>SJYQ01004281.1:0-95333 GCA_006410935.1 Redunca redunca
GCAGGCTGTGGACTGGTGGAGCCTTGGCATCCTGCTCTTTGAGCTGCTGACGGGGGCCTCACCCTTCACCCTGGAGGGCGAGAGGAACACACAGGCAGAGGTGTCTCGGTGAGCAGGGCTGGAAGCAGAGGGTGGCCGAGGAGCCTGGGCAGGGCTGGAGGAGGGGCTCGCTGCCCCTGACGCCCCCCCCCAATCCTCCCAGACGGATCCTGAAGTGCTCCCCTCCCTTCCCCCCCCGGATCGGGCCAGTGGCACAGGACCTACTGCAGCGGCTACTTTGCAAGGACCCCAGGAAGCGACTGGGTGCAGGACCCCAGGGGGCACAGGAAGTTAAGGACCACCCCTTCTTCCAGGTGAGGCTCCTGGCTCACCCCCATAGCTCTCTGCACACACCAGGGCTGGGCTACTGCTCTGGGTTGGGGGACACTGGAGGGATGGTCTGAGACTGGCCAGTTTTACTTGATTTAGAAAACTTTGCAGGTAAAGAAAGCAGGCTTGTCTTCTCATTCATCTCTATTAAAATTTGCTCTCGTGGGAAAGAATTCTATGTTCGTTGCCTGGCAGGGGCTGGCAGGGACTTGAGAATGGACTCTTCATTGGACAGTTCAGAGAGGCATGGTGATCTGCCAGAGATCACACAGTAAAAATGTAGAGCTGGGAACAGACCCCAGGTCTGCTCTTGGCCCCCGTCTCACGACTGTTAGCATCTGCTCAGGGCTTTGGTCTTTGTACCTGTACAGTCTGTATGCCTGTGCTTCAGAGGGACGTGTCTGAGCAGCCACGTGGGATCTGTCCTAAGCTACTTGCATGCGGGTTAGGGTGCAGTTCAGAGTGAATTCTGTCCTGTGAGCCTCGCTGGTTTGGACACTGTGTGTGGCCAGAGTCATCGCACAGCATGTGTGTGTGCTCAGGCGCTCAGTCATGTCCAGCTCTTTGCGATCCCCTGGACTGTAGCCCACCAGGCTTCTCTGTCCATGGCAGTGGGCTGACATTTCCTACTCCAGGGGATCTTCTCGACCCAAGGGTTGAACCCGCATCTCCTGCATTAGCAGGCGGATTCTTTACCACTGAGCCACCTGGGAAGCCCCTGTTGCCTAGCAGGACCCTGTAACAGTGAATGTGTCTTGGCCCCTTGCTTGCATAATTTCATGTAAGCCTCAGAACCAACCTAATTATCCTTATTTTCACAGATGAGGAAATAGGTTCAGAAAAAGTGAAAGTTGCTCAGTCGTGTCTGACTCTTTGTGACCTCATGGACTATACAGTTCATGGGCAGAGAGGTTAGGTAATTTGCCCAAGATCAGTGAGCAGAGTGATAGAGCTCAGGTCTAGGTGGCCTGAAGGCCCATGCTCTGAAGTGTCATGTTCTGTTTACATGTGGGTATTAAATTTGCCTTGTCTGATGTAGTAACAAAAGCATCCATTTATGGGCACTTGCTGTAGGCCGGGCACCCAGTTACCCTTGCTATGAATACTACCTCCTTGAATCTTCCCAGCAAGTTCTGCCTGGAAGGGCCCTCAGAGAAGCTTTCTTAGACAGGAGTCTTAAGCCTCCGTGGTGAAGATGTTCCATTATGGGCAGAGTGACTGAGCAGGGTCAGTGTCCTTAAGTGAATTCCTCCGCCCACCCTGAGTGCATCCTGGGCCCTCGGTGCTTGGGAGCAGGTGAACTAGCTGTCAGACTAGAGAGCGCCCGCACCCCCCAAGGTCTTTGAGGCCTGATGCTACTTCCCCTTCTCTGGAGACAATCTCTTTGCTGATAGCAATGCTGAGGTCCCTGGTGCCAGAACTGGGGCCTTTAAGCCCAAGCCATGCCTCTAGGCTGCATGTGACAAAAAGTGCACTGAAGATGGTGATATCTGTGGAATTGAGTCTGGCTTCTAAGAACAGAGATTGGAAAGAATGGTAGTCTAAAAAAGATAGAGATCTATATATCTGTCTATCTATCTATATAAAAGAAATCCAGAGGTCAGCAGTCTAGGGCTGCTGTGGTGTCTTCAAGGAGCCAAGCTTGATTTTTTCTTTTTAAATGCTCCTTTATTTTTAGCACATAGCCTCCATTCCTGGGGCTTTCCAGGTGGCGCTAGTGGTAAAGAGCCCATCTGCCAATGCAGGAGACAAGAGATGCGGGTTCAATCCCTGGGTCAGGAAGATTCCCTGGAGGAGGGCATGGCAATCCGCTCCAGTATTTTTGCCTGGAGAATCCCATGGATAGTGGAGCTGAGTGGGCTTTAGTCCATGGGGTCACAAGAGTTTGACTTGCCTGAGCAACTAACACTATGCTACAGCCTGCATTCCCATGGTTGCCTCCTGGTATCAAAATGAATGCTAGACCTCTTGTTGTCTAGGTTGCTCTCCAGGTGGGAAACATGAGGAAGAAGGAGGGAAGGGCAAAAAGGGTACTTAACAACTGCTCACCCTCCTCTTCAGGCTCTTTCTCTGGATTCCTCCCACATAATTTTTGCTTACAAGTAATTGGTCACTGCTAACTGCAAGGAGGTTTGTAAAGTACTATTTTTTAGTATTTGTACATTGGTTCCTGAAATAAAATAGGGGCTATAGTACTAAGAATGACAGAGAGAATGGGTGTCGGACAGGCAACAAGAACAAGCTATGCCATACTAGTTTAAACATAAAAAGGAATGTTTTAGCTACCATAAATGAAAAGTCAGGAAAACCGGTCTGATTCAGGCAAGGATGGATCTAGGTGCTGAGTCTGTGTTATTAGGAATTTCTCACTTTGTCTCTTGCTTCTGCTTTTCTGCCTGAGCATTTCATCACTAGACACCGAGGGGGCCTCAGCAGTTCCAGACCCATATCCTCCCAGATTTAAGTCCAGTAGAAAAAGGAGATTTTTTTTTTTTTTTTTTTGCATACCAGTTCTATTAAAAGTCCCAGAATTGGCTGTGTGGTGGAGGGGTGGTTCTCCAAGGGAAACAGGGATCCTGTTATCAGAGGAAGGGAAACAGAAGCTGGGGAGGCAGGAAGAACAGCTTTGCACACAGCTGCCAGCGAGACCTTTGCCTCACTGAGGAGCTGCCCAGTGAGGGTGGCCCGAGTGGACAGTGTTTCCACTTTCTGCCCTTTGATCCCTTATCTTTCTTTCCTTTTCTCCAGGGTCTGGACTGGGCTGCTCTGGCTGCTAGGAAGATTCCAGCCCCATTCCGACCCCAGATCCGCTCAGAGCTGGATGTGGGCAACTTTGCAGAGGAATTTACCCGACTGGAGCCTGTCTACTCACCCCCTGGCAGCCCCCCACCTGGGGACCCTCGCATCTTCCAGGTGAGTGAGAGCTCATGGAACCACAGATGCAGAGGAAGTGGGGTGCTGCTGCCAGCCTCAGCCCCGGCTAACCTGTGGACACTACATAGCCCTGTGTCCTGAGGGGGATTCAGCATCTCCCTTACTCTCCATTCATGATGAATTTGGAATTGTCAGTCATCGAGACTGCCTTGGCAGGACACGTCTTTGAATTTTCTGGTTTAAGTTTCATGTCGATTTCTCTTCTCCATCATCTCTCTTTATTGTTAGGTAAAACTATTGTTTTAAGGGGACACCTAGGAAGAGATGCTTTGTTTATACTGTGGCATACCATATCACATTCCTGGGGATACAGGCCCCCTCTACCCAGTTTTAGAAGCTTGGGCCTGTTGGACAAGTCCAAGCTCCTTTGCTTGGTATACAAGGCCTTGGATGATGTGGTCTTTTTTTTTTTAACTTTTTCTTTTCTTTTATATTGGAATATACCCATATAACAATGTTGTGATAGTTTCAGGTGGACAGCAAAGGGACTCAGCCATACATATGCCTGTATCCATTCTCCCCCAAACTCCCCTCCCATCCAGGCTGCTACCTAACATTGAGCAGAGTTCCCTGTGCTATACAGTAGGTCCTTGTTGGTTACCCATTTTAAATATAGGATTATATACATATCAATTTCAAACTCTCATATTGTTGCTCAGTCGCTAAATCGTGTCTGACTCTTTGCAACTCCATGGACTGCAACACACCAGGCTTCCCTGTCCTCCACTCTCTCTCGGAGTTTGCTCAAACTCATGTCCATTGAGTTGGTGGCACCAACAGCCATCTCATCCTCTGTTGCCCCCTTCTCTTCCTGCCTTCAATCTTTCTCAACATCAGGGTCTTTTCTAACAAGTCGGCTCTTCACATCAGGTACCCAAAGTATTGGAGCTTCAGCTTCAGCATCAGTCCTGCCAATGAATTTTCTTTAGGATTGACTGGTTTTGATTTCCCTGCTGTCCAAGGGACTCTCAAGGGTCTTCTCCAGCACCACAGTTTGAAAGTATCAATTCTTTGGTGCTCAGCCTTCCTTATGGTCCAACTCTCACATCCGTACATGACTACTGGAAAAACCATAGCTGACTATATGGACCTTTGTCGGCAAAGTGATGTCTCTGATTTTAATACGCTGTCTAGGTTTGTCATAGTTTTTCTTCCAAGGAGCAAGCGTCTGTTAATTTCATGGCTGCAGTCACCATCTGCAGTGATTTTGGAGCTAAAGAAAATGAAATCTGCCACTGTTTCCATATTTTCCCCATTTATTTTCCATGAAGTGATAGGACCAGATGCCATGATCTTAGTTTTCTGAATGTTGAGTTTTAAGCCAGTTTTTTCATTCTCTTTTACCTGTATCAAGCGGCTCTTTAGTTCCTCTTCTTTCTGCCATTAGGGTGGTATCATCTGCATATCTGATGTTGTTGATATTTCGCCATGCAATCTTGATTCCAGCTTTTGATTCATCCAGCCTGGCATTTTGCATGATGTACTCTACATATAAATAAACAGGGTAACAATATACAGCCTTGACGTACTCCTCTCCCAATTTTGAACCAGTCTGTTGTTCTGTGTCTGGTTTTCCCTAACCATCCCTTTTTCCCACCCTTCGCCCCTGGTAATCAGAAGTTCATTCACTAAGTCTGTGAGCCTGTTTCTGTTGTGTAAATCAGTTCAGTTGTATATGGTGTGGTCTTTGCTCAGTACTCTCTGTTATTTCACCTGGTGCTCCAGCACCTTGGAACTTCTCAGAGGTTCCAGAACATACTTCTGTACCTTTGCACATGCAGTTTCCCCCACCTGGAGTTCTTTCCCTACAGTTGCCCACCTGGCAAAATTCAAGTGTTGCTGCCCTGTGTGAAGACTTCCCTGCTCCTCTGGCCCTGGGTTGCCCTTTTCTTGTGTACCAGCCCTCTGAAGACAAAACCTCTTTCTGAGCAGTTTGTCAGGTTGTATACTGACACTGATGGAGACGACCTCGCCTGGTCTGAAATTCTCAGAGGGCAGGGACTATGTGTTTAATTTCTGCGTCCCTCAGTCCAGCTGGGGGTCATGGCTGGGTAGGATGTGGTCTGTAAATAGTAAATAATAGGCCAGTATCAACTATGGATGGATCAGTCCCCTCTGTGAAGCTCACACAAGTGACAGCTCTGTGCTTGAATATCCCTCGATCTACTGGGATCTATCTTTGATCTCACAGTCCTAATGAGCAAGTTTTCTTGTGAATCAATGGTTACTTTCATTCATTCATTTAATGATTCAAAAATATGTACTGAGTGCCTTCAACGTGCCAGGCACTGACTTGGGTACTGGGGACATATCAACAAACTTAATAGACAAAAATCCCACCTGTGTGCATCCTAGTTAGCACTGCATACAGTGGCGCTGCGTTTTTAGGAGAAAACAACACATCCTTAAAATTACCCTTGAGAATTCCTTGACTTGCCAGGACATGGATCCTTAGGACAGGCAAAAAGATTAACTTTGGTTTCTCTTTACATTTCCTCAGTAGCCCCCCACCCCACCCCCCCGCCTTTGCAGAGGAAGCCAAAGTTTGATTTGAAAGTAATAAAGACTTTTTGTCCTGAGTTCGGTAGAGCTGAATTCTCCTAAGCTAAGCATGTGTGATTCCAGGCCACAATTCTTTTATTCGTTCAGCCCATCATATTCTGGGCCACTACGTTGTGCCAGATGATGGCCTTGGCACTTGGGGGACCGCTGTGATGAGAAAGGTGGAGTCCCAGACTGCTGAGGGGATAGACATGGTTCCAAGGGATCACAGACCAAGGTGGAATAAAAATGTCCACAACAGCCTGTGTACACCGGGATGCAAAAGCAAAACCCCCAATTCCCTACTGCAGGGTTTTTCCTCTGCCCCCTGCCCTTCCGGCTGGGTCTGGGCCTTCAGGGGCTCTTTCTGCACCTCCAGCCCCCGGATGCCCATCCATCCCCGACAACCCCCTCCTCCACCAGGGATACTCCTTCGTGGCGCCATCCATCTTGTTTGACCGCAACAACGCGGTGATGACCGATGTGCTGGAAGCGTCTGGCGCTGGAGACAGGCCCGGCCCGGCGGCGTTGGCCAGGAGCGTCATGATGCAGGTGGACTGGGCCAGGGTGGGGAGAAGTGGGCGTGGGGACTCCAGACCTGTCTTCACCAGGCGCACATGGTGGCTTCGGTGAGGCCCGGAGCCTCTCCGAGGTGGGGCGTGGCATAGCCGCAAGGACTATGAACTTCTGACGCTTCTCTTTCGCCCCCAGGACTCGCCCTTCTTCCAGCAGTACGAACTGGACCTGCGGGAACCCGCGTTGGGCCAGGGTAGTTTCTCTGTGTGCCGCCGCTGCCGCCAGCTACAGAGCGGCCAAGAGTTCGCCGTCAAGATCCTCAGTCGCAGGTGGGCGGGCCCGGGGCGGGCGGAGTCCGGCAGAGCGGACTCGGGGAGGGTGGGGCCAGAGGTCGGCTGTTCTGACCCCGCCTGCCCTGTCCCCAGGCTGGAGGAGAACACGCAGCGCGAAGTGGCTGCCCTGCGGCTGTGCCAGTCGCATCCCAACGTGGTGAAGCTGCACGAAGTGCATCACGACCAGGTGACGCCTTCCTTGGCTGGGGCTAAGCGCAGGGGCGCGGAAGGCTGCCCTAGGAGGGCGGAGAGGGGGCGGGGAGGCGGGGCCTGAGCACGCTGTGGGAGGGGCCTGAGGACCTGGAGGTGAGGGAGGCGGGATTATGGTAGCTCAGCAGGTAAAGAAGTCTCCCGCAATTCAATAGATTCCTTGGAGAAGGGATAGGCTACCCCAGCGTTCTTGGGCTTCCCTGGTGGCTCAGACAGTAAAGAATCCGCCTGCAATGTGGGAGACCTGGGTTTGGTTCCTGGGTTGGGAAGATCCCCTGGAAGAGGGCATCCCACTCCAGTATTCTTGCCTGGAAAATCCCCATGGACAGAGGAGCCTGGCAGGCTACAAGCTACATATGTATAAAGAGTCGGACACGACTGAGGGACTAAGCACCTAGGAGGGCCTTGAGGACTCAAAGGCAGATATGGGAATGGACAAAGGAACAGGACAGGGGGACGATTTTTGCGGGTGGGTTTTAAGGTGGCCACAACAGTTTGTTGTGTGGATCACAACAAACTGTGGAAAATTCTTAAAGAGAGGGGAGTACCAAACCACCTTACCTGCCTCCTGAGAAATCTGTATGCAGGTCAAGAAACAACAGAATCGGACATGGAACAACGGACTGGTTCCAAATTGGGAAAGGAGTACATCAAAGCTATATATTGCCACCCTGTTTATTTAACTTATATGCAGAGTACATAATGCAAAATGCGGGCTGGATGAAGCACAAGCTGGAATCAAGATTGCCGGGAGAAATATCAGTAACCTCAGATATGCAGATAACACCACCCTTATGGCAGAAAGCAAAAAATTGAGGAGCCTCTTCATGAAAGTGAAAGAGGAGAGTGAAAAAAGCAGGCTTAAAATTCACCATTCAAAAAATGAAGATAATGGCATCGGGTCCCATCACTTCATGGCACATAGATGGGGAAACAATGGAAACAGTGACAGACTCTATTTTCTTGGGCTCCAAAATCACTGCAGATGGTGACTGCAGCCATGAAATTAACAGACGCTTGCTCCTTGGAAGAAAAGCTATGACAAACTTAGACAACATATTAAAAAGCAGATATTACTTTGCTGACAAAGGTCCATCTAGTTAAAGCTATGGTTTTTCCAGTAGTCGTGTACGGATGTGAGAGTTGGACTATAAAGAAAGCTGAGCACCGAAGAGTTGATGCTTTTGAACTATGGTGTTGGAGAAGACTCTTGAGAGCCCCTTGGACTTCAAGGAGATCAAACTTGTCAGTCCTAAAGGAAATCAGTCCTGAATATTCATTGGAAAGACTGATGCTGAAGCTGAAGTTCCAATCCTTTGGCTGCCTGATTCGAAGTGACTCATTGGAAAAGACCTTGATGCTGGAAAGACTGAAGGCAAGGGGAGAAGGGGATGACAGAGGATGAGATGGTTGGATGGCATCACTGACTTGATGGACATGAGTTTGAGCAGACTGCAGGAGTTGGTGATGGACAGAGAAGCCTGGCAGTGCTGCAGTCCATGGGGTTGCAAAGAGTCGGACATGACTGAGGGACTGAACTGAACTTTAAGGTGGCCAAAGGGACTGCTGCTGCTGCTAAGTAGCTTCAGTCGTGTCCAACTCTTTGCGACCCTGTGGACCGAAGCCCGCCACGTCCTCTGTCCATAGGATTCTCCAGGTCCAAGAACACTGGAGTGGATTGCCATGCTCTCCTCCAGGGGATTTTCCCCACCCAGGGATCCAACCCGCATCTTTACCTCACTTGCATTGGCAGGCCGGTTCTTTACCACTAGCGCCACTGGGAAGGAAAACAGTAACAGCAAGCGAGTCCCAAGGTGGTTCTTGGCGGGGCGTGGTGATAGTCTTGAGGTCAGGGTTGAATGTGGAAGGCGCCAGAAGCTGGGGGCGGGGCTCGGTGGTGACCTCGGGGCGGGATCCGGCGGGTGGGCGGGGTCTCGGTGGGCGGTGACCCTGGCCTGTCGCGCTGCCCGCAGCTGCACACGTACCTGGTCCTGGAGCTGCTGCAGGGCGGGGAGCTGCTGGAGCATATCCGCAAGAAGCGGCACTTCAGCGAGTCCGAGGCGAGCCAGATCCTGCGCAGCCTCGTGTCGGCCGTGAGCTTCATGCACGAGGAGGCGGGCGTAGTGCACCGCGACCTGAAGCCCGAGGTGAGCGCGGGGCCCCAGCGCATCGGGAGGGCCTCGGCGCGGAGCGCCGGGTTCTGACGGCCGCCTCCCCTCCCTTGTAGAACATCCTTTACGCCGATGACACGCCCGGGGCCCCGGTGAAGATCATTGACTTCGGGTTCGCGCGCCTGCGCCCGCAGAGCCCCGCGGGGCCCATGCAGACTCCCTGCTTCACGCTGCAGTACGCCGCCCCCGAGCTGCTGGCCCAGCAGGGCTACGACGAGTCCTGCGACCTCTGGAGCCTCGGCGTTATTCTGGTATGGGGACGGCCTCTCTGAGGGGATGTCAGGGTCCTCCGAGCCTGGGGACAGCAGTCCTCTTGGTAGGGGTGGCAGGATTTAGTCTGAGGCTGGGAGAAGATGTCCTGATACATAGGCGGGGTCGCTCTGGTGCTGGGGTCTGGGCACCCTAGTTTGAGGGGCATGGACCTCAGGAGTTAGCCTCTTGGAGAGAGTGCATGGTCCTATGGTGGGTTGAATCAGTCTCTGGCCTCCATTGGCCCCTAGTCTGGGCTGGTCTCACTTTTCACCTGTCCCTCCCGCCCGCACCCCTAGTACATGATGCTGTCGGGCCAGGTCCCCTTCCAGGGGGCCTCAGGCCAAGGCGGGCAGAGCCAGGCGGCGGAGATCATGTGCAAGATCCGCGAGGGGCGCTTCTCTCTTGACGGAGAGGCCTGGGAAGGCGTGTCTGAGGAAGCCAAGGAGCTGGTCCGAGGTGCGGAGCCGGAGGTCACAGGTTATGGTTGGGGAGGGGGAGGCCATGGGGTCATGATGGGGCAAGGAGTGCCCCCGGGTCAGGTGTCCCGGTGGGGGGCTTGTCGAGGAGGAGAGTGGGGCTTCCCTCTCTGAGTGGCTGCAGCCTCTACACGCGGCCCGCCAAAACTCCCCCGCCCGCCTCCAGGGCTCCTAACTGTGGATCCCGCCAAGCGGCTGAAGCTCGAGGGGCTGCGGGGCAGCTCGTGGCTGCAGGACGGCAGCGCGCGCTCCTCGCCTCCGCTGCGGACGCCGGACGTGCTGGAATCCTCGGGGTCCGCTGTGCGCTCGGGGCTCAACGCCACCTTCATGGTGAGGGGCGGGGCCCGAGGGGCGGGGCCTGAGCTTGAGGGCGGGGCCTCCGGGAGGCGACTCCGTGGAGTCCTGCCCGGTTGAGTTCTGCGGAGGCCAGACCCGGTGACCTGCCGGGGCCCTGAGCTTCTGAGAGGCTGTGGAGGCCAAAGACCTAGTGGGATGGGAAGGAGGGACTGGGACGGGGCCAGAGCCGGGATCTGGAAGTCGAGGCCGGTCCCGTGGGAGTCACCATTTCCTTTCCGCCAGGCGTTCAACCGGGGCAAACGCGAGGGTTTCTTCCTGAAGAGCGTGGAAAACGCGCCCCTGGCTAAGCGGCGGAAACAGAAGCTACGGAGCGCCGCCACGTCCCGCCGCGTCTCCCCCGCGCCCGCAGCCCCGGGCCGGGCCCCGGCCGCCAAGGGAGCCCCCCGACGAGCCAATGGCCCCCTACCCCCCTCCTAGCCCCTGCCCCTGTGACCCCCGCCTCCCCCGTCGTGTCTGTGATCTAGGAGGCCGGCTCACTGCCTCCCGCATCGGCGCTGGCCCCCTCCCCAGGACTGTTACCCTTCTCCCCGCCTTTCCCCCTCCCTACCCCCAGACAGAGCAGAAGTATTTTTATAAGCAGAGAATTCTTTTTTAAAAAATGTCTTACCAGATTAGAGTTAGAGATGCAGGGAAGAAGGGGGCCTGCTGGGGNCCATGGGTCTGCTCTTCACACCTGCATCTCTATTCCTGCCCTGCAAATAGGTTCATCAGTACCATTTTTCTAGCCTCCACATATATGCATTATTATACAATATTTTTCTGACTTCACGCTGTATGTCAGACCCTAGGTCCATCCACCTCTCTACAACTGACTCAGTTTTGTTCTTTTTTATGACTGAGTACTACTCCATTGTGTATATGTACCGCAGCTTCCTTATGCATTCATCTGCTGATGGACTTCTGGGCTGCTTCCGTATCCTGACTGTTGTAAACAGTGCTACAGTGAACACTGGCATGCTTGTGACTTTGTGAATTATGGTTTTCTCAGGGCATGTGCCCAAGTGGGATTGCTGGGTCATATGGTAGTTTTATTCCTAGTTTTTTTTTTTTTTTAAAGGAATCTCCATACTGTTCTCCATAGTGGTTTTCCCACCAACAGTGCAAGAGGTTTCCCTTTTTTCCACATCTTCTCCAGCATTTATTTTTTGTAGATTTTTTGATGATGGCCGTTCTAACTGGTGTGAAGTGATAGCTCATTATAGTTTTGACTTGCAGTTCTCCCTTGGGCAGCAAGGAGATCAAACCAGTCAGTCCTAAAGGAAATCAACCCTGAATATTCATTGGAACAACTGATGCTGAAGCTAAAGCTCCAACACTTTGGCCACCTGATATGAAGAGTTGACTCACTGGAAAAGATACCGATGTTGGGAAAGATTGAGGGCAAGAGGAGAAGGGGGGGACAGAGGATGAGATGGTTGGATGGTATCACCAACTCAGTGGACATGAGTTTGAGCAAACTCTAGGAGATAGTGAAGGACAGGGAAGTCTGGTGTGCTGCAGTCCATGGGGTTGCAATGAGCTGGACACGACTTAGTGACTGAACAGCAATAATAAACAACATTGAGCATCTTTTCATGTGTTTGTTGCCATCTGCATGTCTGTCCTTGGCTTGTGACATGAGGGTCCAACAGTCATTTTAGGTGTTTATCTGACATCTCTGCTGTGTATCATTCAGGATTCTCCTGGTTGTAAGGAGAGGAAAACCCAACTTAGACTTGCTTCAGCAGAACAGGATTTTTAGGCTTTTTGAACTACACAATCCAGGGGTAGCTTCAGGCAATGCCTGAAAGTGAAAAAGTGAAAGTGAGCATGTTAGTTGCTTAGTCCTCTCTGACTCTGCACCCTCACACCCTGTAACCTGCCAGGCTCCTCTGTCCACAGGATTCTCAGGCAAGGATACTGGAGTGGGTTGCTGTGCCTTTCTCCAGGGGATCTTTCCGACCCAGGGATTGAACTGATCAGGATGTAAACATATAATCAGGACTTAGTTTCCCAATCTCAGCTTTCTATTCTCTGTGTGTGTGTTTTGGTGGTTGCTACAGACTGAAAGACTCCTCTTTCGGCCCCAGGATGGGGGGCAGGTGCTCCGGATTGCTACACATTGAAATCTGGTAATAAAGAGAATCTTTATTCCTAGCAGGAATCCTGAGATGTACTCTGATTGGATCCCTGTACTCTGGGAGGTCAGAGGCTTACCCTGAATCAGTCACTGTGGCCTGGGCTGCAGTGCTGATTGGCTTAGACCTGGGTCATGGATTCCCCTCTGCAAGCTCATGGGGAAGACCATCCCTCCGTAGTCCTTAGAGAGAGGTCGGTCGGACAGGGCTTGGTGCCTGTCAGGGAGGGAGAGGAGCAGAAAAACATGCTCATTCCCACGGCCCTGGCAGTGATCAGTGTGGTCCTCTCAGGAGGACCGAGACTGCCCCTGTGTGATCCCTGCTGGGTGGTTGTGGCTGTAAGGCAGTTTGGCCTGAGCACCTCTGTGCCCCCCAGGGCAGGGCTATCTGTCCACATGGCGCAGCTGTCCTGAGAGCCCCCACCCACTTGGGTCAGGCCTTCTCTCCCCATAGCCACCCGGTGGGGTCATTTGAGGGTGGACCTTTCCCTTCCTGTTCTGAAGTTTGCCCCTTAGAGAAGGAGGTAACTGGAGGCATGGGAATAGGAGCTGGGACCCCACAGATGCTGAAGTCAGGGTAAAGCTGAGTGAGCCTGGTGGGTAGGTGGGACCCCATGGGTGTGGAACAAGGGTCATTGGGGGTGTGAGGACACCCAACGGTACCCCATCCTATGGGTCTGAAGGAAGAGGGAGGGGCCCAGGAGAAGGGCTTAGGGAGGGGAGGGTAGACACTCCTAATTCTGACTCTTGTTTTTACGGACTGTATAACTTGAGTAAGCCACCTAACACCCCTAGGCTTCCCCATTTGTCAAAAGGGAGTCACGTGACTGTTAGGATGAACCAGAGCAGTGGTCCCCAACCTTTTTGGCAGGAAAGGGGACCAATTTCCTGGAAGACAGCTTTCCATGGACCAGGGTTAGGGTAGGGGAAGTTTCAGTTTTGCCTGCTGCTCTCCTCCTGCTGTGCGGCCCTGTTCCTAACCAGGCCATGGACCGGTACTGGTCCCTGGCCCAGAGGCTGGGGACCCCTGACCTAGAGAATGTGTGCAGGTGGGGTCGTTTGATCATCAGCATTTACTGAGATTGACTGAGGTCTTCCAGTGCGCAGGGGTCACACTGAACACTCAGCACGGGTGATCTCCTTGCCTCCCCACAGCTCGCTGATGAAGAAAGCACCATTTCCCCTCAAGAGATGAGAAAAGTGAACCTCAGTGAAGGTCAACAGCTTGCTCAAGGTCACTGACCTAATTGTGCCTTCCATCCCAGTGGTCCAATTCCAGACTCCCCTCAACCATAGGAGTTCTGCAGTGAGGATGGGCTTTAATTTCACCCCAAAGCTGGATGTTTGGATTGTTTAAAACTTTGTTTCTCTCATAAATTATGCTGAGACAAGTTTGTACATAAACCTGTGCATTAAAAAAATAGCTTTATTGAGGGAATTCCCTGATGGTCCAGGGGTTAGGACTTGGTGCTTTCACTACTGGGGCCTGGATTCAATCCCTGGTCAGGGAACTATTAATAAGGTGCTGCAAGCTATGAGGTTTGGCAAAAAGAAAAAAAAACTTTATTGATATATAATTTTTAATTGAGATACAATTCAGATACCATATTATTCAGCCATTTGAGAGCACAATTCAGTGATTTTTTTTTTTGACACTGGCTTATGGCTTGTGGAATCTTGGTTCCTTGACCAGGGATTGAACCAAGGCCCTGGCAGTGAAAGTGCCAAATCCTAACTACTGGACTGCCAAGGAATTCCCTAGTGATTTTTAGAATAGTCAGAGTTGTACATCTATCACTGCAACCTAGTTCTAGGACACTTTTTTCACCTTCAAAATGAACTTGGTACCCACTGGCAGTCATTCTCTCTTTCCCCTCCATCTTCCAGCCCTAGGCAGCCATCCATCTACCCTTGTTTTGTAGATTTGTCTATGTACTTTGATATACACTTTGAAATATACTTTCAAATAGCCATTCGCAAATGTACTGGCATACAGTCTCAGAAGCAGGGTATAAAAATGTCCCATTATATGCTCATGAGCCTGGAGTGTTATCACTCAGTGATAAAACCTTTGCTACTTTGAGGCATAAAAATATAGTCGTTATCTTCGGCTTCTTTTCCATTCGCCTCACACAACTCACAGTCAACTTAAGAAAGAGGTCTCCCTAGCCTCATTTCATGGAGAAGGCAATGGCACCCCACTCCAGTACTCTTGCCTGGAAAATCCCATGGATGGAGAAGCCTGGTAGGCTGCAGTCCATGGGGTCACTGAGGGTCGGACATGACTGAGCAACTTCACTTTCACGTTTCACTTGCATGCATTGGTGAAGGAAATGGCAACCCACTCCAGTGTTCTTGCCTGGAGAATCCAGGGATGGGGGAGCCTGGTGGGCTGCCGTCTATGGGGTCGCACAGGGTCGGACACGACTGAAGTGACTTAGCAGCAGCAGCAGCAGCCTCATTTCATGGGACTCAGGATGGGAGTAAGCCCAAGGAGGGAGCCTGTTGGATGAAAAGTGCTGGGGCTCAGAGGCATGGGCAGGTTTGAGTCCTGCCTCTGCCCTGCATGGTCAGGGAGTCAGCAGGGCAGACAGGAGACTTGGGCTGTAGTCAGGACAGGGTGTGAGCCAGCAGAGTGGGTGGGGAAAGGGTGGCCACAGCAGAGAAGTGGGGAGCCCAAAGGCAAGTGATCAAGGCCTGCGGTCTGGCAGCCTGCTTCTGCACCTTGACTTTGGCCTTGACTTTGGCTTCTGACCAGGTCAGCCTTATGTGGAGGCTGTCTCTTCCTAGAGAGCTAGAAGGGCTCACCTTTCTACACTGGACCTATAATTCCATTCTTTTTCTATATCTACAGGGAAGCCCAGTGTGCTGCAGTTCATGGGGTCGCAAAGAGTTGGACACGACTTTTAGAGACTGAACGATTTATTTGGCTGCTTCAGGTCTTAACTGGGGCACTCAGGATCTTTCATTGTGGGCGTGGGCTTCTCTCTAGTCATGGCACATGGGCTTAGTTGCCCCAGGCTTAGTTGTCTCATGACGTGTAGTATCTGAGTTACCCGACCAGGGATTGAACCCTTGTCCCCTGCACTGGAAGGGGGATTCTTAACCACTGGACCACCTGGGAGGTCCCCTAGTTTCACATTTCACTCTTGTATGGCCTCCGAGAGCAAGCTTGAGCTCCCAGTTCTGTTAAAATCCTGATGCCTCTGAGAAGGCTGCTGCTGCTAAGTTGCTTCAGTCGTGTCTGACTCTGTGCGACCCCATAGACGGCAGCCCACCAGACTCCCCCGTCCCTGGGATTCTCCAGGCAAGAACACTGGAGTGGGTTGCCATTTCCTTCTCCAGTGCATAAAAGTGAAAAGTGAAAAGTGAAAGTGAAGTCGCTCAGTCGTGTCTGACTCCTAGCAACCCCATGGACTGCAGCCTACCAGGCTCCTCCGTCCATGGGATTTTCCAGGCAAGAGTACTGGAGTGGGTTACCATTGCCTTCTCCGCTGAGAAGGCCTGGGAGCCCATAAACGTTCATCTCCCTCCAAGTGACTGTTAATCAACAGCTGGTAAAACTGAAGTTGGGGTGCTGGCTTTTAGTCTGTGCCCCACACACACCATTTGACCCCTCCTTAATGTTCCTTGCGTCTCTCAATAAGAATAGTCCACAATAATGTAGTAAGGGACTTCCCTGGTGGTCCAGTGGTTAAGAATCTACCTGCCAGGGCTTCCCCGATGGCTCAGTGTTAAAGAAGCTGCCTGCCAATGCAAGGGACACGGGTTCAGTCCCCGGTTCAGGAAGATCCCACACACCGCAAGGCCACTAAGCCCATGGCTACAGCTACTGCAGCATGCGCTCCAGAGCCTGTGCCCTGCAACAAGAGAAAATGCCACAGTGAGAGGCCCGCACACCACAGCTAGGGAGTGGCCCCCTGCTCGACCTGCTGGAGAAAGCCCACACGCAGCAGTGAAGGCCCAACACAGCCCCCACCCTGAAATGTAGTAGGGATTGTGAACTGACGCCAGTACCTGGCCTATAGAGACTTATTTTTTGCAGGGGAGGGGACAGCACATGTTTTAAAATGAGAAAATGCACGTGAAAGCCTGGATATTTGACTTTTGCTGATGGCCTGATCAGCTGGAGCAGAATTGTTTTGTCTCATAGAGAAGGCCCCCACTTTCTGGTTTGCCCCAGTCCCCACCACTCTCTATTGCACACACCAGCTGCGTCCCTCATTTATCTTTCTGAGCCCTCTAGGCATCTGAGTTAGCAATTCCAATATGAATAGTCTCCTTCCACATTTTTTTTGTGCAGCAAAAAGGGGCTTTGTGAAATGTCAGAGATGCCCCTTAAATCTTTCATTTGTTGGCTTCAAAATTTAAATATAGTTTATATTTGTAAAAAGATATCAACTCGTATGATTCAAAATTCAAAGGTTACGAAGGTAGACAGTGAAAAAAATTTCCTTCCCTATGTCCTGACCCTTTGCCATCAACCTTTTGTTACCAGAGGCCCCAGTGTTGCCAGTTCTTATGCAGTCTTTCAGTAATAGTTCATGTATAGTCAAACCAATGTAGTAATATGTACATATGATTGAAAAAATTCACCTTCATTGAACATCAATTTTAGAAAAAAAAAATCAGAAAACGCAAAAAGGAAAAAATGAAACCCATTACCGGTGGCATGACTCTCCATGGAGAACCCATGTTAGCTAACATTTTGATGTATTCACTTCCTGATTTTTCTTTATGGATAATTATTTTTTAAAATGTGTATTTATTTGGCTGCATCAGATCTTAGCTGCAGCATGTGCAATCCTTGTTGTGGCCTGTGGGCTTGGTAGCCCTATAGCCTATGGGATCTTAGTTTACTGAGTCCCCTGCATTGAAAGGCAGATTCTTAACCACTGGACCACCAGGGAAGTCTCTGGATAGAAATTTTTAAAGGAAATGGTATCAAATCTAAATAAGTTGTTATAGCCTGTCTTAAACTCAGAAATAGATTGTGAATCTCTACATCAATAATTACATGAAAAAAATTTTTGTAGTCATACAACATTCTGTTGTGTGATTATATTATGATTTACTTAAACTGTTCTCTATTTTTGGCTACTTGGACTGTTCTCAATTCCTCGCTGTTTTAAGCCGTGCTGCAATGAACATCCCTGTACTACATCTCTGCTCAACTATCCAGATATTTCCTTAGGATATGTTTCCTCGAAGTGGAATTAATAGGCTAAAGGATGTGCCCTTGCTTGCACACTTTAAAGGCCTGCTATATACATGAGCCAACTATCCTTCAGAGAGATCCTATCATTTTATATGGCTTGTAGCAGCGTGGGCAAGATCCAGTACCTGCTGTCTCCTTGAAAATGAAACGACGCGTCTCAGCAACTGAGTGTGTCCTTGCCCGCCGCCCGCCCGCGTTTTTCTTGGCAGAGCTCCTGGAGGTCACCTGGAGGCCCTTCTCTCCTCTGCTTGCAGGCTGGCTGGGTTGTGGTGGTAGGGGGCACAAGGCCATGGAGCGGGATGATGGGAAGCCTCTCCTTCTCCCCTCCAGGCAGGGATGGGCTGGGGTGTCTGGGTGGAGGGGTTGGCAGTGGACCTCGGGGAGTCCGGGGGAGTTGGCGAGTGGTGAGGGCTGGCAGGACGCGGCTGGGACACCAGGGAGCCGTTCACCAGGCTGGGTCTCCACTGCTGACTGGGTGAAGCGGGACCAGAGCTGCGCCCACCGTGGAGAGCCGCAAGGCAGCTGGCAGGGCCCCTGGGGAGACGCCGGGCACACTGTGAGCCCTCCACAGACAGCAGCTTGGCTGGAAAGAAACGAAGAGAACCCTGGGAAGATGAGGACCGGCTCAGGCATGCCCGGGACAGGGACGCATGTCCTGGCAAGACCGCGGGCACGCTCTTCCCACCCTCCTTCTAGCTGCCACCAGTGCTGACGGCATCCCTGCCTCCCCGAGGTGTGGGGACCAGATGGGCGCCCCTCCTCTGCCGCTCACCCTCCAGCGCGAGTCCGGCTCTCAGCTCTCCTCACTGACGTGCTGTCAGCAGCTTGAGAACAAACCAACCAGCTGGGCGTGGGTGACGGGTGGGAACACACCCGCGTGCGTGTGAGTACACGAATGTGTGTGTGTGTGAGGACATATGTGTGTGAGCATGAGGATGTGTGTCTGAATGTGAGTGTATGTGACTGTGGGAGGAGGTGTGTGTCCTGAGAGCATATGAATGTGTGCAAGCGTGTCTGCGTGCGCGCGCACGTGTGTGTGTCTTGTGCACCATGAATGTGCTGTGTCAGTGTGTTTGAGTGTGAGGGTGCAAATGTGTATGCATGTGTGAGCAAAACATGTGTTGGGTGAGTTTGAGTATATGTAAGTGAGAGCATGCACATATGTGTGTGTGTGAGTGTGTGTGAATGTGTACACACTGGGCTCTCTGAGGGAGGCACAGAGCCTCTGGGAAGAAGCTTTGCAGCAAATACCTTATTTTTCCTGTTTGTCACCACCTCTCCCCGCCCACACCAGGTTCCTGGATATGCTTTATTAAAAACAGGGGTGTATGGGATTTCAACCTGGACCAGGATGAATGGTTTCATGGTCCTGGGTGGGGCTGTAGATGTGAGAGCTTGAGGACACGCAATCTCAGAGCTCAGCCTCCAGGAGCCTCACTGGTGGATTGTAAAGCCCAGCTCCACCAATTCTTAGCTGAGTCACTTAGGGCAAATTACTGAACCTCTCTGTGCCTCAGTTACCTTATCTGTGAAATGGGGACAATGATACCAGCTACCTCATGGGCTTGTTGTGGGGATTAGATGGGGTGAAACATGCAGAGCCCATAGAACACCTCCAAGGTAGCACTCAGTGGAGGTGATGGAGCAGAGTCGGGGCTGGACTGGTGGCAGAGGGCAGAATGGTCCCTGGGGGCCAGGCCGGGAGGTTGCTGCTGTCCAAGCCAGTGACCCAGGCTGGCTCCCACAGGACAGGGCACACCTGCTTGTGAGTGTGGGCTTGCACCATATCTCCCTTGAAAGAAAACCCTTGCTTCTTGCTTGAAGGGCAGATGGAGTCCAGATAGCTGTTCTTTTCAGATTTCTGAAAACCTCAAAGTTAAGGACTTTTCTGCAGGAAAGGCAAGGAGACCAATTTCCATAAGGTGCATCTCCCAGGGGTGCCTGCAGCTACCCTAATGGTGCCAGGGAAGGTGGGCTGGGAGTACCTGGCCAGGCTTTGCTACCTGGCTCAGACAACAGTCACCAGGCCAGGGCCTCTAGGGACCTCTGCCCCCTCCCTGCTCCCCTCAGACCCTCCACTCCCTCTGATTCTCCCTGGGGCCCGGGAGACAGCTGTGCTCAGAGTGAGGTTCTGGGATGCCTGAAACCACCCGCTGAGTGGTAGCCGGAGATGCCCTGTCCCTTGGGAGGGGGCTTGGGTGCTTTCCTGGGCCCAGGGTATCCAGCTGAATCTGAATTTATAGTATCGGGTCTTGGAATCCGCCTTTGTAACAAGCTTCCCTGATGCATGTTCAGCTTTTAGCACTGAATCTAAATCTAGAGTGTGGATCTGATCACCCCCTAAACTTTCCTGATGGGGAGACTGAGGCATCTAGAGGGGAAGAGACTTGGCTACAGTCACGGGGCTGCAGAGGGGCAAAGCTGGGTCTCCTGATGCTCCCAGCTGGTTTCCTGCCTCATCGGGCATGCTTTCTGTAACGTGGAGTTTTCTGTAGGGACACAAGTCAATTTTATGGCAGGAGCTCTCAGAAACCAGTATCCTCTGCCAGAGATTCAGGCCATCACAGCTCTACTGGAAGGAGGGTGTCCTTGGGGTATAAGGGTGTTTGCCGTGCCCCTGCCCCCACCCCCAGTTCCTCTGTGTAAGTTACTTTTCTGCCCATCAGATGCCAATAGGGCCTGCTCGCTGACTGTGTCCCTGAAAGCCTGTCACAAAGCAGGCTTCAGGAGGATGCTGGACACAGAAGTGAGTGGGGAGAAGCTGCCTTTGAGCCCATGAACCCAGATGGGCACTGCCGGGTCTGCAGAGGGACGAAGGGTGGGAGTTGTAGATGCCAAGGGGACTTTGCAGCTCAGCACTCCTTAAGCTTCCCCACAGGGGCTGCCATGTCCTGCTTCTCCCCAGCCTGAGGCTTAGAGTCTCACACCGGAAGGTTCTTCTTGTTGGAGGTAACCAGATCCAGAGGAGGTGTCTTTCGTTTTTTGGGGCTGGGTCACACAATGTGTGGGATCTTAGTCCCCTGACCAGGGACTGAACCTGCATCCCTTGCAGTGGAAGTGTGGAGTCCTAACCACTGGACCACCACAGAAGTCTGGAAGGCGCTGTCGTTTGTTGCCTATGGAAAGAGGAAACACTTTTTGGATATTTCCTCCATTACCAACAAGGATAATACTGATGTCGAACCCATTTATCGAGATTTACAAGCAAGAGCCTGTGCTAAAAGCGTTCATGCCATACAGGACAAGTCAACACCCTTATTATCACTAGTAATGTTGTTAGACAACATTATCATGATAGTGGTTGCTGATGTTTTGGGCACTTGCCCTGTACTAGAAGCCAGGCACTGGCCCAAGTACTGTGCATGGATGATTTCATCTCATGAATAGATTTTACATTATTGTAATTATCTGTTATTGTTCCATTTTATAGATGAGGAAAATGAGGTTCAGAGAGGCAGACTGTCTAAAGTCACACAATCACATCCAGGGGTGCTGGCCCTGGAACCCAGCTTTCTGCACTGAGGTCTTAATCATAATGTCAACATGTCTTCCAAAGTTATCTCTGGCCTTTAAGACATTTCCCCCTAAAAGATATGTGGTTATTTGCTCCCTTGTCTAAAAGTTTTAGCTTTCTTTGCACCCAGAATCTGGTTCTTGCCTCAGTTTGTAGAGCCAGAAGAGCCTGGACTTCCTTTATTGGAGGCAGATGTGATAGCTCGAAAAGACAGATACGGCAGTGGCCCTTTTAAAAATAAATCATGCTGGTCATCACACGATTTTGCCGCATCCCTTATCTGAGCTGTTTTCCATCCTGATCAACAACTTGGTACCACAATGTGAAGACTGTGGTCCAGAAAGACTAGAAACAGGATTCTCGAGTAGGTTGTTTCAAGGAGAAGAGCAAACCACGTGAACAAAAGGTGGACAAGGAAGCGAATTCTGAAAAAGTTTAGGAAACAAAGACCCCGAGGTCCTAGCAGGCCACCAGCTGAGCGTTAGCAGGTTAGCTCCTGTTTTAAACACCTGTTTAGCAGGGGAATATGGTAGTGGAATTGTTAAGGTGAGCACCACAAAACAGTGTCCCATCTCAAGTGTAGAGTGGGCCGAGAACACTCTGCACAGCCTCTTTTTTTGATGCCATAATCACTGCTTATGACTTATACTCATCTGTGGCCCTCCACAAGAAACTAGGTAAGAACTTAGTTTGATTTTCACTTAACTCTCAAGAAAGAGTGTCCAGGGCTGCTATTTCCTTATCCAAACTTCACACCCCTGTCTTCCTTAGCAATAGAAAACTCAAAGAGTTAGGCAGGTCAATGGACTTTTTACAATACCACATTTCCTTGCCGCTCAGAAGGAAGCCAAGAAGATGTAAGCAAAAGTTATTGGGTGAGGTTTCTGGGAATGCTCTTTGAAGCAGGCTGACTTAGTTGGGAGGCATGCCCTTTTGCCTGTGCCCCATTTCTACTCCCTGCTGCCTGGAATTTGGATGTGATGCCTGGAGCTACAGTAAATATACTGGGATCATGAGGTAACCTCAAGGACAAGGTCCTTGTGTTAATGATCACAGAGAGCAGGATAGAGGGGACTGTCATGGATGGGCTATGGAGCTGTTATATTAACCCTGGACTGGCTGCCTCTAGATTTCTTTTTACATGTAAGAAAAGTAATCTCTTTCTTATTCCAGCTACTGTAACTCATCACCAAGTGCAATTCTTAACTGATACCAATTTCCCACCTCTCTTCATGAATAAAGAGGAGTTTGATATGGATGTAGGAGGGTATCCATGAGCTGTGTGTACCAGGAAGCAGAGCCTGTAGTTTGCAGGCCTGCGGGCTTCTGACAGCCTGGTCCTCTTTGTAGGAACAGATACCCATGTGGTTTCATCTCTTAGAACTGGAAGGGGAGAATGAAGACGTTTGGTGTAGAAGTGCCCAAGAAAGGAGGAAGAGGCAAGAACGATGGAGGATGATGGGTGGGCAGGGGAGGGCTTGGGGCTAGAGATCTGTGGAAATGTTTCTGGGAGAGGTGTGAGCCTCCGGGCCTGGGCAGTGTCCCCTCCAGGCCTAGCACAGCTCTGGGAAGGGGACAGAGCTTGGCATGCCTGCCCCAACCCCGCCTGACCTGCCAGCAGCCTTGCATCACAGACATGGTGCAGAGGGATCATGATGGCCAGCAGCGGGAGGCTGCTTTCCTGGAGGATGGCTCAGCTGGAGCAGGAGACACAGGATGAGGCCAAGGAGGTGGACAGTTTGGGGCTTATGCCTGAGCACTCGCAAAACACACGAGAAGGCGCTAAGATGGGCCATGTCCCTACGAGTGTACAGCTGGGCGCTAAGATGCTTGGCAGTTTAGATATGGGTATGGATGAGACTTCATTTATAGCCTCAGACAGCTGAGTAGGTTATACTGGGAGTTGGAATTGGATGAACTTAATTAACGTCATAAATCCTGCCAGGTTCCCGTTGTGGTAGCCTTCTTATGACCTAGTAGAGACTTACCCCCTTGGCAAAGCTGGTTTCAGCAACTGCTCCATTAACATCCTTGAAGTTCACAGCCTTCTTTGCTGTCTTGGAGCTTGTAAATTTTCTCTGTCTGTTCTATATTTGCTTATTGAATTGGCAATTCAACTGAATGGATTTAAAGGTATATACCACTTTTATTTTTAAAGCAAAAACCTCTACCTCAGTCCAAGTAGCTCTGTCTAGTGTAGCGTTTGCCAAAGGACTCAGTCCTCAGAAACATTCCTTTGCCAACTGATGCTCATAATAAGTATCTGAAATACACAGCGAGGGTCAGAAGCATAACAGCTAACCTCTTGCAGTTCATAAAGTCTGGTCTCTTCTCTGAGTTACTTTAATGCTCATTTTCGCAGATGGAGAATCAAAGGTGGGGTCTTTTTTAAAGAAATGTTGATTTCTTTTTTTGCACTGGGTCTTGGTTTTGGCATGCAAGCTCTTAGCTGAAGCATGTGGGATCTAGTACCTTAACCAGGGATTGACCTCAGGCCTCCAGCTTTGGGAGCGTGGACCACTGGGGAAATCTTCATGGTTGGGTCTTATTTGTGATGAGGCAGACAGTGATTGATCACTGATTAAAATAAAAGAAATCAGGGATTTTTATCATGTTCTACCACCCTCCAAACTATCAGCATCAAAGGAAGATAGACTCACTATTAGCCAAAATATGTGTTTAAATAGAATAAGTGTTACTTATCTGTAAGCATCGACTGTCAGCCTGGCACAGCACCAAGCGCCTTTGAGATGTGATTTCATTTAGCACGTACAGCTTACTCAGCATCCTTGTCTCCCACTTGCTGCTGCTGCTAAGTCGCTTCAGTCGTGTCCGACTCTGTGCGACCCTGTAGACTGCAGCCCACCAGGCTCCCCCGTCCCTGGGATTCTCCAGGCAAGAACAATGGAGTGGGTTGCCATTGCCTTCTCCAATGTCTCCCACTTACACCTCCTTAAAAAGCCTGATTTTCTTGCAGGCATCCACTCCATCCCTCTGCGGCCTAAGCCCATTCGTGGTCATTCCTTGGCCAAAGTCACAGTGCCTGGAATACACACTCCTGGGCTTCCGCCAGTCATAGCCAAGGAAGCACATGACCCCGACGCGGTCTATGGCCCCTAGACACATTACGACCGTAAACAAAAAGTCCCATCTGGGCAGGTGTGTGTGTGGCTGGCAGAGGGAGTAGGCTCGGCGATGGCAAAGGTCCCAAGGCAGCTTGGCCCAGTTGTGGGATGGGATGTGAGCACTGGCCAGCCCAGAGGCCTGGAGTTGCAGAAGACAGCTGACGGCCGGGCGTGGGGCTGGGTGCCTTCCCTTGTGCCCCACTCCCAGCCTCAGGTGTGATGAGCAGGAAAGGTGTTGGGACTTCCCGGAGGGGGCTGAGCTTCTCCATTTACCTTCAGTAAGTGCTGCTGAGGGGCCTTCCTGTGGCCTGCAGGGGGCAAGGCAAGGATGGAGAGAGTCTTGGCTGGAAGGAGGCGGAATATCAGTGGGTGGCTGTGGAGCCCAGGGGCTTCTGTGGCTCGGTGGCCTGGCTGGAGCTAAGGGGGTGCAGGGGAGGACCCAGAGGAGGGGGCAGAGGCCCGTTCACACCCCAGGCCTGCATTTTGGCTCAGTGGGCTCTGAGATTTCATGTCACTGGGAAAGCCCCAGCTTGGGGACAGCTAGCCGACCCCCGCCCCCCCCCCCCGACCACACTGCTCCCAGCAGGAGGTGGGCCTTCAGTGTCCTCAACAAGAACGAGGTGGGAAACTTGCCTCAGTGAACACTCTGCAAACTGTGTTCCGTGAAGCTCAAGGTATTTGTAAGAAATAATAGATACTCTGTACAGAGCTTTTGTCGTCCTGTCTACTTTGCCCCCTCTTTTGAAAGTCATGAAGTTTGTTAGTACATTCAAGGATCTGATAAGTCCTGCACCACAATGCCTGTTTGATTCAGAGTTTCCCACCATGCCCCCCCAACACCCAGGAATGCCTGTAAGGTACCAGGGTTCCCTGGAATGCGGTTTGGGAAACTGCACTGGAGGTGGCTCACTCTGAGGCTCTACATTTTCTTGGGAACAGGCCAGGCTTGTCACTGGAGGTGATTTATGGGCTTGCAAGCCAATTCATTAATCTACAGGGCAGCTATCTCTGTCCACCTAATCGATCGATGGCAGCAGTTTGCCTGAGGCGGTCCCTTCTGGTGGTGAATTGAATGCAGAGGCCAGGGAGGGCTCAAAACTTGGCTGGGGGAGCTTGAGGAGGAGGAGGAGATAGGGGGTCGGTGTTCTCGGTGTTCTCCAGTCAAGTCTGTTTCTCCCTAGGCAGGCAGTGGCTAAACAGACTCCTCACGGTGGGATTTCCCTACATAGCCATCCTCAGGTGGCACCGTCTGGGAACCTCGTGGTGACTGGCAGGCAAGAAGCAGTATGAGCACCTGCTGTATGCCACACACCTCACAGGTGTTACCTGCTTTCAGCCTGCGGTGGGCCTCACGGGAGCCCCATTTACAGATGGGGACAGGGAGGTTTCATCTCCTGTGGCCTGGGTCAGGGCTGAGGCTCTGTAAAAACCTTGTTGGACCCCAGGGCCCAAGTGCATCACCATCCCATGCTGCTTAGGTCCTGGCCAGTCCTCCCCTCCCCCACAAGCTTGGGAGACCAGCCTTCTCCCAAGGCCTTCTCCCAAGGCCTTCTCCTTCTTCATTATTCTGCTTCGTGGGGGCTTTGCTGATGACTTGGACAGTGAAGAATCTGCCTGCAATGCAGGAAACCCGGGTTTGATCCCTGGGTTGGGAAGATTACCTGGAGAACAGAATAGCAACCCACTCCAGTATTCTTGCCTGGAGACTCCCACGGACAAAGGAGTCTGGCGGGCTATATGGGGTTGCAAAGAGTCGGACATGACTGAGCAACTTTCACTATTCACCACTCTGCTTCTTAGGATTTCTTTATGGGAGAGAGACTGTTATCCCCAAACTCTTGCTTCTGTGTGGTTCTTGCAGCTCATTGGGTGATGCAGAGGGGACAGAGGCCCCCAAATCTCAGGCAAGTCTTAGAAAGGCCTTCTCTGATCTGGTTTCTGATTGCCCGAGCCCCGCCTCTGCAGTGCTGGGTCTGGGGGACTCTCAAAGCCTGCACCCTTCATCCCTTAAGCCTCCCTGCAGGATGGGGCCTTTGGGTCAACACCCTCCCAGGCTGTTTCTGTTTCCAAAGAGTCAGACATTCATTCAAAAATAGAAGCCTTTCTTGGGTTGGGGGCTGGGGCTGAGGCAGAGAAGTGAACAAAGGCATGCTCCCTGCTTTGGGGGCTGTTAGTTTGGTGGGGGGGAACAAAGAGAGGACAGAGAGGGGAGTGGTCCTAGGGAGCACCAGGAGTGGGGCGCCTGACCTCACCCACGGGCTAGAAGGGATTCTTCCGGGTGTAAGTAAGGAGGCTGGAGAACCAGGCACCAGAAATGGGGGCTCCAGGACCCAGGGAAAATCACGCACAGGACCTGTCTGCCGAGGCCACCGCTGAACACAGAGCACCACATCTGGCCCTGCAGCCCCCACTGTCCTTGATCGTCACTGTCTTGATTCAGTTTAGGGCGGGTGTGTTCGCTGGTTGAGGCTGGGCCAGGGAAGGAGGGAGGCTGGGAGAGTGAGGGGCTGCTTCTCTGCTTCTAGAGAGGATGGTGGTGTCTGACTCTTATCCAACCTTCATGGTGAGGGATGCCCCAGAGATGGGTAGGGCGTGGCCAGAGTGACCAATGTCGTTCCATGGTGCCCAGAGTGATTCAACTTAACTGCACCCTCATGTGGGCTCTGGACTCCCCCAGCACAGCAAGGAGAAATCTGGCAAACCGCATTCTCTTGCAGCTTTAGCATGGAGCCTCACCCATTCTTATAATTTCAATGTTCCCTTGACACTGATGCCACCTCAGTCTGCACCTCCAGCCCCATCTCCACAAATGGACTCCAACCTGGGAGTCCACCCTCCTACTGTGGACACACTCCCCACCTCGGGATGCTCTACAGCCATCTCCACCTCATCCTGCCTGGAATGCAATCAGCATGGCCACCAGCCCCTCATCCCTGCCTTCAGGAATGGCCCTGTCCCCCTCCCCGCTGGAGTGGTCCAGGCAGGATGGTGAGACTCACCCCTCCCCATCTCTTACCTTTTTTTAAAAAATTTAATTAATTAATTCAGTTTTGACTGCCCTGGGTCTTCACTGCTGTGTTCAGGCTCTTTCTAGCTGCAGTGAGCGGGGTCTGTTCTCTAGCTGTGGTGCTCAGGCTTCTCTTTTTGTGGAACACGGGCTCTAGGGCACAGGCTTCAGTAGTTGTGGCCCGTGGGCTTAGTTGCTCTGAGGCATATGGAATCTTTCCGGACCAGGGAGGGATGGAAGCTGGGTCCCCTGCATCACAAGGTGGATTCTTAACCACTGGACCCCCAGGGAAGTCCCTCCTCCTACCTTTGAAAGGGTCACACTACGTGTGTGTTTAAGGCAAGAAGAAGGGAGAAGGGCCAGGGGTGGCAGGAGCAGTGCCAAGGCTGAGATTCAGCAAGTACCTTCTGGTAGGACCCATCCCCTGGTTGTTATGATGTTGAAACATCTCTGATCAGCTGGCAAAGAGCTACTAACCCCAGCACTCCTCTTCTGCCCTTGAGGACACCCAACCATTTCCTCACTACTTGGTAACGATAGGGTTAATTCCAGGCACGGCTGGGGCTCAAAGACTCTGCTCCCAAGTGGCATTCTGATCAGCCAGTGACTGAATCCTGTATATTGCCCCTGGTGACTCTTGGATGAAGAAAGGAAAGGTTATTTTTTTCAGAAATCTACAGACCTCCTTGTCTGGTGGGTCGGTTCGGCCCCTATGGCCAGTCAAGCTGCAAGGGAGTCTGGGAAGGCTCGCCCCTAGTTTGCAGGGTCTCTAATAGAGGAGGTCAGGGAAAGGAGGTTTGAGGGAGCTGACACTATCTGCCTCTTTCCTTGACAGACTGATCTCTTATTATCCAGTCAACCCGCCACCCCCCTCCCAGCTGTTCACCCCTAAGTGCAGCACGTGGGGTCTAGTTCCCTGAACAGGGATGGAACCCAGGCCCTCTGCACTGGGAGTGGAGCCTTAGTCACTGGGTCACCAGGGAAGTCCCGAGCCGTTCGTTCCTTCCTCTTCTCTTGCTCCCTTCTACCTCTGACCAGTGGAGATCACACAGGAGGCACCGAATGGGGATTGAAGCTTCATTAAATCATTCCCAGAGAACAGGGCCTCCTGTCTCATTTGGAGATCCCACCGCAAGGCCCCAAAGCAGCTGCACTCACCCAGGAATCCCCCAGACCCGAGCATCCCAGGTCTGGGGGACCGTGTCACACAGGTGTCTCAGCTGAAGGAGCACCATGGAATATTCCTGATCCAGAGCAGCTTTCAAATCCTGGTGTTCCCAGAGGCCCTGGGGCTGGAATGTACCTTTTCCCATGAGCTTCTGAATTCTCTGGGGCTTCCCAGGTGGCACTGGTGGTAAAGAATCCACCTGCCAATGCAGGAGACAAGAGAGATGAGGGTTTGATCCCAGGGTCGGGAAGCTCCCCCAGAGAAGGGCATGGCAACCCACTCCAGTGTTCTTGCCTGGAGAATCCCATGGACAGAGGAGCCTGGCGGGCTACAGTAGATTGGCTCTCAAAGAGTCAGACATGACTGAAGTGGCTTAGTATGCCTGCACTGACTTTTCGAGGATTTGAGCAATATGAGTTATTTATACAGAGACTCCTTCCTTTCTGCCCCTCCTGTGCCTGCAGCAGAGGCTCAGGCTTCCAGAGTCTATTTCCACCCAAGGGTCCTTCCCACTGACGTTCCCAACTTGTAATTGGAATTACTTGTAATTGGATCCCAATTGTAATTGGAATCACAATTACACCAATGCTCAGGTCCCTCTTTGGGTGACTCTGATGGATCCATCTGGGATGGGATGCAGGGAGCGTATCAGTATCTTAGTAAAGTTCTCAGATGCGTGGAGCAGCTGGAATTGAGAACTGGGGCTTTTCTGTGGGCTAGGGGAGGCTTTTAAACATCAAAACCACCTTGGTCCTTTCTTTTCCTTGTTTGCCTAGTCTTACACTCTTTGTTGTGTTATAGAGCCTTCCTTCTTTAGAAATTATTTTCTTTATTACGGACCCCCAGTTAAAGTAGGTCAAGTGATAGATAGAGTTTGGGTCTGAGTTCCAGTCATGATGGACCCATGGATTCCTCCTGAGGAATTCCCCAGCTCCTGAATGTACAGTTGGAGAAGACATTCTTGGGGACAGGCAGACTCCTCAACTAGCCCCTCCGGCTTCTGAAGAAAGAGACGAGAGGATGGAGGGCGAAGTAGCAGTCTCTGGAGCTTCCTCTCCACCCCCTGGAATGAATAGTAAACCAGATCAGTGTGGATCCCTGGGCAGTTTTCAAGATCAAAGGCTTGAGGGTTACAGAGGAAGTGATTCCTTGCACACTCCTTTACCTTGTCTGTTGCTCTGCACCGAAGGTGGGTGGATCTTGGGGAATCTCTGGGTGAACTTCATCAGGTGGTGACTCCAAATACAGGTGCTTTCCCAGGTAGAGTTTTCACAGAGCAAAGCAGCTTGCCCCTGGTCCCTGGAAGCAGCACTCGACCTGCCAGACGCTTTGTTTCTCTCTACGGATTTCCAAGGCCCGCCCGTGGCAGTTTGCTCTTACCTGCCCCCTTCCCAGGCTTGCCTCAGGGTCAGATCAGCTCTCCTGCTTTCTTTCTTCTTCTTTTTTTTAAAAGATAGTTTTATTTATTTACTGGCTGTGCTAGGTCTTCGACGGACGCTGCGTGGGCTTTTCTCTAGTTGTGGCGAGCCGGCTTCTCATTGTGGCAGCTTCTCTTGTTTCAGAGCACAGGCTCTTAGCCACGTGGGCTCAGTAGTTGCAGCACGTGGGCTTGGTAGTTGCGGCTCCCGGGCTCTAGGGCGCAGGCTCAATAGTTGGGCCGCACGAGTTTAGTTGCTCCACGGCATGTGGGATCTTCCCAGACCAGGGATCGAACCCGTGTCTTCTGCACTGGCAGGTGAATTCTTTTCCACTGAACCACCAGGGAAGCCCCCAACCCTCCTGCTGTCTGCCACAGTGTGGTCGGCAGAGACCTCCATCTCTAACAACCAGAAGAACATGACGCTGGTCTGTTACCTGGATGCTGGCTGGTGTGCTGCTTGAGCCCGGAAGCAAGGGCTTCTTAGATGCATGAGTAAGACATATGCAGGTGAGATGGAAGAGACCAACCCCATAAAAATTCAGGGGCCAGCTGCCTCAGCGAGGTTTCTGGGGATCCAGGGGTCAGGATATCCTTCCAAGGTGAAAGACAAGTTGCTGTATTTTGCACCACCCACCGCAAAAAGGATGGAGATTTGCTTGCTTTCTTTTGCTTTTTTCGTATGCTGTTTATTTATTTTTAATTGAAGGATAATTACTTTACAATACTCTGTTGGTTTCCGCCATACATCTGCATGAATTACCCATAGGTATACCTATGTCCTCTCCGTCTTGAACCTCCCTCCCACCTCCCAGCCCGGCCTACCCCTCTGGGATGGAGATTTTCTTTGTCGGACCTGGAGGCGACATTACCACATTTGAGTTATGCTGGTTGTTTACTGAGTGAGCCTGAAGGTATCCGTTTTGCATGGGGACCGGACCAGAAGACTCTGCGGCAAGTCCAGACTGCACTGTAAGCTGTTCTGCGTGGGGCCTTAAGTCCCAGCCCACCCATGGCACTCCGAGCGCGTGCACTGAGCGGAACGCTGTCGGAGCTGCTGGCAAACCTCGGCACGAGAGCCATGGCACAGGCCCCTAGGACCTGGGAGCAAACCCAAGACCTCTTCTAGCACTTCCTGTTCTCCTTTAAGCATCCCCTGGTGTCCGAGGGCTGGGCAGAGGCTGAACACTGGGCGTCACATGGCCACGCAGCTGGGCTTTTGTCTCAGGCCAGGGGCCCCTGAAACAGACTTTGGGGCAGAGATTTGTGGGCAGGAGGTTCCTTGGGCAGTACTCTTAGGACTAACCCCTAGGGACTTCCCTGGTGATCCAGGGGCTGAAACTCTGTGCTGTCAATGCAGAGGGCCCAGGTTCAATCCCTGGTTGGGAAACTAAGCTCCCACGTATCACAAATCACAGCTAAGAGTTAGCATGCCACAACTGAAAAAAGATCGTTTGCTACAACCAAGACCCGGTGCAGCCAAGTTAAATAGATAAATAAATATTTTTAAAAAAGGGAATAAGCCCTGTTATGGCAGTGAGGATGGTGAAATTGGTCAGAGGGAAATGCTGACATTTTCCTACTGTTTGTGGGGTTCATGGGGCCATTCCCTTCTCTAGTCAATCCTAAAGGAAATCAACCCTGAATACTCACTGGAAAGACTGATGCTGAAGCTGAAGCTCCAGTACTTTGGCCACTTGATGTGAAGAGCTGACTCACTGGAGAAGACCCCGATGCTGGGAAAGATTGAGGGCAGGAGAAGAAGACAGTGGCAAAGGATGAGATGGTTGGATGACACCACTGACTCAATGGACATGAGTTTGAGGAAACTCCAGGAGATGGTGAAGGACAGAGAAGCCTGGGGTGCTGGGTCCATGGGGTCACAAAGAGTCAAACAGGACTGACTGACTAACCAGCAACAAGAGGTTGAACTACAATGAAGCAGCAACGGCAGACTCAGCCAGTCCCAGGGCAGCTCTGGAACTGGGTTGACCTTTCAGCGAGGTCTTGCATTGAGGCAGGGGAGCTGGGCCATCGTCCTCTCCACTGGCCTGGCCATCAGCTTCAGGCTTCCTCCAGGGTGGAGTCATGACCTTGGGTGGAGGCCAGTCCTGGACTGACTTGATGCTGCTGACTTAGCTGTGAGCTAGTAATTAGTAAGCACTGTCCCTGTGGCTGGGGAACAGAGGAATCAGTTCTGGAGGTAGGGGCCTTGCTGAATAGCTCAGCGTCTTCTAGAGCATCCAAGTAGAAACTGGGTGTCCTCGGACCCACTGAACCAAGAGGTAGCACCTGTGGCAGGACCGTCTCCCACGTGGGGATGTGCTTAGCGTAAGGATACTGCGTGAGCACGTGATCCGTCGGCTTCCGTGTTGACACCAGATTCCGTCTCCCCCGATCGGCACCTGTGGCCTTATGAACATTTGATCGAGGAGAAAATATCTGTGAACCTGGTTTACACATCTGTGTGCTGCGTGGTCAGTCATGTCCGACTCTTTGCGACCCTGTGGACTGTAGCCCACCGGGCTTTTCTGTCTGTGGGATTTTCCTGGCAAGAATACCGGAGTGGGTTGCCATTTCCTCCTCCAGGGGATCTTCTCGACTCAGGGATCGAACCCACGTCTCCCGTCTCCTGCACTGCACCAGATTCTTTGCCACTGAGCCGCCGGGGAGGCTGGATGATTCCACCTCATGTTCTGACATTGACTGGAAGCGAATGCCTACAGCACTGTGGCCCCGTCCAGGGCTGCCCTGAAGAACATGGTGAAAGGAACTCCTTCTGGGTGGCAGACATTCAAGCACAACACCGAGCTTCCCACTGTTTTTTGGACTGATGGGAAGCCAGAACTCTGGACCTAGAGTACTTCATGGGTAGCTGCTAATGGTTTAGTTCCAGCAAGCCAAATCCAGCCAGCATCTGATTTTGTAAACCACGTCTTATCGGAGCACAGCCACACCCGTTTGCTTGCTTTCTGTCTCTGCTGCTTTCTTTCATGTCATTACGACACGGCTGAGTAGTGGTGACCGAGGACTTCTGGCCCACAAAGCCTGAAGTGTTTATAACTTCATAGAAAAAGTCTGCTAGCCCCTGGTCCAGCGGAATGACCAGGGCTTTGGGAAGAACTGGAAGATGGGTGATGAGGAGGTGAGAGAGGGACTCCCTGGTGGTCCAGTGCTTAAGAATCGCCTTCCAGGGGGAGACACCGGTTCTATCCTGAGTCAGGGAATGAAGACCCACATGCCATGGGCAACTGAGCCTGTGTGCCACAACTAGAGAGCCCACGTGCCCCAAGAAGACCCAGCGCAGCCAAAAACCAAGGAGGTCTGGGTAAGAAACCAGTGGCGGGACTTCTCAGGACGGGCAAACTACCCTGAGCTCCCCCCACTGCAGACGAGGCTCTCAGGAGTCAGGTGGGATGGAACGAAAGGGTTTCTCCGTGGATATCCAGCGTCTTTTCCCCCTAGTCAGTGCCTGCTCACACAGAGCACATTGGTGGCCCAGACGGTAAAGAGTCTGCCTACAATGCGGGAGACCCGGGTTCGATCCCTGGCTCAGGAAGATCCCCTGGAGAAGGAAATGGCAACCCACTCCAGTGTTCTTGCCTCGAAAATCCCATGGATGGAGGAGCCTGGTAGGCTACAGTCCATGGGGTCGCAAAGAGTCGGACACGACTGAGCGACTTCACTTCACTCACCTTCACTGGAAGAGATACACGTTCTGGAGATGGATTTGCCTTCCTTGGCCATCCTGCTTCTGCCAGCGCAACACTGAGGACTCTGCAGGTACTTCATTTACTGCCGTGGGACAGGATTACTCGTGGAACGTGAAACAAGGAATTTGTTTCAAGGCAAAAGAAGGGTGGCGACGGCCTTATGTTCGTGGGGGCTCTCTGGCCTTACCAAATACATTACCACCAGAAGCCGCTGCCTGGTGGGACCGTGGGACGGTCTCTGAAGACTCATGTCACCCTGAGAGGATGGAGCCCTTCCTTACGGGATGCTGTATCTGACTGACCCTGGGACCCACTTCGGGGGTTGTTTTTCCATGGCTGGAATACAAGGGTCCAGGAATCAAAGGATGGAGTGAGAATAGTTTTCATCACCCCTAATATCCCACTCAGGTTTTTTTTTTTTGTTTTCTGCTTCTCCTCCCAACAACTCTGAATTCTGCTGGTGTGGAGTTTTTAGTTCCCAAGGACGGGCTTGTTCTTTCAGGGGATGTGATTAGTTAGTGAACTGAGTTGGCCCCCCTGGGCTTCTCTCCTATTAACCAACAGGCAAAGGGGGTTAGTTACTCTCCTCCTGGGGTTACTGAGTCTGACCACCAAGGGGAAACTGGGTTCCTGCTCTGTAATACAGATTTCTTCTTTGTTCTTTCTCCTCCTTTCCCTGATTTTATCATTATTTGACAAGCTAGAGGTTAATTTTGATGCTGTCGAGTTGTGGTGCTGCAGAAGAGTCTTGAGAATCCCTTGGACAGCAAGGAAATCAAACCAGTCAATCCTTAGGAAGTCAACCCTAAATATTCACTGAAAGGACTGAGGCTGAAGCTGAAGCTCCAATACTTTGGCCACCTATGCAAAGGGCCAATTCATTGAAAAAGACCCTGATGCTGGGAATGATTGAAGGTGGGAGGAAAAGGGGGCAACAGAGGATGAGATGGTTGGATGGCATCATTGACTCAATGGATATGAGTTTGAGCAAACTCCAGGAGGTAGTGAAGGACAGGGAAGCCTGGTGTGCTGCAGCCCATGGTTTTGCAAAGAGTAGGACCGAGCAGTAATACCAACAAGGTTAATTTTCTAATTTATGTAGCAGAATTTTCAGATGGGGTTGCAACCAAAATAGCAAGAAATTAGCAAGTCCTGGAGGAGAAATTAGCAAGTCCTGGAGACTGAGGATGTGTTCGGACTTTCATCCTCCCGTTTAGGGGAGAGGATGAGCTTGCATGAAGGATCGTTTCACCTTGCTATGTTACCAGAGAGTTATTTTTTGTTGTTGTATGGAAGTTCAAATGTGAACAGGGAGTGTATATGGATGCCGAATAGGCAAAGGGTAGACTTCGCTCATCGTCAAGTTAGTGCCTTTCAGCTTCATATCTACCCTTCAGTACTCGTCTGTGATGTGATGCCTGGGCTGGGACTCTGGTCCTGCTGGGGATGTTGGAGGGAGTGACTATGAGGCTGGAGGAGGAAGGGTCTTGCTCCCTCTTGTCCCTTTGAGCATCGCCCCCGCAAACCCTTCACCCCAGCAGCAGCTGTTCCTTTCTGCAATAGTGCTGGGCCCAGTCGTGGTTTTTTCCAACATGTTAACCCCGCCTACATAGCAGGGGTCTGTGCAGTAAAGGTTTAACTCAGCAGAAGATGGGGAGAGGGCTGCTCCAAGCCTGCCTGAGCCAGAGAGAGAACTGGCCTTGACCAGCTCCTGGGGGCTAATCCTTGGGTCCTCGGACTCTCCTTCCCGATAGAGCATCTTTGTTCGTCTGGGGTCTCAGGCCTGCTAGCCAGTTTCTGCCAGCAGTGTGTTTTGTGGCTGTTTTTGTTCACCTGGGGCCCTGGCCACACTGTATCAGTCTGGGTTCTCGGGAGGCTGTGCGTGAGTGGTTAACTTCAGCCATGTGGGTGCTGCCTGCCTGCAGGACTGACCCCCAGTACAGCTCTCAAGGCTCGCCTGCTTGGCAATACTTCCGATGTTGTCCCAGGTTGCTACTGGGAGAATTCAACACTGTCCTTTCTCCAGTTCGTGCCCCATTAAATTCTCCACTGGGGGAAGACAGCTGGAAGCTTGCCCCTGGTTTCTCTTTGATCTTGCCCTACGTGCCTATTTCCTTTGCTGACTTTCATCCTTCCCCTCCTGCCCCTAAACCTGAGCAATCTGTACTTACACTTCTGCATTCTTTTTCTAAGGATACCCCCATCCCCACATTGAGTGAGGTTCAGGCTGCAAATGCTAGCTCCCCAAAGCCCCTCCCTGGCCTTTGGAAGGGGCCGCTCAAGGAAGGGGACTGTTGACATCAGGATGAATCCTGTTCTTTCCCATGGCCAAAGTCCCTAGAGCTTGCACAATTGAAATTCCAGTTGTGTTGAGTGAGCTGGCTTAGAAATTGAACGAAAAGGGAAAACAGACAAACGTGCAAGTGAAAATCCACTTATTCCAACTGCCTCCTGGGGCCTGTGTCTCCATAAAACTTTGTCCCTAGAGGTCAGCTGCCGTTCACTCAAGCCTGAGCTCTATCTTAGCCTAGGGTTCTGTCTGTGCTTGCAGAGTTCCTGGACAAGTCTCGACCTGTCCTAAAATGAAACCCTTTCCCCATATGTGGTTTTTTCTTTCACCCTGAATCCTTCCTTATTCCACCTGACATTATCTGCCCTGGCACACCTTTCCATATCAGCAGTGACTGTAATAAATGCCAGTCACATTCTGTGCAGACTCAAGGCCTATGGATGACCAGAACAGGGTCCCTTCCACGTGGTACTGGGGCACCAGAATCCCAGTCCTTGTGAGTCACTGTGCAGAGAGGGAGAGGTTGCTGAAAGTCGCTCTGAGAACAGACCCAGGGACCCAAGCGAGTCTCACAGCTTTTTAGTGGAACTTGGTAGCTTCTGGACTGTGGAGTCAAGGGTCTCTGCAGGCCCTCTGAATCGAGCCTCATCCTCCCAGGCAGGTGGCGCAGGCTGATTTCCTGGGGCTCAGGTAGGTTCAAGGAGGGGTGGGAGCAGACCCCCATCTTTCAGTGTGTGGTACTGGCCCTGGGGAACCAGGCTGTACAGGATGACTCCCTGAGAAGCCAGGTCAAAGGCGTCTCGCTAAGACTTTGTGATCGGGGAGCAGAGTCTCACCTGTGGGGGGTCCCACTACCCACTGGGCCCTTCCTCTCTCACGCTGAGACTTTGTACACTCTAGCCCTTCAGCCTAGAGGGCCCTTCCTCCAGGTCTTGGCTTATTAAACTTTTGTTGACCTTTAAGCAGAGACATTACTTGGCCAACAAAGGTCCATCTAGTCAAAGCTAGGTTTTTCCAGTAGTCATGTATGGATGTGAAAGCTGGACCATAAAGAAAGTTGAACACCGAGGAACTGATGTTTCGAACTGTGGTGCTGGAGAAGACTCTTGAGAGTCCTTTGGCCTGCAAGGAGATCAAACTAGTCAATCCTAAAGAAAATCAACCCTGAATATTTATTGGAAGGACTGTTGCTGAAGCTGAAGCTCCAGTGCTTTGGCCACTTGATGTGAAGAGTCAATTGGTTGGAAAAGACTCTGATGCTGGCAAAGATTGAAGGCTAGAAGCGAAGGGGGCGATGGAGGATGAGATGGTTGGATGGCACCACTGACTCAATGGACATGAGTTTGAGCAAACTTTGGGAGATAGTGGAGGACAGAGGAGCCTGGAGGGCTATAGTCCATGGGGTTGCAAAGAATCAGATGTGACTTAGTGACTGAATAACAACAATGATGACACTTCAAGAGTCTGCCTGGATACCACTTCCTCCAGGAAGCCTTCCCCACTTTCAGGATGGTTGGGTGTCCTCTCTCTATTCTTATACACCCTTCCCATTTCCCTTGCTCGTTCCAGTTATTTTCTTTCACAACCTTTTCCAATTTATATTCTCTAGCTGTAGTTTATACATTCTCATTAAGCCACCTCGAATCCCATCTGGAACAAGGCTGGATGAGGCCAGAGATGCCTGCTCTCCGACCACTGAGTTTGATATAAATCGCCCATAGCCTGTGTCCTCTGACTGACAGATCTCATGATTAGCTCTGCAGGTACCCCACATCCCTCGACCTCTGCAAGCTTGGGGGGAGAGGAGGACCAGCTGCCTAAGAAAAGTGAGCCTTTCTCAAGTTGCTGCCATGAAACATCTGTCCAGGAAAACATCCTTTTTGGAGAGTCGTGCAGTGCTTCTGAAATGAAATTGACACCTTAGCTTGGTTCACAGGTTTAACTCATCTGGGAACTGGCAGAAAGGAAGCTCTGGTGGTGGAAGGGTGGGTAGTGCGGGGGTAGGCTGAGGTAAATGAGGGGTTGAGAGGGAGGGAATTCAAGGAGGTGCTCATGTGAAGAGCTGACTGTTTGGAAAAGGCCCTGATGCTGGGAGAGAGAAGGGGGTGACGGAAGATGAGATGGTTGGATGGCATCATCGACTCAATAGCCCCAAGCCTGAGCAAACTCCAGGAGACAGTGATGGACAAGGAAGCCTGGCGTGCCGCCATCCATTGGGCTGCAGAGAGTCAGACTAAAAGAGGGATGAATGAATACGCTCAGAGCCCCGCCCCACAAGAGACTCCTTCCCTCCATGTGGCCTCACCCCAGACAAAGGCCCCCAGCTTTTTGCCCAGGCTCTGCCTGTCTCAGGATGACGGTGAGAACGTCTGCTTCCTTCAGGGTAGCTGATGTCAGCACATGTCACTGGCGTGGAACATTCCCTGAGTCTGAGTAATCTGCTTTTGAGTCACAGCCCATAAGGGACATTCTAAGCCAATCCAGTTCCTTTTACATCCTTCCCTCTTTGGCGGCAAGTCTTCCCAGCTTTGCATTGTTGGTTTCTTACCAAATTCCTACGAGCAACAGTTTCACACACACACACACACACACACACACACACACACCCTCTACAAAACAAATACAAATAGATGGGTCAGATGAATTTGAACCCTTTCGTTCATTTGACAAATATCTATTGGGTGTGTTCTCAAGCGAATTTCCTCCCTCCTCCCCACTCCCCCGACCCCTGCCGCCCAAGCTTATATTTCAGCGGAGGAGACAGACTGAATACAAGGTTAAGAGGTAAACTGTATTATAGGTGAGACAATAGTAAGTGATAAAGCCCCATTAGAGAAGGGGGTGGAGGTGCTGGCTGCGTGGTGCTGAGAGGAAGGGAAGCGATGGAGGAGGGCCGTGGGCTGAGCCAGGCAGACAGTAGGGGGACAGGCTGCAGGGAGAGGGCAGGCTCTCTGCGGGGCGGTAGGGGGGGTGGTGGCAGGCGTGGGGCAGGGGCAGGAGGGGGCTGGCAGGGCTGAAATAGCGGAGGTGAGGGGAGACAGGGGCAGAAAGCTATGTGGGCGTTGGATTTCCATGAGGATTTTGGCTTTTTAAAAAATTTTAATTGAACTGTAGCTGAATTCCAAGGTTCTGTTAGCTTCTGGTGTACAGCTAAGTGGATCAGTCATACATATACATACATCCACTCTATTTTTTGTTTTAGATTCTTTTCCCATAGAGGCCATCACAGAGTATTAAGTAGAGTTCCCGGTGCTAAATGGTAGGTTCTTATTAGACATCAATTTTCTATACAGTAGTGTGAACGTGTCAGTCCCAATCTCAACTTGTTCCCCATTTCCTGGTCACCATAAGCTTGTTTCTTTTACATCTGCGACTCTACTTCTGTTTTGTAAATCAGTTCATTTGTAACCTTTTAAAAAATATTCCACATATAAGCGGTATCATATGATATTTGTCTTTCTGTCTGACTTACCTCGCTCAGCATGAAAGAGGACTTTGGCTTTGACTCTGGGTGTGATGCTGTCCCTGGGGAGAGTTTAGAGCAGAGGCGGGACGTGATCTGACTTGTGTTTTAACACGATCCCTGGATGCTGTGAGGAGCGCAGGCCAAAGCTAGGCATTAGGAGGGCCCTAGAAGGCAATGGCACCCCACTCCAGTACTCTTGCCTGGAAAATCCCATGTACGGAGGAGCCTGGCAGGCTGCAGTCCATGGGGTCGCTGAGGGTCAGACACGACTGAGCAACTTCACTTTCGCTTCTCACTTTCATGCATTGGAGAAGGAAATGGCAACCTACTCCAGTGTTCTTGCCTGGAGAATCCCAGGGATGATGGAGCCTGGTGGGCTGCCGTCTATGGGGTCGCACAGAGTCAGATACGACTGAAGTGACTTAGCAGGGTCCTCTGGTGAGAGCAGACAGTGGCTAGGACAGAGGTGAGGGGACAGATCTTGATGGTGCTTGGATGGGGGGGGAAGGTTAAGGGGAAGGAGTGAGCCTTGTTTACTGAGGCAAAATTCACTTAGTATCAAATTAAATAGGGTTTCCCTGGTGGCTCAGTGGTAAAGAATCCACCTGCCAATGCAGGAGACTCGGGTTCGATCCTGGGGTTGGGTAGATCCCCTGGAGAAGGAGATGGCGACCCCCTCCAGTATTTTTGCCCGGAGAATCTCATGGACAGAGGAGCCTGTCGGGCTACAGTCCTTGGGTGGCAAAGAGTGGGGCATGACTTAGTGACTGAACAACAGTACAGTCAAGCATTTTCCAGGTTGCGACCCAGCGGCTTTTAGTACATTCACAGTGTCGCACAGTCGTCACCCAGAGCTCGTCTCGAATCATCTTCCTTATCCCAAAAGGAAAGCCCTGTCTGCATTAAGCGATCACTCCGCGCGCTCCCTCCCTCAGCTCCTGCTTTCTGTCTCTATGGACTCACCGGTTCTGGGTGTTTCTCATTCGCGCGTCAGTGGGCTGGCCTTCGTGTCCGGCTTACGTCACTCAGCATGATGTCCTCCAGGTTCATCTGTGCTGTAGTCCGTGTCGTAATTTCCTTCCCTCCCCCGCTTCCTTGCTTCTGGCTGCGCTGCCCAGCATGTGGGCTCTTAGTTCCCAGACCAGGAATCGAACCGATGCCCCCCTGCGCTGGAAGCACAGAAGCTCAACCACTGGACTGCCAGAGAAGTTCCTACAATTTCCTTCGTTTTTAAAGCTGACTAACACACCATTGTACGGTTATACCCCATTTCGTCTATCCATTCACCTATTGATGGAGATCTGAGTTGCTTCCACATTTTGGCTCCTGTGCACAGCACTTCTATGAACACTTATGTACAAATTTTTGTTAGAACACTGTTTTCCATTCTTTTGGGTATATTCCTAGATGTGGAATTGCTGGGTCTTATGGTAACTCTATGCTTAACTTGTTGAGGAACTGCTGAACTTTTTTTCCACCGTGGCTGCACCCTTTTGCAATCCCATCAGCAGTGTGTGGGGGTTCCACTTTCTCCGCAGCCTCGCCAACACTTGTTATTGTCTGTTGCCTGTTTACATGATAGCCGCCCTAGTGGGCGTGAAGGGGTATCTCACTGTGGACTTGACTTGCATTTCCCTGACGACTAATGATGCTTGAGCATCCTTTCTTGTGCTCTTTGGTCATGAGTGGAGCCAAAGTCAGGGTCTGAGTAACCAGAGTGTGGAACTGTCGATAAATGAGACTGTGAAGGCGGTGGGAGGCGAGCTCAGTTTGACAGGTTAAACTTTATGTACCTGCTTGAGCCCCAGTGGAGCCGTGGGTCTGGCAGCTGGCTGTGAGTCAGGGGTGCAGGGGGAGGCCTGGGCTGGGGTGTCAACTGGGACGTGATCAGCGTATGGTGGCACTGAAGCCACAAGACGCAGCAGGGGCACCCGTGGCAGAGGCTGGGCCACGAAGAAGGAGGAAAACCAGCTGAGCAGCAACCTGGAGGCCCAGCAGAGGCGACCGTGCAGGATGGGAGAAGGAGCGGCAAGGAGCTGGAGGTGCGACACCACGGGGCTGACTATCGACTTGCTAACGTGGGGTCGATCGAGCGACCTTGAAGAGCAGCTGGGCTTCTGAGCCCGCCTGCCTGGAGCGGGTTTAGGAGAGGGTGGGAAGAGGGCAGAGACCAAGCCTCCGAGGGGCTTTGAGAGAAGGGAGGAGAGAAATAAGCTGGCCCTTGAAGAGGGAGTGAGATCAAGAGGAATCTTTAGAACGCAAGGCGGGAGGGTGAGCCGCTGACGAGAATGCTTGAACAGAGAGGACAGACGTGGATGCCGAAGGAGGGGGAGACTTACTGGAAGGATGTCCTTGAGCCCGAGAGAGGGGACAGGCTCTGGCGTGCGCTGGAGGACAGACAGATCCTCCGAGGACCAGGAGAGAAGGCTGCGAGGATGTGCAGGTGGGTGCTGAGGAAGTTCTCAGTGAAAAAGGAAGCAAGGGGCAGGCTGAAAGGAAAGGAGGGAAGGATGAAGTAGCCACTGGGTGGGAAGGGGGTTTTCCCCCACCAGGGCAGTAGAGCCAGGCAGCACCAACGGCCCACTTGAAATGATCCCAGAAATCCAGATTTAGAAAAGACACTTTTGTCTTCAGCGAGCATAACCTGCAGAGATGCAGCTCTGCTCCCTGGAAAGTTAATTGTATACATTTGCAAACAGAACCCTTTAGATGCCATAGGAAAGCCACTGCACACCTCTCTATTCTAGAAGCTTCTGAGCTACCTCCACTTAACACAAGGTTTCTAACCTGAAGTCCACAGGCTCACTGAGGTCTTGGACAAACATTCAAGATTCACGAGTTCTTACTTATTAATTTATTGAAATATAGTTGATTAACAATGTGTTAGTTTCTGCTGTACAGGAAAGTGATTCACTTAAACATACATACATTCTTTTTAAAATATTCTTTTCTATTATGATTTATCATAGAATTTTGAATATAGTTCTCCCAGCTGAGCACCAAAGAATTGATGCTTTTGAACTGTGGTGCTGGAGAAGACTCTTGAGAGTCCTTTGGACAGCAAGGAGATCAAACCAATCAATCCTAAAGGAAATCATCCTGAATATTCATTAGAAGGACTGATGCTGAAGCTGAATCTCCAATACTTTGGCCACCTGATGCGAAGAACTGACTCACTGGAAAAGACGCTGATGCTGGGAAAGATTGAAGGCAGGAGGAGAAGGGGATGACAGAGAATGAGATGGTGGGATGGCATCACCGACTCGATAGACATGAGTTTGAGCAGGCTCCTGAAATTGATGATGGACAGGGAAGCTTGGCGTGCTGCAGTCCGCGGTGTCACAAAGAGTTGGACAATACTGGGCGGCTGATCTGAACGAACTGAACTCTGTGCTCTATAGTAGGACCTTGTTATTTATCCATTATATACATAAAAGATTACATCTGCTAATCCCAACCTCCCACTCCATTGCTCCCCCAAATCCCTCCCCCTTGGCAACCACCAGTCTTTTCTTTATGTCTGAGATTCATGAGTTTTTTCAACAAGGATTCTTAATTTAGTGTTTCACGTTAACAATAACTTAAACACTTGATTATGGTTCACCTTCACGACCACGTGTGAATGCACGTGGCCGTGTGGTTTCATGATCACCGTGTGTGTCTGTGACCCTATTAGAGTATTAAATGTCACAGCTGATGGGAACAGAAGAGGCAGAGTAATGTGGGGCAGATGTATTCAGGCAGCGGTTCCAGTGGAGAACCGTGGTGAGCCGTTCAGTTGAACCTGCTGTGCTCTTGCTGAGCAACGGGGATTTTGTTTCAGCAAAATAGCATCATCTCTTGTGTGAATTTAGTGCTGTTTGAATTTTACTGGTCACTGGTTTTGTTTGTGTTTCATTTGTATATTCACTGTGGCTTACAGTTCTGTAAGAACGGTAAACATAGCCTTTTTTGTTTGTATAAAAAGAATTTGTTCAACAAATGGCACCGGGAAAACCGGATAGCCACATTCAAAACAATGAAGTTGGACCCTTACTTTAGACCATACACAAAAATGAACTCAAAATGGAGCAGAAACCTAAACTTAATGGCTAAAACTATAAAATTCTTGGAAAGAAGCGTAGGGGGAAAGCTTCAGGGCACTGGATCTGGCAACGATTCTTGGATGTGACACCAAAAGCACAGGCAAAAGAAAACTAGATAAACTGGACTTCGAAGTTAAAAGCTTTTGCGCATCAAAGGACACTATCAACAAAGTGAAAAGTCAGCTCACTGAATGGGAGAAAATATGTGCAAACCGTATAGCTGATAAGAGGCTAATTGTTGTTCAGTCACTAAGTCATGTCCAACTCTTTGCAACCCTGGCAGCATGCCAGGCTTCACAGTCCTTCACTCTCTCCCAGAATTTGCTCAAACTCATGTCCATTGAGTCGGTGATGCCATCCAACCATCTCATTCTCTGTCGTCCCCTTCTCATCCTTCCCTCAATTTTCCCCAGCATCAGTCTTTTCCAATGAGTTGATTCTTCATATCAGATGCCCAAACTATTGGAACTTCAGCTTCAACGTCAGTCCTTTCAATGAATATGCAGGGTTCTTTAGGATTGACTGGTTTGATCTTCATGCTGTCTAAGGGACTCTCAAGAGTCTTCTCCAGCACCACGATTCAAAACTCTCAATTCTAGATACTAAGAGGTTAACATCTAGTATATAAAAAGAATTCCTACAACTGACAACAAAGAAGCAAACCATCCAATCAAAAAATAGGCAAGGACTCGAGCAGACATTTCTCCAAAGACAATGTACAAATGGCTAAAAAGCAAATGAAAAGATGCTCAGTATCACTAATCATTAGGAAAGTGTGAATCAAAACCACAGTGAGATACCACTTCATACCCATTAGCGTCCCATTACTTAAAAAATAAATAGAAAGAAAAAGGAGGTAACATCTGTTGGCAAGGATGTGGAGCAATGGAAATCTTGTGCACTGCTGATGTGAATGTAGAATGAGGCAGCCACTGTGGGAATTGGTTTCATGGTTCCTCAAAGAATTCAACACAGAATTACCATATGATGCAAGAATTCCACTGCTGGTTATATACCCAAAAGATTCGAAAACAGGGTCTCAGAGAGATCCTTATGCATGGTGTTTGACTACTCACAGAACCCAAAAGGTAAAAGCAACCCAGTGTCCACCAACAGATGGATGGATAAAGAGTGAGGTCTATTCACGTGATAGAATTTTATTGAGCCTTAAAAAGAAAGGAAATTCTGAAACATACAACAAGGCTGAACCTTGAAGAACTAAGTGAAACAACACCAGTGATGCTAAGTGACATAAGACAGTCACACAGAAAGACAAGCCCTGTACGAGTCCACTTGGCGAGTCCCTAAGAGCCGTCAGATCCACAGCGACAGGAAGTGGAAGGGCGGGCGTCAGAGGAGGGGGGAGGGGGAAATGGGGGGTTAGAGTCTAACACGTGCAAAGTTTCACCTTGGGAAAACGGGAAAACTTTGAAGGCGGATGCTGGTGATGGTTATGTACCAACATAAGCACACTTAACGCCGCTGAACCACGTTGTCATTGTCTGCTCATTTGTGTCTGATTCTNCAGTCTGGCTTTCTCAGCAACAAACCAGCGTTGACATCCGAGCTGGTCCTGTACATACGTCCTAGTCCGTTCAGGACCCTCGACCTCGGCAGCCAGATGTGAGAGAGCCTTGCGTGAGCCCAGGAGAGACAGTGCAGGGTCGGCCACGCTGGTCTCTGGAGGAGCGGAGCAGGGGCAGCCTGTTCACGGCAGGGCCTCACTGAGGTGGGGACGGTTTTCTGGGCTCTCAGGTGCCCCTTCCTCCCAGTGCCCTCCTCTTTAGATGATTCCCCTCCACCTGGGACATCACCCATGAAAATCTATAGTTACCCTTTAATCTCTCCCTGGTTCTTTCTGCTTTACCTACAAACAACACCAAGGTCAACATCAGCATCAGGAACCACCGTCCACAGAGTCGTACTACATGCCAACTTGGGTCCTTACTGACAAGCCTGCGAATTTAGCAAATTACTGATCTATCTGAACCTCAATTCCCTCTCCTGTAAAATGGGCATGTAAATACTGTTCCTGCAGAGCGGTTGTGAGTTGGGTCGTGCCTGGGGAATCTGCCTGCAATGCAGGAGACCTAGGTTCGATCCCTGGGTGAGGAAGATCCCCTGGAGTAGGAAGTGGCAGCCCACTTCAGTATTCTTGCCGGGGGAATCCCATGGACAGAGGAGCCTGGTGGGCTACAGTCCACAGGGTCAAAAAGAGTGGGACATGACTAAGCGACTCACACACTGGCACTGTTTGGCCTTCAGAATCTGTCGTTTCTCTCCTTGATCCAGCCTCATTGCCTGGCCTGGCCATTCAGCTCGAATTTGCTCCTTTGGGTCTGCTGTGGACTCGGCAGCCATATCATCAGGCTCCCTAGGTTGTAGGTTAAGATGTTTAATTTGGCTCCGAGGAGGCTAGAAGGCTGTCCTCAGGGTCAGGTTCCCAAGCCTCAGAGCGTGGACTCACGATGACGTCTTTTGGTCCCCAGAGACATTCTTCTCTAGCTGTGTGGGAGGTTTCCATGTTCCAGACTGTGAGGGTGCCAGAGAGCAGAGGCCCCCAAGTTTCAGGAAGCTTTCGAGCGATTGTGTGACACTTAGATCTGAGAGGGACCAGGCCACGGCTCTGAGCTGCTCAGACACCTTCCGGATGAGCCCTGGGAGCCACATTTTGAGAAGGAATGATCAGCCAGAGCCAGGAGAGGAGGCTCGGAAAACAGAGTCCCACAAGGCCGATGCAGTGTGACTACATCACCCATCAGCTTTTGCTGGGTTTGTTGAGTGATCAGAACAGAGTGGTTATGATGCCAGAAAGTCATCCTCTCTGCATCCTCAGTGCTGAACTGAATCTCGAAGACAGAGTTCTGGGTGAAGTAGAAAAGAATAACTTTATTAGTTTGCCAGGCAAAGGGGGACACAGTGGACTCATGACCTCAAAAACTGCATGTCCCCACCCAGGGGATTTGGTGAGGATTTTTATAGCTCAGGTTCAAAGGGCAAGGTTGATGATAAGGATCAGGGTGTATGTATTCCTTTAATGTGACCTTGGGTGGTTTCCTGATGAGCTTCTGTGGGTCTTGAGGTTATCAAACTGATCTTCTGGAATAAAGAATGCTTCATCAAGTAATTCAGTTCAGTCCAGTTCAGTTACTCCGTCATGTTCGATTCCTGGAGACCCATGGACTGCAGTGCACCAGGCTTCCCTATCCATCACCAACTCCTGGAGCTTGCTCAAACTCATGTCCATTGAGCCAGTGATGCCATCTCATTCTCTGTTGTCCCTTTCTTCTCTTGCCTTCAATCTTTCCCAGCATCAGAGTCTTTTCTAATGTGTTAGCTCTTTGCATCAGGTGGTCAAAGTATTGGTACTTCAGCTTCAGCATCAGGCCTTCTAATGAATATTCAGGACTGATTTTCTTTAGGATTGACTGGTTTGATCTCTTTGCAGTCCAACGGACTCTCAAGAGTCTTCTCCAACTCCACAGTTCAAAAGCATCAATTCTTTGGCGTTCAGTTTTCTTATGGTCCAACTCTCACATCCATCACGACTACCGGAAAAACTATAGCTTTGACTATACGGACATTTGTCAGCAAAGTACTGTCTCTGCTTTTTAATATGCTGTCTAGGTTTGTCACAGCTTTTCTTCCAAGGAGCAAGCATCTTTTAATTTCATGGCTGCAGTCACCATCTGCAGTGATTTTGGAGCCCAAGAAAATAAAGTAAACGTCAAGTAGGTAACATCTAACATTTGTTGGGAGTTTTAGTTCTGCAGAAGAACTCAAAGATATTGTTACACATATCCCTTGTGGTGGAACCAAGACCCTGTCCCAAGGCTGTGCTGTTTCTGTTGCATGTGGGGTCTTAGTTCCCCGATCAGGGATGGAACCCATGCCCCCAGCACTGGAAGTGAGGAGTCCTAACCACTGGACTTCCAGGGGAGTCCCCTGCACGACTGTCTTTTGGCTGCTCCTCTGTCTCTGCGTCCCCTCTCTTCCCTGATTTGTGACTGTTTGAACCTGCCTTTTGGATCTCAGGGAAGGTCATGGAGGCTGAAGTCTATTCCTTACAAACAAGAAACAAGGGACATAGAAAGGGTCTGGAGCCAGGAGCTCCAGAGCGTCCTGCTCGGTTTCAGTTGTAACAGCGAAAGTTTGTTCTTGCTCGCAGGCTTTCTCTAGTTGCGGCAGGCAGGGCCTACTCTAGCTGTGGTGCCTGGGCGCCTCATTGCGGTGGCGTCTCTAGTTGCAGAGTACAGGCTCTAGAGTGCGTGGGCTTCCAGAGTAGAGGCCCGTGGGCTCCAGAGCAGGCTTAGTAGCTGTGGAACCCGGGCTTAGCTGCTTCGAGGCATGTGGGATCTTTCTGGACCAGGGATTGAACCTGAAGTCCCCCGCTTTCTCTATATATGCTTATCCTGTTTTATTTTTCTTCACGATCCTTGTTACCACCTGACATTATGTTGTACATTTATTTGTTTATTATCTGATAGACTCTAAGCATCAAATTTCTCCAGTCCCCTAGGATTGGACACATAGGTTGGGGCCCCAGAATATAGCAAAGGCTGGCTTTTGTATGGAAAGATGGAGAAAGGAAATGAATGTGGCAGAATTTTTACGGGGGTGTGTGTGTGTGTGTTTAGGGGGCAGTTACTGCAGGGAATGAGGGCAGCGGTTTCAAAGCAGACAGACCAGGTTAGAAATGTGATCCGAGCTGGTGAAAGGCTATTTATAGCTTTTATTCATTTCACTCAATGTGAATATTCATACATCTCACTATGGAAATATTAATATGCCTGATTACAGGGCACTGCCCAGGCTCCCCTGGGGGTGTTTCATAATACACAGTGTATGCCTCACATTACCTTTCTAATTTGAAGAAATCTGATTTCTGCAATCCTTCTGGCCTCAGGGCTTTTGGAGCAAGATCTGTGGATCTATAAAAACACTAACCTCCCAGGGTTAGTGTAGGAGAACACGAGAAAATAGATACCAAGTGCCAAGCACAGGGAAAGATTGTACAGGAAGATGGGCAGGTTTAGTGGTGATGGAAGGAAGAGAGAGATCCGTTTCTGGAAGAGGCTGTGAGGTTAATGGCTCCTGAGCAAAGAGTTGTGTCTTGAAGGATGGATGCTGTCCTTTGGAAGCCAAGGATAAAAGACCTGGAACATTCTAGGAGTTGCCAGTCTTTTCCCAGTTGCAGCTCCAAGTCCTGTTAGATCTCTGACCATCGAAGGGTTTGGCCTGCCTGAGGTGAGGCTGTTACTTAGAGTCTGGGTAGGTCAGATGATGCTTCCCTTTGAATGGAAGCTAATTAGTGTGGATGTATTCATTTCTCTTGGGTATACTGAGAAAAATTATTGCTGGATTATATGGTAGCTCTGCGAGCTTCCCAGGTGGAGCTAGTGGTAAATAACATGCCTGCTAATGCAGGAGACACAAGAAATGTGATCCCTGGGTGGGGAAGATTCCTTGGAAAAGGGAAAGGCTACCTACTCCAGTATTCTGGCTTGGAGAATTCCACGGACTGTATAGTCCATGGGGTTGCAAAGAGTTGGACATGACTGAGTAACTTTCACATACATACATACATGGTAACTCTATGAGCTTCCCAGGTAGAGCTAGTGGTAAATAACACGCGTGCTAATGCAGGAGACACAAGAAATGTGATCCCTGGGTGGGGAAGATTCCCCTGGAGGAGGGCAGGGCAACCTACTCCAGTTTTCTTGCCTGGAGAATCCCATGGACAGAGGAGCAGGCTACATCCCGTAGGCTTGCAAAGAATCGGATGTGATTGAAGCGACTTGGCACACACGCACGCACGGTAACTCTATGTTTAACCTTTTGAGAAACTTCCAGATTTTCTTTTTGGCTGCATCATTTTATATATCTACCAGTGGAATACAAAGGTTCCGATTTCTCCACGTCTTTGCCAACACTGTTATTATTATTTTTATAAGTCCTCCTGCTGCTGCTGCTGCTAAGTCACTTCAGTCGTGTCCGACTCTGTGCGACCCCATAGACGGCAGCCCAACAGGCTCCCCTGTCCCTGGGATTCTCCAGGCAAGAACACTGGAGTGGGTTGCCATTTGCTTCTCCAATGCATGGAAGTGAAAATTGAAAGTGAAGTCGCTCGATCGTGTTCGACTCTTGGCGACCCCATGGACTGCAGCCTACCAGGCTCCTCCGCCCATGGGATTTTCCAGGCAAGAGCACTGGAGTGGGTGCCATCAATCTCCTCCTGTAAGTCCTCCTAGTGGGAGTGAAATAGTATCTCATGGTGATTTTAGTAGCGTTTTCTCAATGGCTAATAATGTCGAGAGCATTTTTTTCATGTTTGCTGACCATTTGTATATAGTCTTTGGAGAAATGTACATTGAGCCCCTTTGCCCATTTTTTAATTGGGTTACTTGTGTTTTTATTATTAAGTTGTAAGAGTTCTTTATATATCCTGGCCAGCCCTTCATGGAATATATGATCTGCAAACATTTTCTTATGTTTTTCTATTATGTGGACAGTCTTTTACTTCTTAGATGGCATTCTCTGAAGCACAAATGGTTTTAATTTTGATTATGTCCAATGTATCTGCCTTTTCTCTTTTGTAGCTTGTAATTTTGTGTCATATCAAAAAATCATTGCCTAACCTGGGGTCATGAAGATTTATGCCTGTGTTTTCTTCTTCTTTTTTTAAAGAAAATGTTATCAGAGGGCTTCTCTGGTGGCTCAGGGGTAAAGAATCCTCCTGCCAATGCAGGAGACACAGATTTGATCCCTAATCCAGGAAGCCCTCACATGCCGTGGAGCCACAGTTATTGAGCCTGTGCTCTTGAGCCCGAAAGCCTCGACTGCTGAAGTCTACAAGCTGCAGCTACTAAGGTGCATACGCCCTGGAGCCTGCACACCGCAGCAAGAGAAGCTGCTGCAATGAGAAGCCCGTGCACTGTAATTAGCGAGTAGGCCCCCACTTTCTGCAACTAAAGAAATCCTATGTGGCAATGAAGACCGAGCACAGCCAAAAATAAGTAAATAACATTATTTTTAAATATTATGAGAGTCTATGTCTTCTTCTAAGTGTTTAACAGTTTTAAGTGCTCACATTTAGGTCTTCGATCCGTTTTGAATAAACTTTTGTATATGATGTAATTGTTTTGCATGTGGATAGCCAGCGGTCCCCGCACCATTTGTTGAGACGGCGATTTTTTTCTTACTGAGTTGTATGGCATCCTTGTTGAAAACCAACTGGCCATAAATGTGAGCATTTATTTCTGGCCTCTCAATTCTGTTCCATTGCTCTTATGTCTATCCTTAGGACAGTGCACTGTCCTGAATACTGTTACTTTGCAGTGAGTTTTGACACTAAGAAGTGTGAGTTCTCTATTTTTTTTCTTCTTTCTGAGAGTTGTTTTGGCTATTCTGAGTCCCTTAAGTTTCCATAGTAATTTTAAAATCAAGTTACTGATTTTCGCAAGTGTACTGGTTGGGATTTGATAGAGATAGCATTGACTCTATCTAGGTCAACTTGGAGACCATTGTCATTTTAACAGTGTGAAATCTTCCAGTCCACGAACATGGGTGTCTTTCCGTTTACTTAGTTCTTTAATTTCTTTCAATAATATTTTGTAGTTTCCAGAGTGTATGTTTTATGCTTCCTTTCCTAAATTTATTATGAAATATTTCATTCTGTTTGATGCTATTGTAAATTCTTGGGTAAGTTTCACTTTTGAATTGTTCATTGAAAATGTATAGAAGTATATTGACTTTTGTTGGTGATCATGTAGTCTGCAAATTTGAGGAACTTGTTTATTGGGTCTAACAGCTTTTTAGTGGATTTCTTAGGATTTTTTATATACAAGGTCATGTCATCATCAAACAGAAATAGTTTTCTTTCTCTGCAGTATAAACATCTTTGGTTTAATTCTCTTGCCAGTTGTCCTGGCTAGAACTCCAGTAACATTGAGTGGAAATGGTGAGAGCAGACAGCTTGTCTTGTTTCTGATCTTATGAAAAAGCCTCCAGTCTCTCAACAGTGAGTATGATGTTTGCTGAGAGACTTTCTTAGATACCTTTTGTTCAGTTGTGAGAATTCCCTTTTATTCCTAGATTGTTGAATTAAAAAGAAATGATTTGTTTTGACTGTGCCGGGTTTTTGTTGCTGCAATGGCTTTCTTTATCCAGTTGTGGTGTGCAGGCTTCTCATTGCCGCGGCCTTTCTCGTTACAGAGCGCAGGCTCTACCTCGGGCGTGTGGACTTCAGCCCAGGCTCTGGGGCACAGGCTCAGGAGTTGTGGCACAAGGGCTTAGCTACTCTGCAGCACGCGGGATCTTCCCGGACCAGGGATCGAACTGAGCTTCCCTTCATTGGCAGGTGGATTCTTTACCACTGAGCCACCAGAGAAGTCTGAGGATAGTTTTCTGAGTCAACGTCTTTACTTGTTATAGGTGCATTTAGGTTTTCTATCTCTTCTTGAGTTAGTTTTGGTAGTGTGTGTCTTTGTAGGAATGTATCTGTGTCATCTGAGTTTTCGTTGCCGCTTGCTGGCTGTCTCTTGTTTCAGCGAGCGGGGGCTACTCTTCCTTGTGATGCGTGGGCTTCTCATTGCGATGGCTTCTCTTGTTTCGGCGCACAGGCTCTAGGGTGCTCAGGCTTCAGAAGTTTCAGCGCGTGGGCTCCGTAGTTGTGGTGTGAGGGCCCTAGAGCTCAGGCTTAGCAGCTGTGGCACACGGGCTTAGCTGCCCCATGGCATGTGGGATCCTCGCAGACCAGGGGTCGAACCTGTGTCTCCTGTATCAGCAGGCAGATTCTTATCCATTGGGCCACCAGGGAAGTGCATATCCCTCTTTTAACAGAGGAAGAAGCATCACCCAGCCTGAGGAAGGACTGGCCCCTTCTAGTGAGTTCGCACTGAGTGTCTCCCTGCACCCTGCGCCCTCCTGGTCCTGTGTGTTGGGAAGGACGTGCACACACGAGCTTGCACGTGCCAAGTGTTTGACCTTCTTCCCTGATGCTGCGTGTGACCTGCAGGATCCACGTGATGCCCGTGTCACTCCCCACCCCCCACCCCCCACAGTGGGGACAGAACACTGGGGACAGGCCATGCTGGGGGGACCCCGCTGTTCCTTAGGAGGTAAAACCTGCCGTCTGGCTGAGCAGAGCCTCCTTGAACAATAGGAGGGGAGAAGGCAGGAGCTCAGAAACTCGGCCTCTGGCTCCGTGAAAGGTGACTTTGAAAGGCTGCCTGTGTTCCCGACGAGGTCTGGGCAGCCGAGCTTTTACTGTGACAAATGATTTCAGTGAGAGGCCGTGCTGTCAGGAGCAGCGGGGATAAAAGGCTTCCTCTCAATGGCTCCCCTTTAAACTTTCCTTTTTATTCTGAGCTATTTCTAACGTACACACAAGTGGAAAGCATAGTACAATAAAGCCCCATCTGCCCATCCCCAGCTAGAGTGGCTCATTAGCAAGCTTTTGCCACATTTACTTCATCTGCTTACTCCCCTCTCTCTCTTTCTTTCTGCTGAAGTACCTAAAATAAAACCTCAGTCATAATGTGACTTCACTTCTGTGTATTTTTCTAACACCCATAGACACATACATTCTTATATAACCACAAAACCACGATCATACCTAACAAAAGGAATAATAACCCCTGGGGATCATTCAATACCCAGTCTATAATCAAATTTCCCTGCTTGGCTCAAAAGTGTCTGTTTATATTATGGTTGGTCTGTTTGGATTCCGGATCCAGAAAAGCCCTGTATGCAGGGTTTTGTCTTTCTGGTTCTTAAAAAAAAAATGATTTTGTTTATTCATTCACTCCTGGCTGTGCCGGGTCTTCATCGCCACCCGGGCTTTTCCCTGGTTGTGGCGAGTGGCCTTCTCATCACAGTGGTTGCACTTGTGTGTTGCGTGGGCTGAAGCGTGCTCGGGCTTCAGTGGTTGTGGCCCCCAGGTTCTACAGCACAGGCCCAGGTGTGATGCAGGAGCTCAGCTGCTCCGCAGCATCCCACAGCGGGATCTTCCTGGATCAGGGATCAAACCCGTGTCTCCTGCATTGGCAGGCAGATTCTTTACCACTGAGCCACCCGTGAAGCCCCTAAGATTTTTAAAGTCTTTCCATTCTAAGGCTGGCTCCCTCCCTTCTCTCTTTTAATTTAATGCTGTTGACTTATTGTAGAAGCCTAGTCTACAAATCAATCTGTGAGGACTGCTCCACGTCTCGAAACCCCCTTTGCTCCCTCACGGTATTGCTACCTCTTTATTTCTGTACTTCCGGGAAATAAGGTCTCGATTAGAATTGGGCTCAACCAACACGCCATGGTGGGGCTGGGGTTTCCACTGCCCCACATCAGGAGGCACGTGCATCAGCCTGTCCCTTTCAGTGATGCTAAAAATGATTCATGGGTTCCGAGGGGGACAGTTGTCCCCTCCATGGTAAAGCTCCTCATTTGGCAGCTGGTCTCCAGTGATGCTTCCCCACCCAACTGACTCACGGTGTTCACATCTTTTTATAGTCCTCAAATCTGGCTGGCTCTAAGCCTTGTCATTGACCCTAGGATGTGATGAGAATGACACTGTGATTTCCGAGGAAAGAAGCTTGGCTGCCCTGAGTCTGCCATGCTGGGAGGAAGCCCAAGCTAGCCACGTGGACAAGAAGGATGCCCCACCAGTCCCCACTGTTCTTGTCTCTGGAACCATGTACAAGCCCCTGTGTCCTTGTCTTTTGAAGCAGAATACTGTCTCAAGAGTTAATGACTGGAAAATGTGAAGACATAGAAACGAAGAATAGCTGTTGGTTTGGGGAACTGGTAACAACTTTAGACTATAAATCTGCCACACAGCACAATCACCGAATTCACAGTTCCCTGAAAGATAAAGATAAAGGCCTGACACACATACCTAAGCCATTTTTACAGGAAGCAGACCCCCTCCAGATGACAAATGCTGACCACAAGAACACAGACCTTAGATTGGTTGAAACAGAAAGTTGATGAAGCTTGAAACTTCACCGTGATGCCAACCAATCTGAAAACTGTCCATGAACTGATCACACCCTGCTCCTTGAACACTGTAAAACTCCTCACTGCTTCCCCCATGGGGGCACAGTTTCTGAGCTTGCTGTGTTACCTCTTTGCCTGGCAAAGAAAGATACCCTTTCTCTCTCCTCCAAAACTCTTGTCTCCGTATTTCTTTTTGGCATTGGCGCAGAGGGCCAAGATTTTGGCAGCATTATCTCAGCTGAGGCATCAGACCATAAGATGGATAAAGATGATGACTAGATGACTCCAGGTCCAGCCTCCATCTGACCCCAGATGTCTGAGAGACCCTGGTGAGCCCCACACGGCTGAGCCGGGTCCACCCTGACCGCGAGATAGCCTATGGAATGGCTGTTGCAGCCACAGTGCTCTGGATGGCTTGTTATTGACCGGAATGCCCACTGATTTATCCTCAAAATGTTTCAACTATTGATGATTACTGCCTGAATCCAGTATTTTATTGGAAGTTACGAAAAGGTGCTTTTCTAATTCTACCATTTGTCCCAAATGTATTTGCAGGAATTCTTTCCTTCAGCAGCTAGCGTTCCTTGGTGACCCTGAAGTATGGAGCCTGCGTGAAAGACAGGGAAATTGTGGGGTTCTTTTCTCTTGATTGGTGGAAGGTCACCTTTTTTTTTTTTTTACAGCAGCGACTTGGCCCTTCTTGAATTCATGGCCCAGATCAAGGCGGCAGAGGGGGAAGAAGAAGCCGAGGGAAGGTGAGCAGGGGACTCGGTTTCCAAGGATACCACAAGGTAACCGTCAGGTCCTCTGAGGATTATTTCCTTGCCCTGCTAAAAGCCAGATGCTGTCACCGTCAAAGCCAGCTCAGACACTTGCACAGCATCAAAATGGATCCCCAAGAGAGGAGATGAGGCTTGGAGAGCCTTTGGGGGGCTGCTCCCTCCCTGGGTCCTGGCTGCCTCTCATAAACCCTCCCTTTCTTCTCAAAGCTCCCTCCTTAGCTCCAGATCTCCTCGGGCCATGGGGAGAGCCTAGTTTAGGGTGAGGGGTACATGGAAAGTTGTCTTCCCTGGGGCTCAGGGGACAAGGGTGTCTCTGCTCAGAGTCCACCCTGGGACTTCATCTTCAAGGATTCGAGACTGAGGGCCCAGCCTGGTCCAGGAGTGGAGGGATGGGAGGCCTGAGTCTCGAATCCACCAGAAAAAAAAAAAAAAGCAATGTCAGGGACACCTGACACCAGACGCAGTGTCTGGTGACTGGTGATCGCTGGAGGTGAGGTGGTCTCTTTGCAAGAGCTGCCAGGAGCCCCCACGTCACCCGTGCTTCCCTTGTGGGCTCAGAGCTGTGCTGTGCGTGCTCAGCAGGTTCAGGCACGTCCAACTCTTCGCAAGCATATGGACTGAAGCTCGCCAGGCTTAGCTGCAGGCATGTAACCTCACGAATCCTCCCAAGAACTCCCTGAAAGGGGTGCTGTCTTCGCCCTCCTTTACCGAAGTAGGATTGAAAACCCTGCAAGGTCGGGTCACCTGTCCAAGGTCACTTAAAGCACCCCCTGCTGCCTACCTGTAGAATTGGTCCCAGGCCGGCTGCCTTTGTCAAGGTCCCCTCTGCTGGGAGCTGGTCTGGTGATGGGCGTTCCTATTCACCTCTAACTGTGTGTATCTGGATTTTTCAGTTGATCATTAATGTGTATAAAGGGTCCGCTTGTGACACAACCCGGGGTGGTGCCCGAGTTCTGACCGTGGCTCAGACAGGTACCAGCGTGTGTGGGGTGGGAGGGGAGGCGGGCGCTGCCGCGGTGGACCCAGCCTGAGCGCGGTCACACAAGTAAGTGCTGGGTGGTGGAGCTGGGCCTGCATCCTTGACAGCTTCCTCAGCGCTGGGCAGACTTCACGGGCTCTACAATAGTACCTGAGAGCATCCAGCTCAGTGGCTCCATGGAGGAAATGTCCCTAAGCACGGTGTCCTCATCCCCAGAAGCACACGTGAGCACTGAAGTGTCGCGAGCACCAACGGGCTCCCGAGGCCGTGGGAGGGGACATCCTCAACCACAGTGGCCGCACTGTCCCAGCTCTCGGGTGAGGAGGGAGCGGTTCGGGGTGGCCCACGGAGGTTCCCGTCTCTTCGTGGCCTGGTTCACTTTAGGACAACGTGGTCTCCGCCCTCTGCGGGGATCCGGAGCCTGCTGCGGGTCGTCTCTCCTTGGGCTGCTTATGCTGGCTTCCTGGAAATTTCTGCTGCTTCCATGACCTTCCCAGTCCTTGTCCCCTGTTGTAAATGGTAGACACCTGTCTTCTGACGCCCAGACCTCTGCCCCCTCGCTGGTTCTCCTCTTCTGGGAAGCACCCTCTGTGGTGTGGCCTGCTCTGGAGCTCTTTCCACTTGTCTTCATGTCCCTGCAAATGAGGCCACCTTTGGAGAGGCTGGGGGCACTGGGAGCCCCCTGGGTGGTGCTGGTGGGTGAGGGGCTTCAGAAGGTCGTGTGGGAAGAGCTGGGGGTGAAGCATCCCTTCCTTGAGGCTGGAGACTGTACGGCCTGGGGGTTATGGACTCAGGCACGGGCTTGCCCGGCGTATGGCCTTAGATGGGGCAGCTGCCTCTCGAGTCTTGCTATCATCTGTCAAGTGGGCACAAGGATTCATCGCTCAGAGGGGCTTGGGTACCCGAGGAGGAAGACCCACCTCCCCCTACCCCAGGTGAGGACCAAGGTCTGGACCTTGTGGGAGAGGCACTCCCCTGGCAGAGAAGTTGCTGTGGTTGCCACAGCAGTGGGACTCGCTGGAAATCCACCTTGGAATTTGCTGGAATTATGCTCCCTGGTGGCTCAGACAGTAAAAAATCTGCCTCAGTGCGGGAGATCTGGGTTCGATCCCTGGGTTGGGAAGATCCCCTGGAGGAGGGCATGGAAACGCACTGCCGTATTCTTGCCTGGGGAATCCCCATGGACAGAGGAGCCTGGTGGGCTACAGTCCATGGGGTCACAAAGAGTCGGACAGGACTGAGCAGCTAAGCACAGCAGAGGACACAAACTCTCTAGGGGCCTGTGGGAAGCTGTTCACAGGGAGTGTCACAGTCCACGACAGAACCACCCTGGGGTGGATGCCAGTGGAAACTGATGGCTACTGGAGGCTGCTGGCTGCCATGTGCTGCAAAAGTGGGGCTGTGGAAAAACCACCCGAACTGCAGGAACTGGACTCTGGAGAAGGCACCCGCCCCAGAGAAACCCCCCCGAACATGCACGTCAGCAGATGGAGTGTGCGGTGACTTGGAAGAATCGGATGCCACAAGCTTAAGTTGGTGCCACTCTGTCAGGGCTTTCTTTAGGTCCAGTGAAGTCGGCAGAGGGTGGGAGCGAATGCAGTCCCAGCCCCCAATGGCTCCTCCTCTCCAAACCCTGCCCCAGGGACTTTGCACAGCTCGCAGCTTTCAGGACCAGTCTCCGGTCTACACGGTCACCATGGAGATGCATTTTGCCATGTTCAGTGGTCTCCTGGAGTCCCGTATTTCTGTGGCTCCGTGGGGTCAGGGTCCAGGCTCTCTGTGGACACCACAGCCACCCCCTTCCTTGGGTTCTGGGAGTCAGGGCCTCCGGGAGCCCACTTCTCAGAGGACCTGGGGGTGCTCCCTTCCCCAGTTCTGGGGTCTTTGCTTCTGCCCCCACCCCTCCAGGACTCCCAGATAATCTCCCTGTGTCTAGATTTTTACAGAAAGAAACTGCAGGTAACTTCAGCTTTGGTCCAATCAGTGTCCTGCAGAGGTAAGAGAGCTAATGCCTGGTTTCCTCCCTGGACTTGGGAGCCAGAAACACAGAACAAAACCCTGCTGACCTCCATGTAGAGACCCTGCCCTCAAAGAGGGGGTGTAGGGGCTGCCCCCCTCTTCTTCAGGGACTCCTCCTGTCCCTAGCCTCCTACTGTTCATACCTTGCCAGGGGCAGGGAATTGCTGGTCACCTCCCACTAACCTGGAACAATTCTGGGTGCTTTTGCCTGAGATATTTTATCTCATTCCCTGCAATAGGCTTGAGAGAGAGCGACCATGTGACACCCATTTTCCAGATGAGGAAGCTGAGGCTTGGGGCACCTGCTCATTCAAGGTGGCACAGTCTATATGTTAAACTGAGCCAGGATTTACTATCCGATCTTGGTTTCCCTGGTGGCTCAGACAATAAAGAATCTGCCTGCAATGCAGGAGACTCAGGATTTGATCTCTGGGTTGGAAAGATCCCCTGGAGAAGGAAATGGCAACCCACTCCAGTGTTCTTGCCTGGAGAATTCCATGGACAGAGGAGCCTGGCAGGCTACAGTCCATGGGATCGCAAACAGGTGGACAGGACTGAACAACTAACACTTTCACTTTCACTTCTTGGACCCCCACCCCCACCCCCCCGCTCCAGTCGTCTCCTCCCATAACAAGAAAGCCTTAGCATTGCTGATTAAGCCCTTAGATTATAGTTTGTCTGGTCACAAAGGCAATACCTACCTAAATATAGAGATTTTGGAAAAGACATAGAAAGAGAAAGTGTTCCCTCATCCAGAGATAGAACATATAGCTTCTCAGGCCAGTGGTTCTCAAGCTGGAGAGTGTACTAGCATCACTAGGAGGGCTTGTGAAGATGCAGATGGCCTGGGCCCACCCCAGAGTGTTTGCTTCAGGAGGTTTGGGGTGGGGGCGAGAATCTGCATTTCTCACGAGTTTCCAGGTGATCCTGCCCGTTTTCCGAGGGTCCCACTGCTCCATCTCCAGCTCCCCCGGCCTCGGCACTGCTGACATCTCTGTTGTGGGCCTGTTCTGTGCACTGCAGGATGTTCAGCCATCCCTGGGACCCACTCACTAGAAGTCAGTGGCACCCCTCCCCCCAGAATGACAACCAAAATGTCTCAGCATTATCAAAAGTCCCCTGGGGGATGAAATCGCCCCCAGTGAGAACCCCTGCTCTGTTCCTGTCTCTTATGTCCATTTATATTCACACAGACACTCCTGCAACAAACGCACACAGACACACATTCTCACAGACACATATATATTTCCCTTCCCTCAAGAATGTCAAACTTGAAATACGGTTTTGTAACTCGCTCTTTTTCACCTAACAACACATTGCCAATTAACTCAGCAATTAGCTCTGCTGGCAGCAAAGAGAAACAGGTTTCTGCACAGATGATGTGGGAAGGATCATTTCCAGCCCATCACGCGCTCTGGGCTAGGCAGCGGGTGCTGGAGGGGGGCTCCAGGTCTGCAGGCTCAGCCCCCGCTGCGTGCCGGAACCTCCAGCTTGGGCGGCCGTATTAGAGCTGGGCTGTCGATGTCTCATCAAGCCATTTTTCTAACAGGCTTCCCAGTGGCACAGACACAGCTTAAAGAAAAATGAGCCGCCTGACGATATGGTCATAAATCATGACAGAGGTGGTTGGGATACCGGCTTCAAACCTTTCTGCACCTGCAGTGGGTTCAGAGACAGTCCAAAAGACCCAGACCCTGCAGACAGAGTGAGGGGGTCCCAGTTGCCTCCTCTGGGCTGGACGTCACCAGGCTGATTGCACTGGGCAATGGTTGTCTCGACTGTCCAGCAGGCAGCCTGTCACCATACAGGCGTGATGAAGATCTGTGCCACAATTCTTGGAACTTTCATGGGATATTGGTTTTTGCTGTCCTTGGTTATCCCTGAGGTCTTTGGTCTGCTTGTCTCACGGCTTCATTGTCCCGCAAACCAGAAATCAGCCACTGCCCACCACCACTCTTGGTGGGGCCTGCTGGAAGCTTCAGGATTCTGGCTGGGTGGGAGTGTTGGGAAGGGAATTCTGGGAAGGTGAGAGGTGTCCATCCTGGTGGCCTCTCCCAACATCTGCTCTTCCCTCTTCCAGCCCCCACTGTGCAGCTGCCAAAAGCTTTGGGTGGAGGTGACCTTGCTCCCATGCCAGGGTCTAAACCAATCCATGTGATCCCATTCTCTGTCTATGAGGATTTTCCAGGGAAGGATGCATCGGTTAGGACTGGCTTGTGAGGGTCTACTGCGAACATCTCTTCTCAATTATGTTGTCAAGTTGGTAGCTTGCAATCAACTGTGGTGGGAGCATTTACACCACAGCAATTAGTGAAAGCTACAGATCAGAGCTCCACCAAACCCTGTCCCCGAGAGCTGGCTAAGCAGCACCCTACTGATCCACCAACTGGGATCCAGGAGCCAGGCAGCCCCAGCTGCGGCTGGTGGCCACTCTAGGACCCTCAGAGGGGCTGATGGTAGGATGAAGCTAGTGCCTTGGAAGACAGCAGAAAAATTGAAAGAGCATGCTTTTAAAAAATTTAATTAAAAAAAATATTTCTGGCTGTGCCTTGCAGCATGTGGAATCTTAGTTCCCTGGCCAGGGAGTGAACTGATGCCCACTGAAATGGAAGTACAGAGTCTTAGCCAGGGAAATGCTAGAAAGGGCGTGCTTTTAGCTCACCTGAGCACATTTTGCCTCTGGACTTTTGGGTTACATTTCCCCGTTTTCTTGAGGGCATCTAACTGATATTGCTTGGGGTGGGGTATTACCAGGGCAGGACTTCAGCCCCCAGGCCACTCCCTCTGGAGCAATGAGAGTTCAGTTTTGTTAAAGAGCAGAATTCTCCAGCATGTGAGTGCTGCTGGATGGTTCTCCCTTGTCCTCCTGCCTCCTGAAGGGACTTCTGTCTTGGCTGGGTCCCATTCTCTGCTCTTGTCTTTCAAGATGAAGCTTGTCCCTGCCACGTCAGTTCCTGGACCTTTGATGCAAAGCTGAGAGAGTGGGAAAGAGAGCCCAGGAGATGATGGGGTGCCCTGGTGGGTTTGGGAGATTTGGGGTGGTGGGAAGAGGAGAGGAGAGACAGCGGGGAGGCCTGGACACAGAGAACCCATGCGAGAACAAGAGAGGAGATTGCATGAAGTGTCACTTTCTGAGGTTATTCTGATGACTTCAGGAATACGAGTCTGGCCCTGCACAGAGACTGGACTGGACGGAACGCTGTGTCTTGTCTGACCTTTGGCTCCACTCATGCCCCCTGCTTGATCAGGGTTGGGTATCCGGGAAGAAGTAGAATGGGATAAGTCTGGGTGGCATTTTGGCTTGCTCTCCTGGGATTTGTTTAGAAAAATGGTGATGGACCCAGGTATTTAGGGAGCAAAGCTTTCACAGCTATGGAAACCAAAGTGTTTCTGTTTTTTTTTTTTTTTTTCAGTCTGGGAAACCTCCCAACTCTATTCATGTACATTAGCCTCTTTTGTACTAAATAATATGCAACAAAGCAGAATGGAGTGACCTGGGGGAAAATGGAGGAAAAACCCAGTTTTAGGAGCATTTCTGGAGGGAGTGGAGAACCTGTTTTCAGTACAGTATCTCTGGGTGTACACCAGTCAGTGTGTAGACAAAGCTGAAGCTTGTCCAATCAGTCTTCATGCAGCTGGTTTCTGGTCTTAAAAAACAACAACAAGAAAACCAAACCCTTTGCAGCCTGGCTCCTTGCTTATTATGCTGCAGAATCAGTTTTCTCAGAGGTCATGGTCCCTCTCCTACTGCCCGATGTGGGGTCTTTTCTGGGATGTCCTCTTCTTAGCCCCTCAACAGCGTCTGCAGCATTCTGCCCTTTGGAGACAAGGCTTCTCTTGGCCTATGGACATCTGTCTCTTTTCTGAGGGCCTGGGACCTCACTTCCTCCCCTGGGAGTCCCATCCATCTGCCCTTGGCTGTCTTCCACAGGTGCCTCTTCACCATTTCACCTTCTCTACGGTTCCAGCTGTCCCCGCTCTCTGCAGAGAGCGCTGATACCCCTGGGGAGTTGTGAGTTCTCAACACAGAAACAGTCCCCTTGCTGCAAAGACAGATTGTGTCTCACTGCAGGGCTGGTAGAGATTCAGCGACCTGGCAGAGAAGGGATCTCAAACTGCCAGAAAGGGCTGAGCAGGTACTTAGAGGAGTGACTGGGGCCCCATTGGAGGCACGAAGGTGTGGAAGGGGCTGTGGTGAACTGGATGAGGGGGCCCGTGGAAGGGAAAGGCACACCTCGTAGCTCTAGCTGGCTATTGTCTTGTGGGAGTGAAGGGGCTCAGCATCCCCAGCAGGACCTTGCAGAGACAGTGATGAAGATAAACGAGAGGCTACACACAGTACCTCACAGAGCAGGCTGTCAATATACAGAACTACTTTCTCTGGGAAGCTTCCAGATTCTTAATCCACATTGATATCACCCTTCTCTGAATGGCTGAAACAGCTGTTATGGCCTCACATGGTCCTGATCACATAGTCCCTGAGTGACAGGATGTATTGGTCAGCTATTGCCATGTAACAAATCATCCTCAAACTCAGTGGCTTTGAACAATGACTTATTCTCATGACTTTGTGGATTGGTTGGCTTGGCCAATCCAGCTGGGCTGTGCTGCTCAGGCCTTGCATTTACTGCAGGGTCATCTCTGTCAGCCTCACGTGCCTCTCATCCTTCTTGGGCTGGTGGGCCAGTCGGGCATGCATCTCTACGAGAGAGATACCAGAGGGTGAGCAGGACACATGAGACCTCTCAGGACCTGGCCGACTGTCACTTCTGCCATTGGCATGGACAACCTCAAAGCCAAGGAGCAGAAAAGTGCCCTCACCCACAACCAGGCCATAGCAAGGGTGTGGGTTGGTGCCAACTCTTCAGTCTGCAGGATGAAATGGGCACCTCCTGGTCTGGGTCAACATCTCATCATAGTGACTGACTCTGTGGGGCACAAACTTTCCTGAGAGGACCCAGGACCCTGCTGGGAGCCATCGCTGTGACAGGGGGACAAGCAACCCAAGCAAATGGTTAGATCTGGCTTTTCTGTGCAGAAGGTGGGGAGGGAAGGGAAAGACACACCTGGTGGTGTGGTGCATGCAGTAGGCGCCTACTCAGTGTTCAATCAAATAAGTTAAGTCTAAATCCAAACGTCCTGTCTTCTGTCCGGGCATGAAGGAAGTAGATTTTCCCTTGGGTGGAGGTGGGAAGGAGCCTGGAACAGGGATCTGGGGGGGTTGATATCTCTTTCTAAGGACTTGCTGGTTCCCTGTTTGTCTGAAACAGAAGTGGGGCCTGGGTTCACTTTGGCTCTCATCTCAGCTGCGTCTGCTTGATGGAAGCAAGGTCACAGGCAGAACTGAGCTGCCAGGGAGGCTGGGGAATGCATTTCACCTTCGAGCCATCAGCAAGGAGCTCTAGAAGGGCTTGGAACGCTGGGACTTTTCTGGTTACTCGACTGTTGCTGTTTTCTTTTTTTCGCTTTCATTGGCTTGAACAACTTTGTTTTTATTTCTGCTCTCCCCCACCCCTTCTGCTCCTGATTTAGAAGTTTCACTGAGCTCCTGGATTCTACTAGTGGTTAACTTTCCATCCTAAATAACCTTGTTTGAACCTGGAATTCCCTCTTGCCACATCCAAGCTCGCTCGGTATTAAAAATACCCTACTCACTAATGTTCTACTTGCTCAGTCTGCCCACACCCCCCCAAAAGAAGTTTCTGGGACACTTCACTCTCCCTCTCTTGCTCCCTTGTCACGGCCACCACCTCCATGCCCGCATTTGGTCATTTATAAATTTTAGTTCCAGTCTCAGGCTATTTGTTACTAAGATTTCTCTTATAGCTTGTTCCCTGGCTTTCAAAAATTCCTTCCTGAAGAATTATATTCTGTCTCTCAGGCATAGCACCATCCCCTGAAATGTGACAGTAAGCAAGCTTTGTGCTCACTGCCGTTTTTTGCATTCTCTGTCTTCTACTCTTTCAAGACTTCTTTGATTTCCAACTTGTCAGAGCGCTTCCTGGTCTGTCTCCCTCCTCGGTGGTGAAGGAGGCTTTCTTTTCCTGTCTGCTGCCTCCTCTCACCAGTTTGTGGATGGATCCCTCCCCGCTCCCTTCCAGGGACCACAGGAGAAGCCTGCCTCTCTGTCTGTCAGGAACTTTGCAGTCTGGAAACCCCGAAGGCTTAGTCTTTATCTGTGGAGTTCAGACGTCTCACCGGGCTGCGTCTAAGTACATGTTTTTTATTCATCCCTTCTGCCTGCAGCCCTTTCAAATCTCAAGGTTCGTGTCTCTCTTCCACTTGACTATTTCTTCAATTACCACATCTCCTTTTGTCATTTCTCTCCTTCTCGAAACCCTGTTACTGGCACTTTGGGATCCCGGCTCGGATGATTCTGTTTGTGCGCTGGTTTCTCTGCGTCTGGGCTCTGTACTGGGAGCGAGCCCTGCCATCTCATCTTCTAGAATACAGCTTCTGCTCAGAGGACCTTTCCTTTTTTCACTTCCTCTATTAAATTTTAATTCTGGACATTGCGTGTGTGCATGTGTGTCTGTTTTGAGATCTTGACTGTCTCCTTTCTGAGTGCTGTGCGCATCTCCCTGGTACTTCTCATCCGTATCATTAAGGCCCCTTCTCTTGGCGCTGAGAGCGAAGGAAGCCCCCTCCAGGGGGGCTGTCCGCCCGAAGCAGCACGGGGTGTCTGGTCGGTAGACGGAGGGCTGGTGGGACCCTCCACCGAGCCGTGCTGTGGGAGGGCACGGAATAGTCTCAGGCCTCCACCGAAGGAGCAGAAAGACAGAGGCAGAAGGTGCACAAATCCCGAGGTGGGCGTGACCGCCCACCCCCACTTCAGTCCCGGGCAAGGAGGTTAAGGCAGAAGGACCCTGAGGCCGTGAGGAGTACTGGAGAGAGCGCTTTCCTGAGAGAGGAGGACTATCCAGGAGCGCCCTTTATGTGGGAGGGAGGGCCAAATGGATATGTGACGACCAGAGAGGGATAGTGGCTAGGACAGTGCTTGGGGTGCCTAAATATGGCTTCTTTTCTTCAGCACACAAACTACAGTTCCCAGCATCCCCTGCAGCTGAGTGGGTCCTAGTGACTATGTGACCTGTTCTATCCAATGGAATGTGAGCAGGAGTCATGGGCGGAGTGATCTGGGAGCATAGCTTCAGGATGATGAAACCACACCATGGGAGGATCTTAGGTGGCCGAATCACTCCGCAGGGCAGAACTGCACGGGCGGAGGAGTACGCACCCAGGAAGGCCCTTGGTGGCCTTTGCATGAGCAAGAAATAGGCTTTGATTGTGTCAGCTATAGGGATGTGGAGTATGACTGTTATAGCAGCAGCAGCAGCTGCTGCTGCTAAGTCACCCCGGTTGTGCCTGACTCTGCGCGACCCCATAGACGGCAGCCCACCAGGCTCCCCAGTCCCTGGGATTCTCCAGGCAAGAACACTGGAGTGGGTTGCCATTTCCTTCTCCAATGCATGAAAGTGAAAAGTGAAAGTGAAGTCGCTCAGTCGTGTCCGACTCTTAGCAACCCCAGGGACTGCAGCCCACCAGGCTCCTCCGTCCACGGGGTTGTCGAGGCAAGAATACTGGAGTGGGGTGCCGTCGCCTTCTCCGGTTATAGCACCTAGCCTGTGCTCACTCGGAAACCTTTCCTGGAAGTCCCTTGCTAGAGCTCACTGACCATGACTGGGTCGCCCGCTCTCTCCTCTGAGTTGTCTGGAGGTGACGGCCGAACATCAGGGTTTTGTGAGCAACGAAGAAGGTGGGAATTGATTTGGAATCGGTGACCACCAGTGACTGCTACGTTAGTGAGGCTAAACAGCTTTTTATATATGTATGGACTAATTGCAGTTTTTCTCAATTGCCTCTTTGTGTTACTTTGCCTCTTTTTCTATCAAGGTTTTCATCTTTTATATAACGATGTATAAAGTATTCTGATGTATCGTGAATTGTAGTGCCCATCTACCATTATTCTTGTCTTCCTGACATCCGATTCCTCTTCCTCCCTTGGGAATATCCCCTAATTTCTGCAGTGAAAACTCTAAATGTCAGGAGCTCGCCTTCCAGCCCCCACCTTGGAGCGAGGATGCAGGCCTGTGATTGAGACTCTGCTACTCAAATCTCTCCTCTCAGAAATGCAATTGGACTAGTGATAGGAGGGAGTGGACCTGTGCAGACTTAATTCTGCAAAGGATGGAAACAATAGCAGCTGACCCGTGGCCCTGCTGATGCCCAACATGGGGGGACAGCATGCGATTGTTCCCTGACCCACTATAGCCCAATTGCCATTCCTGTCTGGGAGGACAGCCCTCCTAGTGAGCCTGTACAGGACTCAATATCCACCCCTTTTCTGCTTAAATCAGCTAAAATCAGTTTCTGTTGCATAGAACAACACCGAACCTAACCATGATGTTAACCCTTTGTCCACAGCATCTCTTGCAAATCTTCATTTCTGATTGTGGTGAATCTTGCAAGCTTATACACAAAATAGCTTTTCCCAGAAGGACATTTTAGATTCTTATGCAAATAGGTCTACCATTTGCATAATTGTTTCTGATTTTCTTTTAAAATAACACTGATTTATTTATTTGGCTGTGTGGGTATTTGTTGCAGCACACAGGCTCCTCATTGAGGCACACAGGCTCAGCAGTTGCCCTGAAGCACGTGGGATCTTAGTTTCCCGAGCAGGGATCGAATCTGTGTCCCCTGCATCAGAAGACGAATTCTTATCCGCTGGACCATCAGGGGAGTCCTTGTTTCTGATGTTCTAGTCATGTTTAGAAAGGCATACTATATTCCAAGAGTATAAAACTGTTTACCTGTATGTTAAATTTAAATTTTTCAACTTATCCTTTCACATAAATATTTGTATTTAAATATTTTGCATTTAAATATACACATACTTAAAGTCAAACACCAACAGTGGACTTTGAAACAAATGATTTCTTGGCCTCATTTCTCTGATTCCTGCAACCTCCTCTCCTGAGGCGTTCAGCTTTTTCATAGATGTTTCCTCTTTATTTAAATCACATCTCAATGAAGTGGTTTTACTTGAATTCCTGGTTTTCAGCTTTAGATATATCGCTTTACTTGCTATCATGGAAAAGGAGGTCTTAGGTTCTTTCTCTCCACTTGGAGAGAAAGACTTTCCAAGTCTATTAGCTGTCACTGCCCAGGCCTTTTCACACCCATAGGCCCGCTCCGTTTTCTGTTGTTGTTGCAGATTGTATGCTGAAGAAGTTAGAGGCTTGTCCTGTGCTTCCCTGCAGTCTGGGCTTTGCTGGTCGCGTGTCACCAGCGTTGTTAGGCATGTTCCTCTGGCCCCTGTGTTTCCTGTAATTCGGTGGTTGAATCTAGAGTGGGGATGGGGGTGGTAGCACACGCTCTCTGTTAAAAACCAGATGGTGAATATTTCAGGCTTCGTGCACTGCTTGGGTTCTGTCGCAGTTCCCCAAACCTGTCCTGTACCATGAAAGCAGTGTAGACAATACGTACACAAACTTGGGGCCCCAGCTCACAGACCCGTGATTGAAGGCTCGGTCAGGTCCAGGTTTGGTTCAGCACGTCTTTGGCGCTACTGTGTTAAGGAGGCAATTCATGTCCCATTGTTTCCAACTTCTTCCTCCCTCTTTTTAAAAAATTGTGATAAAATACACATAACGTAAAACTTATCCTTTTAACCATTTTAAGTGTACAGTTCGGTGGTTACATTCACATTGTTGTGCAACCATTACTATCATCCATCCCACAAACCTTTTTATCTTGTAAAACGGGAACTGTGCCTGTTAGACACTCACTCACCACTCCCCTCTCCCCCAGCCCCTGGCAACCATCGTGATACGTTCTGTCTTTATGATCCAATTACTTTTCTTAAAAAAAACTTTTTTGAATCAGATGATTCATAATGTGTTAATTTCAGGTGTACAGCAAAGTAATTCAGTTATATCTGTGTTTATATCTATTTTTTCAGATTCTTTTCTATTATGATCTCCATTATGGTTTCATATCAGGGCTTCCCTGACAGCTTAGTTGGTGAAGAACCTGCCTGCAATGCAGAAGACCCTGGTTTGATTCCTGGGTCGGAAAGATCCCTTGGAGAAGGGAAGGGCTACCCACTCCAGTATTCTAGCCTGGAGAATTCCAAGGACTGTACAGTCCAAGGGGTCACAAAGAGTCGGACACAACTGAGAAACTTTCACTTTTCACAAGATATGCTTCCCAGATGGCGCTAGTGGTGAAGAACCTGCCTTCCAATGCAGGAGACCTAAGAGATGCAGGTTGGATCCCTGGGTCGAGAAGATCTCATGGAGGAGGGCATGGCAACCCACTCCAGTATTCTTGCCGGGAGAACCCCATGAACAGAAGAGCCTGGCAGGCTACAGTCCATAGGGTGGCAAAGAGGTAGACACGACTGAGTGGCTAACATACACACAAACACAAGATATTGAAAATAATTCTTGATGCTGTACAGTAAGTCCTTGTTGTTTATCTGTCCCATTGCTTTTTAACTTGAAAAAGACAAAATGAGGTCAAACTGAAAGTGGACCGTTCACCCATGATCCCACCACATTTTTGGGGAAGTGTGTAAACAGAAGTGAAAGCCGTCTCCTGTCCCTTCTATGCCACTCCCCTCCCCCGGAGCCTCTATTAACAGCTGGGGAGTTTCCTCCAGACGCTTTCACATACTGAGAACATGTATCTTGTAACTGTGGAGGCTGCCTCCTTTCTGCCTGCAGGGGTGTCTGGAGGGGAAGGTTGGAAGACCCGCCTTCCAGCTCCACTTCTGGGTNTCACCTCTAGACAAGGGTACAATTTGTGCATCAGGCCCACCGAGGCTGGCCATAGCCTTTCCTCTTCCCCACCCTGTTCCCCTCACTCTCAGACAGGCTGGTCCTGACAAGCCCCCTCTAGGAAATCCCTGCTCCTGAAACCTGGTCTCTGGCTCTGCTTTCCGCTCCTGAAGGCAGGTGGTACCGGAGTGGCCCTTGGAGGCTGACTCCAGGGATGAGGTGCTGCGTTGGATGCCTTGCTGGCCCGACGTGATGAAGCCCCATCACTGGTGGAGGGTGGAGAGCTGACGGTCCCCGCCACTCAGGTTGGCCACACTTCGGACAGGACTCAGGCGGACGGGGCGCCCTGGCTTGTGCAGTATCCCTGGTGCTTGGGAGACAGTGGAGCAGAGAGTAACCATGTGGACTATGGCGCAGGGAGCCTGTTGCTGGGGACCACTGATTTGAAGGAAATAACCCAACAATTCAGGCTGCTGATCACCCATTTAAAGCAAAATCAGGAGGATTCTTTGGCAGCATTTAAGGAAAACTCTTCTTCAGCCTGAGGGCAGCTGGAGAAAGACAGAAGTGGGACTCAACTGTACCAGAATTTCAGAGAAGACTGAGTTCCCAGCCTAGGGAAGTCTCCTCTCCGAAGCTAGGGCCCCCAGGGAAAGTGGTGTGGTCCCTGAGGCTTGTGATGAAGCTATCTGGGAGACACTCTGGAGAACTGCCCCAACCACAGTGCAGCTCTGAAGGGGCCAGAGCCCGAAAGTTGCCCTTTAGAGGAGTCCCTCGATGGGAAGAGGATGCCAGGCCCTGCTGGCCCTGCTGTGTGTGGTCCCTGACCTTGAGCTGCCAGGGGAGGACTTGGCCTTGACTCCAACACTGTGGCTGCACGTGGAGGCTGTGCGTGTATTGCTTCTCTCTCTTTCTCTTTAAATTATTTATTTGGGTGTACTGGGTCTTAGTTGCAGCATGCAGGCTCTTAGCTATGGCATGTGGGACCTAGTTCCCTGACCAGGGATGGAACCTGGGCCCTCTGTGTTGGGAGCGTGGAGTCTTAGCTTACTAGACCATTGGGAAAGTCCCGTGGCTTCTCTCCTGAAGGGAGAGCTGAGTGGCACATGTCCAAGGCTGCCACAATGGGTCACTGAGATTGTTGGAGGGCTGTTGGATATAGGGGCCAAATTGACATTGACCCTCACGGATTCAAGGGCCTTACGGTTCTAGTAGAGGAAGAATACATAGGGACCAGGTGATAAATAGTGGCCTGGTCTAGGTTCATCTCACAATGAGCCTATCGTATCCAGAGACCCCCTGGGTGGTCATTTTCCCAGTCTCCCTGAACTTGTGAATGAAATACAGTGCTTGGCAGTTGGCAGAACCTTCGTGACGGTCCCTTGAGCTGCAGAGCCTGAGCGGCTGTATTAGGAGAGACCACGTGGCACCCCCTGATACAGCCTTCTTGATCCTCCTTTCCCCGCCCCATCCGGGCTAAGATAGTAAATCCAGATCAACATTGCTTTTCTGGAGGAATGACAGAGACTAGAGCCATCTTCAGAGACTTAAAGGATGCAGGATAGGGGTCTCCATCACACCCCTGCTGAATTCACCACTGGCCCCTGCAGAAACCGGATGTGTCATGGCAGACCACAGTGGACGACCAGAGGCCCAGCCACGTTGTGGTCCGAAGTGCAGCTTCTGTGAAGGACTGTGTCTTTGCCAGAGCTGGTTAATATCATCCTGGGTTACGCGATGCTGCTATTGATTCGGCCAACACATGCATCTTGGCTTTTCCCCAGGGCTGTATTCATTCTCCTGCTGTCTACACTATATAATCCCAAGGGACCGGCCTGTCTGGACAGCCACCGTGGTCCATTTCAAAGGCACTGACCCGTCTGGGCAGCCACCGTGGTCTAGTCCAGCAGCAGCAGCAGCGTGATCATCAGAGCCAAGGAGTGAGAAGAGGCAGGCATGCTGCAGCAAGCTTTGGGAGAAGGTATGTGCCCTGGAGGCTGGAAGGAGGCAAGACTCAGGCCCCTGCCCCTCGAGGCAGTGCCGGTGCGCCGGGTCATCTCCTCCCAAGCGAGAGTCAGCTTATTGCACCGGTACCTCCCACCAACAGGAAGGAAGCAGTCCTGCTGGTGGGGCTCCGTGGCTCTAGGGACAGCATCGCTGCTGGGTACTTGTGTGTGTTCAGCACCGCTTTGGCGCATTGTTTAGGTGACACAGAAGGCTGTTGGTTCGGAGCTGCAGTGAAGTGTGCATCCATGACCCCACCCCCAGACTCCATGGGACTAGGGGTGTCCGGGGCAGGAAAGTCGCTCTACGGGAGACTCCCCAGGAGCTGGAGCAAGGCTGGGCTGCCTCCAGCAGAGAAGGGCTCCTAGCGTGCCATCAGCTCCATAGGAACTTAGTGCCTGACCAGAGGCGTCCAGTGACCAACTGGCCACTGCTGAGACTGTTGAGACCAAGTGGCCTCAACTTGTCATCACAGGCTGATGAATCACCCACCAGATGACAAAGCCAGGCCTCTAAGACGGAAGTGGATTGGGCACACTAAGGTCTCAGAGTGCGTGAACAGGTGGCCCAGTTTCCCGTGCCAGCTCCCATCTGGTGGGGGCCTCCCAGGGACCAGCTGAGAGGAGGGGAGAGGAGGTGGGTTGGCGTTTCAGTCAGCTTGGTATGCTGGTGTGGGCCGAGGAGGGCAGCCGCTGTGTTCAGGCCCGGCGGGGGTCCCCAGCTCCCAAGAGATGGAGTATGAGGGGCTGGGAGCACTGGCCTAATTGCTGTATCTTCCGCAGGGCCTTCCCTCCGGGGCCGGAGCAGGTCATGTTCAGCTGGAGCCGGGACCCCTGTCTGCCATTTCCCCTCCCCCCATCACCTTCCAGCTTTTGCTGCGGCACGCGCCCTACTAAACCTCGTGTCCTCCCACCCAGTCTTAATGGGGACTAGGCTTTCTTCTGAATAACAGAAAGACTTTGGAGTTGGATAGAGGTGGTGGTTGTGTGGCATTGTGAGTTACTAAAAGCCACAGAAAGGCATGCTTTGGAACAATTAACTTTATGTGATCAGAATTTCACCTTAGTCTACAGCCGTACCACCCTGAACGCACCCGATCTCATCTGAGAACGCGCCCGATCTCAGAAGCTAAGCAAGGTCAGGCCTGGTTAGTACCCAGATGGGAATTTCACCTTAATTAAAAAATGGTGTATGGAAAGTAAGAACCCCTTCTCCCGTGCCACACACCCAGACGGACCCCCATACACACACACACATACAACCCTCACCCCCACTGCCCGAGAGCTTGCTGAGGGCCGAGCCTCAGCCTTAAATAATATGTTGTTGTTCAGCCACTCAGTTGTGTCCGACTCTGTGTGACCCCATGGACTGCAGCACACCAGGCTTCCTTGTCTTTCACTGTCTCCCAGAGCTTGCCCAAACTCATGTCCATTGAGTCGGTGATGCCATCTAGCCATCTCATCCTCTGTCATCCCCTTCTCCTTCTGCCTTCAATCTTTCTCAGCATCAGGGTCTTTTCTAATGAGTCAGCTCTTCACATCAGGTGACCAAAGTATTGGAGCTTCAGCTTCGGTGGACTATTACCTGGTCTTGGGTGTGGCAATTGCTTCTCCAAGACTGTTCTAGGCTCTCAGTGGTAAAGAATCTGCCTGCTGGCTCAGGAAGATCCCCTGGAGAAGGGAATGGCAACCTGCTCCAGTATTCTTGCCTGGAAAATCCCGTGGACAGTGGGGTCACAAAGAGTCAGATATGACTGACCACGTATGTACGTTTCCGCCGTCAGGTTTATTGTTAGCTGTAGGTTTTTCATAGAAGTTGGGGGATGATATATTCTCTAAGGTACAGGGCTGCAGCCTAGGTCCTGCTCTACCTCCACGTGGGCTACGTGGGGTATTGATTTCCTTCCTGAGATCCTCTGTGTCTCTGAAAGCCACCACTTCATTAACATAACGTTTACTTTCTTCCCTGTGAATACTCACCCCAGCTCAATGATTCATCTCTTTTTAACCACCTGGTTTATTTACAAAGCTTTCCCTCTCTCATGGACAAGCATGATGTCTAGAGAGGAGTCACCTCTCGACTCTGGGGGGTGGGGGCGGGGGATGGGACTGAGAGTGTTGGAGGGTGAGAGAAGGGGATTTCAGGACATGTCATCCCTGCTCAGGCCTCAGGGCCTCCCCTCCCCTGCACTCCATCTCACGGGGGCCCCCTCACCATCACACACCCCAACTTCATCGTCTGTAGTTTTTCTGCCACACTTACAACTTGAAATTATTTTATGTCCATGCTTGTTTACTTATTTTTTTGTTTGTTTACTTATTTATTGTCTGTTTCTTCCACTGGAAGTCGGCCGGCCCCAGTATTTACTGAGCAAATGGGCAATTCTCTCTAGGTCAGTATGTGTTATCTGCCTCTTACCTTAAAAATGGTGATAAAATATACACAGCATAAAATTTCCCATTTGAACCACTTTTAAGTGTACAGTTCAGTGGCACTCAGTACATTCACTTTGTTGTGTAACTGTCACCATCATCTACCTGAAACTGAAACTCTGTCCCCATTAAACACAAAATCCCCATCTGCCTCCTCCCCCCAGCCCCACACCCACCTTTCTGCTGTCTGTGCCTATGAACCCGACTACTCTAGGGACCTCATATAAGTGGAATCATACAGCACTTGTCTTTCGTGATTGGCTCTTTCACTTAGCATAATGTCTCTCTGATTCATCCGTGGTGTAGCAAGTGTCAGAACTGCCCTTCTTTTTAAGGCCAAATAGTATTCCATGGTGTATGTAACCACACTTCTCCCCTTGCTTCTAATGATGGAGTGGTATATAGTTTCGTTTACTTAAAAATTCTGTATTGAGAGACATTTAGGTTTCCTTTAAAATTTTTACTAACAATTCTATTTACTAACAATGCAGAAAGACACACCCTTTAAATATTTTTAATATACTCATGCTATTAATTTCTGTAGGATACGTTTCACAAAGTGGGATGGCTGGGTCACAAGGGATAAGCATTTCAAATGTTTGTAGGTGTCACTAAATTGTTCTCCCAAGCCTGTCCTTCCCCCACCTAGAAGTTTCCATCTTCTAAAATTTTGCCAACCTGGTGGATAAAATATGATTCTCTCATTGTTTTAATTTGCATTTCCTTATGCATAATTTAGGTAGAACATATTTTAATGCCTCTTGATCATTTCTGTTTTTTATTTTATAGACTTCCTATTTCTATCCTTGGTTCATCTTTCCAATTTTGTCTTATCTTTATTCTTTCTAGAATATTCCTATGTATTCCAGTCACGATCCTTTAGTGTGATTCAAATATCTTTTCCTAATCAATAGTTTGCTTTTTCACTTTGTTTATGGTTATTTGTTGAACAGAAATACTACATTCTGATGTCACATTTATCAATCTTTTCCTTTTTAATATGCTTTTTGCACCTTGTTTAAGAAGTTCTTCACCCATGAAGAAGTCGTAAAACAGGTTCTCCTATATATTCTTCTTAGGAATTTTTTAAAACTTTGCTTTTCATCTTTTCATATTTGGGCCGCCTACGTACCTGGTTTACTTTTTTGGTTTGGTGTTATATTAAGTTTGGTTTCTCTAGGAGCCAACATGAAAGATATGAGTGCAAGCAGTGGGAAGGGCACAGGCTGGAATCAAGGTTGCTGGGAGAAACATCAATAACCTCAGATATGCAGATGACACCACCCTTATGGCAGAAAGTGAAGAGGACCTAAAGAGCCTCTTGATGAAAGTGAAAGAGGAGAGTGAAAAAGTTGGCTTAAAGCTCAACATTTGTAAAACTAAGATCATGGCATCTAGTCCCATCACTTCATGGCAAATAGATGAGGAAACGGTGGAAACAGTGGCTGACTTTATTTTTCTGGGCTCCAAAATCACTGCAGATGGTGACTGCAGCCATGAAATTAAAAGACGTTTACTCCTTGGAAGAAAAGTTATGATCAACCTAGACAGCATATTAAAAAGCAGAGACATTACTTTGTCAACAAAGGTCCGTCTAGTCAAGGCTATGGTTTTTCCAGTGGTCATGTATGGATGTGAGAGTTGGACCATAAAGAAAGCTGAGCACTGAAGAATTGATGCTTTTGAACTGTGGTGTTGGAGAAGACTCTTGAGAGTCCCTTTGACTGCAAGGAGATCCAACCAGTCCATCCTAAAGGAGATAAGTCCTGGGTGTTCATTGGTAGGACTGATGTTGAAACTGAAACTCCAATACTTTGGCCACCTGATGTGAAGAGCTGACTCATTTGAAAAGACCCTGATGCTGGGAAAGATTGAGGGCAGAAGGAGAAGGGCACAACAGAGGATGAGATGGTTGGATGGCATCACCGACTCAGTGGACATGGGTCTGGGTGGACTCTGGGAGTTGGTGATGGACAGGGAGGCCTGGCGTGCTGCGGTTCATGGGCTCACAAAGAATTGGACACGACTGAGCAACTGAACTGAACTGAATGGGAAGGGGAAGGGAAAAAGCCAAGGAAGGGCATGCTGATGAACAAACACCTCCTGGGACCTTGGGGAGATGGTGTAGAACCTGCCTCACAGTTGTCCTGCTTGAGTGGTGAGGAAGTGTGGTATTTATCCTTTAACTCTGCCCATCACCACCTGAGCATCATTCCTGGGGCACTAACTTAGCCAGCCCTTCCAGCTTGCTGTTCTTGCAGACTGTGTGAAGCCCCTGGGTCTCAGAGGTGTTTGCAGGTGGGCACCTTTCTATGTCTGCATCAAGAGTGTGAAGGGCAGGACACCTCTGTGGCCATGGCAGTGTAAGGCTGGAACCTATGTTTGTTTCATTTCAAGTGGACGACCAGTACAATTTATTAAATAGTCCACCCATTTTCTTATTGCTTTTAGTATATCAAATTTCTGGGTTCACTTTTTGGGTGTACTTGTGTATCCCTGGGTTCTTACCCCATTGTTTTAATTATCATAGCTTTATGAATCTTGATACCTGATAGGGAAATCCTTCCCCTTACCTCTACGTCTCCTTCAAAATTATTTTGGCTGTTCTTGATCTCTTACTATTTCATTTGCATGTCAGAATTACTTGTCAAGTTCCCTGAAAAGTGCTATTCAGAATTTGATTGGAATTACATTCACTTTATAGATTAATTCAGGGAGAAATGTTATGCTGATGATGTTGTCTTTTATCCATGAACATGTCACTTAGTTTTATTTGCTCATGTGTCTTGTGTTCTGCAGTAATATTTTATAATTTCCCCCATAAAGATCTCTCTTTAATTGCAGTTCCTATTGGCTTTTGCTGTTGTGAATGATGCCTTCTTATATTACATTTTCTGATTGGTTATTATTGGGTCTAGGATATTACTGGGCTTCTCTGTGGCTCAGATGGATTTAAAAAAAAAAAAAACAAAACTGCCTGCAATGTGGAGACCTGGGTTCAATCCCTGGGCTGGGAAGATCCCCTCGAGAAGGAAATGGATACCCACTCCAGTATTGTTGCCTGGAGAATTCCATGGACAAAGATATTATTTATTCCTTATAATAAACTTGTATCTGGCAATCCTGCTGGAACTTAATTACTTCTCAAACTTTGTAGAAGCTCTGGAGTCTCTATATAATCATTATGAAATCTACATATAATCTACATGTTTGGGCTTTTTTTCCTATTATTATACTGTTTATTTCTTTTTCTTGCCTTACTGAATTTGCTAGCATCTTCAGTTCAGTGTTGAAAGAGGAGCGATTGGTGGCATTCTTATTTTATTTCTGAATTTTGCTGGTAATGCTTTTAATATTTTCACATTAAGTAAATAATTTGCTATGAGTTCTTAGTAGATGAAAGTGAAAGTCGCTCAGTCCTGTCTGACTCTTTGTGACCCCATGGATTGTAGTCCATGGAGTTCTCCAGGCCAGAATACTGGAGTGGGTAGCCATTCTCTTCTACAGGGGATCTTCCCAACCTAGGGATCGATCCCAGGTCTCCCGCATTGCAGGTGGATTCTTTACCAGCTGAGCCGCCAGGAAAGCCCTTGATGTTTGTTGATACAATAAATAATATCTGTCCTTCTTCTGGAATTTATGATCACTTGAGAAATAAGGCACAAAAGGAAAGCACCAAATTATTAATATCATCTTTATTACTGATGAGTTGGATATAGAATGAAATGTACATATGGGGGCAAAGGTATTACTAGGACTGAACCCTGGAGTGAGGCAGACGCAGTGGGTTTTTATGCTCAACTTACTCTGTGGTCAGGAAGAGTAGTGAAAATGTGTTTTTTGTAAATTTTAATTGTTTTTGGCTGTGCTGGGTCTTTGTCGCTTTTCTCTAGTTGCAGCGGCCAGGAGCCACTTTCCGGTGGTGGTGCAAGCGCTTCTCATGGCGGAGGCTTCCCTCGTTGTGGAGCGTGAGCTCTAGGGCCCAGGGGCTCAGCGGTTGCCGCGCCCAGGCTCTAGAGCGCAGGCTGAGTAGGGGTGGCGCAAGGCTCAGCTGCTCCTCGGCTTGGGGCATCTTCCCACACTAGGGGTCAAATGCAGGCTCCCTGCCTCGGCAAATGGGTTCTTGACCACGGAGCCACCAGGGAAGCTCTGTGAACACTCCCGACTGGAGTGGGGAGATGGAGAGAGAGAGGCAGAGGGAGACAGAGAGGAGAGGGAAGCGGGGAGAGGCAGATTCAGAGGTGTCGAGTGTCTGTGCCCAGGTGGGAGGCCCACTCCGGCCCTCCAGGAAGTACGAGGTGAACTGGGAGGAGAGAGGGCTGCCATATTCCTCCTTCAGAAGCAGGGAGGAAGTAACGGATAAACAGTCTCCCCAGACACTAATTGTCTTTGATATTTAAAAGTACCTATTTCATTAGGTTTTCTTTTATACTATTTTAATGTCATTCCTGCTAATTTTTTTTCCTTTAATATTTTTCTAGCTTCTTGAGTTGAGTGCTTTTAATAATTGTTTTCAATATTCATTGTTTCTTGAAAAGATAATACAGTTAAAAGTATAAACTTAAAACTAAGCATCGCTGCACTTTAACTGCATCCCACAAGCTTTGAAAAACATTACTTCGGTCGACATATAGTTCTCAATATTTTGTCACTTATTTCTAGGTTCCTTTATAGTCTATAGTTATTTAAGGCTAATTTATTATTTTGAAATGAGTGAGATTTTTTTAAAAGATTTTTAAATAGAGGCTCTCCAGTTTAACTGCCTTGTATTCAAAGATTGTTGTCTATAAGATACAGATTCTTTGACATTTCTTAAGACTTCCTCTGTCACCTTGTAAATGGTCAATTTTTACATATGTTCAGTGTGTGCTTAAAAAGAATAAATACTATCTATTGGGTCTAAATATATAAAGCAGATCAAGCCTGTGTGTTATGTTGTTCACACATTATAAAGTATTACATTTTGTATCTGGGTAATCTATTAGTTTTTGATATATGAGTATCAAAGTCTTCCTCATGCCTCTGACTTTATAATTTCTTATTATAAATGAGTTAGTTTTTGCTTTGTGAATGTTGAAGTTATATTGATAGGTGCATGCATATTCATGATTTGGATGATAGTACACTTATGGCAGAAAGCGAAGAGGAACTAAAAAGCCTCTTGATGAAAGTGAAAGAGGAGAGTGAAAAAGTTGGCTTAAAGCTCAACATTCAGAAAACGAAGATCATGGCATCTAGTCCCATCACTTCATGGGAAATAGATGGGGAAACAGTGGAAACAATGTCAGACTTTATTTTTTTGGGCTCCAAAATCACTGCAGATGGTGATTGCAGCCATGAAATTAAAAGACGCTTACTCCTTGGAAGAAAAGTTATGACCAACCTAGATAACATATTCAAAAGCAGAGACATTATTTTGCTGACTAAGGTCCATCTAGCCAAGGCTATGGGTTTTTTCCTGTGGTCATGTATGGATGTGAGAGTTGGACTGTGAAGAAGGCTGAGCGCTGAAGAATTGATGCTTTTGAACTGTGGTGTTGGAGAAGACTCTTGAGAGTCCCTTGGACTGCAAGGAGATCCAACCAGTCCATTCTGAAGGAGATCAGCCCTGGGATTTCTTTGGAAGGAATGATGCTAAAGCTGAAACTCAGTACTTTGGCCACCTGATGTGAAGAGTTGACTCATTGGAAAAGACTCTGATGCTGGGAGGGATTGGGGGCAGGAGGAAAAGGGGACGACAGAGGATGAGATGGCTGGATGGCATCACTGGCTCGATGGACGTGAGTCTGGGTGAACTCTGGGAGTTGGTGATGGACAGGGAGGCCTGGCGTGCTGCGATTCATGGGGTCGCAAAGAGTCGGACATGACTGAGCGACTGAAGTGAACTGAACTGAACACTTGGTCATTATGTTGTATATTTATTTGTGTATGGCTAATAATGCTTTCCGCCATAAATTCTTATTTTCTTTTTGCCAGGCCAGCTTTCCTTAGTTAGTATTTGTCTAGTGTGGCAGAGGTTTCTAGTTGTCATGCACTATTAATTTTCCCTCTTTTTTTGTAGCAGACCCAAGTCGTGTTTTTGGTGAAAATGCACCAAAAGGTACATTTACTAAATAGCCTTTCTTGTAGTAGGGTGTGGCCCTTGAGATGCTGGCAGAACGGAAAGGCTGCTTGAAGGCAATCAGTCTGGCAGGGATGAAACCCTTTTGTTCTGTTTCCCTTTCCCCTTTCGGCTACCTGGATTGCTGATTGGATGGCTGGAACTCTGGCAGCCATCGTGGAATATGAAATTGCCTTGAGGGTTGCACCACGTACTGGAATAGTGGAACAGAAAGAAGGTTTAATGCTGGGTCCCTGTTGACAGTGGGGCTCTTGTACTATTTCTGGATGGTCTTCATCTGCACCTTTTTATGTGAGAGAGAAATGTATTTTTACTGCATTTAAGTCACTGCTGTTTTGACTTCTCGTGGATAGCCAAAACTAATACTAGCATATGTCAGGTATATATTTTGTGTATGTGCCTTCATTTTCAATTTTTGTTGTTCTATTTTATTTATTTTTATTTTATTTATTTTCAATGTCGATTTATTTTAGGTGTATCAGTCCACATATTTTGGATATAAATGCTTTGCTTAGTCATACGTACATTAAAAATTGGAATAAAAATGCAAATTGTGAATATTTTCTGAGTAATTTTATGAGTAGCTAGCATTGTGTCTGGGACATAGTACTCACTAAATGTTTCTTGACTGATGAATGTGCTACAAAGGTTTTCTCCTATCTGCCACTTATCTTTTTACTATAGTTATATCTTTTGCTGCATTGAAATTAAAACTGTAATGTAATCAAATATGTGAGCCTTTTCTTTTTTGACTTCTGGGTTTGTGCGCTGTGTTTAGAAAGAGCCCCTTCCCACCCCAAACTTATAAATACACCTTCTTATGTTTCATGTAACTTATGTATATGTGTGTGTGTATGTGTGTGTGCATGAATGTTGACTTGATTAGGAATTTTTGTGTGTATGGTGTGAAGTGGACATCCAACTTTATTTATTTCCAAATGGATAATCACACCAAAATTTTCACTGAATAATAAATCCTGTTATCAGCTAATTGGAATTTTACTATAAATTAAACCAGCTGGCTAAACCAGCTGGAGTTGTTTGGAAGACTCAGTAAGCATATCACACAGATAAGTTCCCTGCTCAGCAACTCTTGGAGTGTGCTATAAAATTCACCCAGGTGAGAAACAACTTACTTGGCTGCCAGCTTTCCTACCTGATCCCCGAGAGCCTGCACCGTGATGACTGCCCTTTAGTAACTGTCTGCATGGGTCACAGCATCCTCTGTTTGTGTCCACTCCCAGAGACCCGCCCATGTACCCCTTTCCCAGATGTCCTTGATACCAGAGATCTACTCCTGTTCTTTCCCTGCCTCCTCGGCTGTGGCATAATGAGAAATATATGTTTGTTCTTTATTCCTAGTTCCTGACACTGTGCTGTGCTTATTTGCTCAATCATGTTCACCTCTTTGCAACCCCATGGACTTGAGCCTGTCAGGCTCCTCTGTCCGTGGGCAATCTCCAGGCAGGAATACTGGAGTGGGTTGCCATTCTCTCCTCCAGGGGATCTTCCCAATCCAGGTCTCCCATATTGCAGGTGGATTCTTTACAGATTGAGCCACTATGGAGGCCCAGTTCCTGACACAGAGCCCCTGAATCCCTTGGAGTTTCCTGGGTGATAAGAGCATCCTTTGTTCTAAACAGGTGACTCTTGCTGGACCCCTAGGTCACTTCAGCATGGAGGCTGGTCACCAGGTAGACCAAACCCCAATTAGAAAGTTGGAACTTTCCGGACTTCCCTGGTGGTCCAGTGGCTAAGAATTCAAGCTCCCAAAGCAGGGGGCCCCAGTTCGATCCCTAGCCAATGAACTAGATCCCAAATGCCACAACTAAGAGTTCACATACTGCAGTTAAAAATCACACAAGCTGCAACCAAAGATTCCACAAGCCCACCACAAAGGTGCAAGACCCTGCGTGCTGCAAGTAAGACCTGGCATAGCTAGATAAAACAAATGAATAAAAACTGTTAAGTGGGAACTTTCATCCCCCACCCTCCATGGCCTCTGGGAGGAGAGGGGCAGGTGCACGCGTGTGCGCTCAGTCAAGTCCGACTGTGCAACCCCATGGGCTGCAGCCCCCCAGGCTCCTCTGTCCATGGGACTCCCCAGGCAAGAGTACTGGAGCAGGTTGCCATTTCCTGCTCTAGGGAACCTTCCTGACGCAGGGATCGAACCCTCATCTCTTGCGTCTCTTGCATCTCTTGTATTGGCATGCAGACTCTTTACCACTGAGCCACTTGGGAAGCCCTTAGAGAGGCAGGAAATTGAGTTAATAATTGATCATGCCCATATGGGGACGCCTCCATTAAAATCTTCTGACAGGGTTGGGGAGCTTCCAGGTTGATGAACACAAGATGCCAGGAAGGTGACTTCCTTGGAGAGGGCACGAAAGCTTGTGTGCACACACACACCATTTCTTCCATTTGGCTCTCCCTGACTTTATGTCCTTTATCATAAAGTAGTAATGGTAAATAAAGTGACTTTCTGAATTCTGTGGGTTGTTCTAGCAAATTGTCACATCTAAGAAGGAACTTGTGGAAACCTTCAATTTATAATCAATCCATCAGAAATGGAGGAGACATAAGAGATAAGTTCGACCCCTGCGTCAGGAAGATCCCCTGGAGAAGGAAGTGGCAACCCACTCCAGTAATGAGTCAGACATGACTGAAGTGACTTACACACGCCATCAGAAATGGGGGTGAACTTGCAACTGGAGTCTGAGGGGACAGTCTTGTGGGATCTGATACTAACTCCAGGTCGACGGTGTCAGGACTGAATTGAATGGCTGGACACCTGGTTGGCATCAGAGAATTGGTTGATGTCTTAGTTTGGGCTGAGGTAACAAAGAACCATAGACTGGGTGGCTTATAAACAATGGAACTCGGTCTCTTGTCCGTCAGGAATCTGAAGACCCGAGATCAAGGTGCCGGCCTGGGCTGGGTTCTGGTGAGAGCCCTCTTCCGATTGCAGTCTGGAACCATCGCACCCTCAGGTGGTCTCTTCTTACCAGGGCAAGACCCGGCTCATGAGAGCTCCTCCTCGTGACTTAATGACCTCCTAAAGGCCCCACCTCCAAGTACTAAGACCATCACACTGGGATTAGGGTTTCAGCATATGAATATGGAGAGACATACTCAGTCCCCTGCAGTTAGTGTTAAGAAAAAAAAAATCCCACACATTTGGTGTCAGGAAGATAAAAATCTCTGACTGACTATCTATCCAGGAAAATCACGAGCTTCTGTCCAGGAGTCAGTGAAGATCTATACTTCCGGCCGTCTCTCCTTCGAGGCACAGTGAATGATCATATTCTCCTCCAAAATATCTTTTTGCCCAGTGGGAAGACTTCCTTTCTCCACTGTTCTTCAGGGTTTCTCCGACGAGGGCTTCATTGCTCTATAAGCCCATGAAGCAGGCTCAGGGTTTTCCGTTCTCAGTCACTTGATGGGCAAAATGCCAGCAAGTTTTCCAGCACCTCCAGTGGGAGTGGAGGGTATCCCATCCCTGCAGGAGAACCACTAATAGGTTTTTTCCTTAGCAGGATCTCACAGGTCACTTTGTCTATATGGTGCTGAGTCCATAAAAGATGCTATCAAAATGGACTGATATCGATAGCAGTACAGAGCTCCCTTTGCATCTATACGGAACAAGCATGCACAGAGTAGGACAAATTCTCCATCTTTAGGTCTTGATCCATGTCCTCAGTTTCCTGATTATCTGCAAGTTGACTCATTAGACCTTACATCAGGGAATTTAATGTCAGTGTCAAGAGGGGTGGGGCTCCCCAGGGGGTATGGTGGTAAAGAATGCACCTGCCAAAGCAGGAGATGCAGGACATGTGGGTTTGACACCTGGGTCAGGAAGATTACCTGGAGGAGGAATGGCCATCCACGCCAGTATTCTTGCCTGGAAAATCCCAGGAACAGAGGAGCCTGGAAGGCTACAGTCCACGGGGTCTCAAAGAGCTGGACGTGACTTAGTGACTGAGCACCTATGTACATCAGGGGAGGTGGCCCTTGAGGCAGACTGGTCCTGGCGCAATGGAAGGTCGAAGTGAGTCTCCTTACATGTGAGTGGATTTCAGGCAATTTGGTGTCATGGCTGCAGGAACGAGCAGAATCTGGTGCTGTGCTTATGGACCTGTTTTGTGCTCTTGGACACCTGTGCCTTTGCTCTTGCCTTCATGTCTCTGTGTCTTGTGCTTCCCATCGGAAACTGCCTGGAATAGCATCTGTTATGGATGAGCTGTGTCCTGCCTCCAAAAGCTGTATTGAGTCCTAACCCCTAGAAAACTGAAAGTCGCTCAGTCATGTCCAACTCTTTGTGACCCCATGGACTATACAGTCCATGGAATTCTCCGGGCCAGAATACTGGAGTGGGTAGCTGTTCCCTTCTCCAGGGAATCTTCCCAACCCAGGGATGGAATCCAGGTCTCCCGCATTGCAGGCAGATTCTTTACCAGCTGAGCCACCAGGGAATGTGACCTTATTTGGAAATACGGTCTTTGCAGAGGTAGTCAAGTTACAATGAAGTCATTAGGACATGCCCTAGTCCAGTAGGACTGTGTCCTTATAAAAAGGGGAAATTTGGATACAGAGACAGACATAAAGGGAAAGCATCATATGGGGATGAAGGCAGAGATGGGGATGATGCTTCTGTGAGTCGAGACATAGCAAAGAAGTCTAGCAAACCACCAGAAACTAGTGGAGAGGCATGAAACAGATTCTTCCTTACAACCCTCAGAAGAGTCAACCCTGCCAACACCTTGATTTTGGACTTCCAGCCCCCAGAACTATGAGATGATATAATTCTGTTATTTTAAGCTCCCCAGTTGATGGCATTTGTTATGACAACCCTAGTAACCTAACGGAGCACCTATCACCGCTCTAATTCTCCGTAAGTCCTTTCCTGGGACCCATCTTTCACCCTGAAATCTCCTCCCTGGGTCCTTCGGAATGACGCCGCATCATGCCGTGTTTGGATTCTCCCTTTCAGTGGTGGACAACAAGCCAAGCTCACACCCAGATGGCAGCCATTACTGGGTCAAGCCTGAATTCGGGCCAGAGGCTGCTGGGCATCTAGCCTATGGCTCCCCAGACTGGCCCATGCTCCTGCTGGCCACTTCTGGCCCTTACTTTGCCTCCTTTGTGATCCCCAGGTCAGTGCAGGTGGCCAAGCTAAGGACTGATGGTCAAGAGCAAATGGTTGGGCACAGGGCCCTAAACACTCTTCTTCTGTCTTATTCTAAGTGTCGACTCTCAGAACCATGTTGTTCCAACTTCAGGCACGTGTCGCCAAAGGTGCTGGGTCTTGTTCAGATTAGAGAGTGTAGCATTACCAAGGTATATAATCAAGGTCTAAATATTTCCCTGGATCACATATTCATGTAGGCCATATGAAAATAATATTCATTTTTGAGAAAATATAAAGGTTTTATTTAATAGATTAATTTAAAATAGCTAAGTTGAAGAATAAATTGTGTTTTTCCCGAGCTAAGAGGACCAAGAGGAAATGGAGAGAGGTTGAAGCCTTCCAAATTCTGATATACCCCCATCAGTTCAGTTGCTCAGTCATTCCGACTCTTTGTGACCCCATGGACTGCAGCATGCCAGGCTTCCCTGTCCATCACCAACTCCCAGAGCTTGCTCAAACTCATGTCTGAGTCAGTGATGCCATATATATATATACCCCCATGCTGCTGCTGCTGCTGCTGCTAAGTCACTTCGGTAGTGTCCAACTCTGTGCAACCCCATAGATGGCAGCCCACCAGGCTCCCCCATCCCTGGGATTCTCCAGGCAAGAATATTGGAGTGGGTTGCCATTTCCTTCTCCAATGCATGAAAGTGAAAAGTGAAAGTGAAGTTGCTTAGTCACAACCCCATGGGCTGCAGCCCACCAGGCTCCTCCGTCCATGGATTTTCCAGGCAAGAGTACTAGAGTGGGGTGCCATCGCCTTCTCCAATACACCCCCGTAGTCTCACTCTAAAACTTAGTTCAAAATAAGACTTGTTAGGAGAGAGGTGGGCATGGAGGGGTTGCTTTTTTCACCCAGATATATGACCTTTATTATATTGTCATGATTTTACTAAAAATACATCCGTATTGTAAAAATATCAAACATTGCAGAAAAATATAAAGAACAAAGTAAAAATCACGTGGAATCCCACCACCTCGGTGTTACCACCGTGGATTGTTTGTAGTGTGTCCTTTCATACATTTTTCTATGTATCACTCTCATATTTTTCATATGGCAGATCATATTAAACATGTTGCTTTTTGTTGTCGATTCCTCTTTGTGTTAATTTCTTCAAAGTTTGCACCTCATACCCCCTTCTTCTCCTATCCCAGGTACTCAATAGTAAACTTTCCTTCCATATTCATAATCATGCCCAAAGTCACCATGTATAGACCTTAGAGAGGTTTTCGACAGAATCCGTGATTAACATCTTGATATTGGAACCACATCATGCGCACTTCTCTGCATTTTGCTTGCCTCACTTCTTGCATCACAGAACTCCTCCAAGCCATCTGTATATGTTGCTTGCTCTTTTGTTGTTGCACAGAAACCCATGATGAGGTTCTACTCCCCTTCACTCACCCTGTGAGCTGGACTTTCAGCGTGTCCCAGGTATTTTCACTGCCCATACTCCCGGCCACATATCCCTGCATGGTGCTGCCTTGAGTTGCAGGGGATACGTTTCTCTTGCACAAAAGAGGATGCATATTAAAGTTTTAATATATCCTGCTGAATTACTTTCCAAAAAGAGTATATCACTTTACAACCCCCACCAGCAGTTTGTAAGAGGATCCTTTGCCCCATACCTACCCCAGGTCTACATGGAATCTTCTTAATTTTCATCAAAACCACTCTTGTTATTACATATGCAAATCATCCATATAATCTTGAAGACTTACTTTCTGGTCTCTAGGTGCTACTTATATATTTATTTAAAAATACTGGTTACTACATTTTTTAAGAAACAAAAATACTGCTTGTTCAATGCAAAAAAAACCTGAAGAACATAGAAAAGCTTAAGGGAAATTCCTTGGAAGTCCAGTGGTTAGAACTCCATGCTTCTACTGCAGGGGGGATGGGTTCAGTCCCATCCTGGTTGGGGAGCTAAGATCCTGCATGCTGTATGGTGCAGCCACACACACAAAAAAAGTTTAAGAAAAGTACATCCCTAAATCATAATCACCTGTCCATTGCTAGCATTTTGATGTATTTTCTACTTTTTCTTTATATATATATATATATATATATATTCAGGTAGATACAGGTAGAGTCTTACAAAAGTAGTAAGTTTTTACATATGGTTCTGTTGTCAGGTAGCTTTTTCCCGATAGCAATCTATTATCACCATCTTTAAAAGCTGATAATTTTTCTCCTAGTGCATTTTTTTTTTTTTTTTTACTGTGTGGTTTTTAACAGATGCAAATTATCCTGTCATATGGTTTTTTTCCCCTCATTTTCTGCTGGAGTTTTTTTTCCTACCATAAACAATTCTGGGATGAACATCTTTTTTCCATTATATCAGTTCATTTGTTTGCTTCTCTCCTAGAGGTGGAATTATTGAGCCTAAGGCAATGCATATTTTCAGGGTTTTTGAACCAGTCGGCCTCTGAAAGACCCACACTGGCTTTGCAAGCTCATTTCAAGCCAGAGGCAGATGCTTCGGGAGTGTCTGACCCCAGCTTTCCCTGGCCTCAGCCTTGGACGTGGTGTCCACGGGCACACACCTCCAGTCTTCTGGGTGTCCAGCGCTTTGTGACTTACAGAGGGTTTTTGTGTCCACGGCCTCAACACTGACCATGTGAGGGGGAGAGGGCAGAAACCCATCCCTATGGCAGATCAGAAACCTTAGGTCAAATGACCCAGGCAGTGAGTGTATTAGTCGGCTCGGGCTGCCGTAACAAAGTGCCACAGACTAGATGGCTTGAACAACAGACATTTTCCTCCTCGCAGTTCTGAAGGCGAGCAGGGCAAGATCTGGCTGCCTGCTGGCAGGGTGGGTTTCTCCTGAGCCCTCTCTCTTGGCTTGTACATAACCATCTTCCAGCTGTATCCTCACATGGCCTTCTGTGAGTGGGCCTCCCTGGGGTCCAAATTTTCTTCTTATAAGGACATTGGTACACTAGGCCCACCCCAGGGGCCTCATTTTACCTTAATCAGCTCTTTAAAGGCCCCGTCTTCAGATATGGTCACATTCTGAGGTCCTGGGGGTTAGGGCTTGGACATGAAAATTCAGGGGTGGGTTACAATTCAGCCCACAGAAGCGAGAGAACTGTCCCTCTCTCCAGAGAGCCAGGCCTCTGGCAGGGGCTGGGGGACCGAGTGTAAGCGCAGTGATCCATGCAGTCCACACCGGGAACCCTCCAGGTGCTGGCGAGTCACAAACAGGCTGTGTGTCTGTTAAACTGGCTTGGGAGAAGTGACAGACGTCACCAGGGGATTCTCTCCCCCAGAGTCCCGCTCCTTCGGGAGGGAGGAGGAATTCTCCTTGGATCATTTTACCAGCCTTGATGCGAAGAATCTTCCAGTTCATAGATTCTGACCAGTTTTCCAGAGAGATTCCAATAAGTGGACTCTCGAGGTCCTTTGACTGCAAATTTTCATTCATTAGCTTTAGGAAGAAGCAACACAGGGGACAAAGCCTTGAATTTTCGATGAGAGCCTGGAGGTTTTGGAAAGTTTGGCTTCCTAAGCAGTAGCTGAACGAGCCATATCTACAAAATGGGGATGTCCCTGTTGTCTGGGCCATAAACAAAAGGCATTATGAACATTCAAAATAAAAACAAAATGAAGCAAGAAAGAAATAGACACAGAATCTGCACCACGGATATCTTTAAAAGGAGAGTCAGTACAGATTGAAACAGAAAAAGGTGAAAGTGTTAGTCGCTCAGTCATGTCCAACTCTTTGCTATCCCATGGACTGTAGCCCACCAGGCTCCTCTGTCCATGGGATTCTTCAGGCAACAGTACTGGGCTGGGTTAGCCATTTCCTTCTCCAGGGGATCTTCCCAAACGAGGGATCAAACTCAGATCTCCTGCATTGCAGGCAGATCCTTTATCATCTGAGCCACCAGGGAACTGTGGAATTCAAACCCATTTTCATTTGCTCTGGGCTCTAATCATTTCATTGAAAGACTTCTGACTCAGAATCTGTGCACAAGGCTGACACCGTGGACCCTGATGAGCTAGGCTGCTGGGAATGCTTCCTTGTTGTGGGTGTTAGTCATCCAGCCGTGGCTAGTGTCAGTGAGCTGCCTTAAATGTTTCTCAGGGAAATCTGAGCCCAAGTGGGTATTTGGAAGGGTCTCCCAGTGGGCTGATTGCCTCGGGTCAACAAGATCTGGAGTTAAAAATGCACAGAAAACCAGCACAAATGAATGAGCAAAGAAGCCAGCAACACATTGACCACTGAGATAAGAAAGAGCATGGTGTGAGGTGGGCATTTCCCGGGAGTCACAGCAGCTATGTGGCTGGCGAGATTTTAATTAGAATCAAGGGCTCTTGTTTAAGCCTTGGCATCTTAGATTATACCAAATCCAAATGTGGAGATCAACCCTCAACACAGGCTGATAAGGAGAGCCTGGGAGGCCCTGGGTTGGACAGCAAAGGAACACTGCAGAGCTGGGCTTTGTGCTCGCCAGGCCTGCTTCAGACTTCTGAGAATTTGGAGTTATCCTACATTGAGCTTGGAGTTCTTCTATGAGTGGGCCTGGCAAGGCCTTGGAGACTTCAAAGATGAAACACGAGGCTGCAGTTGACTGTTTTGCTGGTTGAGTCAGCCGGTAGGCATCAGAAAGCATCTTTATTTTTGCCCATCACTGCCTTACTCCAATTTCTTTAGTGGGTGTGTTAGTTTCCTGCGTGTGTGCGTGCTCAGTTGTGTCTGACTCTTTGCCACCCCAGGGACTGTAGCCCACTAGGCTCCTCTGTCCATGAAATTTTCCAGATAAGAATACTGGAATGGGTTGCTGTTTCCTTTTTCAGTGGACCTTCCCGGCCCAGGGATGGAACCCACGTCTCTTGTGTCTTCTGCATTGGCAGGCAGAGTCTATACCACTGAGCCACCGGGAAGACCATTAGTTTCCTGGTTGTTGTTGTTAAATCACTAAGTCATATCCCACTCTTTGCGACCCATGGACTGCAGTGCTCCAGGCTTCCCTGTCCTTCACTATCTACCAGAGTTTGCTCGAACTCATGTCCATTGTGTCAGTGATGCCATCCGACCACCTCATTCTCTGTTGCCCCCTTCTCCTCCTGCCCTCAATCTTTCCCAGCATCAGGGTCTTTTCCAATGAGTCAGTTCTTTGCATCAGGTGGCCAAAGTACTGGAGTTTCAGCTTCAGCATCAGTCTTTCCAATGAGTATGCAGGGTTGATTTCCATTAGGATTGACTGATTTGATCTCCTTGCTGTCCAAGGGACTCTCAAGAGTCTTCTCCAACACCATACATTGTTCAAAGGCATCAATTCTTTGGGGCTCAGCCTTCTTTATGGTCTGGTAACTACTCCCCAACACCCATACTCCCCCCATAGCCACACCACATTCAGGCTCAGATTCTGATATAGTTAACAAGCCCGTCCTACCCAGGAGTGGGAAGGGGAGGCTGGGAAGGAGTGGTTACCAGACCAAGGACTTATCTCCCACTGGAGACCTGGGTCCTGCCCCTTCCCCTGCCCCTGGGGAATGGACTGGGGTGTTGGACAGGGCAGCAAGGACAACCAGGGTGGTAGAAGTTGGGCAGAAGGGCCTGGGGGACTGGAACTTTGAGGAGGGATCCCTACACTTAAAGAGGCCTGGACTTGGTCTAATGCTCTTTGAAATTCTTAATAATTTGGAACTGGGGCCCTGCATTTTCATTTTGCCTGGATCCCACAAATTACATAGCTGATCCTGCTTTGAGGAATTCGCTGAGGTTGGTGTCGGGGACTGTTTAGAAGTAGCTCTGGGCAAGGGGGGCTTGGGTGCATGGGGGATGGGGTTTAGCTGGTATATTCTCTGCTCGGTATCAGGAAACCATGCCCCCCACATGATGGGCACCCAGCTCCCTGGTGTCTCTCTAGAACACGGATGAGCACAGGCTCCAGTGGTGGACTTTGATCTCTTTTTATTGCTTTTCTCATTAGAGAGAAAAATCTAAGAGAGAAGACCTAGGAGTGAAGATCACCTAAGTGATCCTCCGGCTGAGTGTGGCGGGGAGGGGGAGACTTCCCCACTACCCCTCCTGAGTTCTCTTGGGCTGGTCCGATAATTAAACTGACACGAGACAGAGCAACAGGAGGGAAAAGAAAAAACAATTCTTCCTGAAGAAGGTCTCATAGAAATGGGACGCCTGAAGTGACCAATGCAGACAGTTTATATATCATCTTATTTATTTAAAATCATTTTATTTATTTAAAACTATCTAATTTATTTATTTGGCTGTGCTGGGTCTTAGTTGCAGCATGAGGGATCTTCGATCTTTGTTTCGGCTTGTGCTACCTTCCCGTTTCGGCATGTGGGATCTAGTACCCTGACCAGGGATCGAACCTGGGCCCTTGCATTAGGAGCACAGAGTCCTAGCCACTGGGCCACCAGGGAAGTCCCTACATGACATTTTTATACAGTTACTTGTAAAGATTTAACACCACAAAAGAACTGGTGCTTGGGGTAGCAGGATAATGAAATAACAATGTCTGTCTATATAGCTTTCTTAGCTTGACTTCTCTAACTCTGGTGATAAGGAGGCTTTCTATCCTGGCCTAGGGAGGGTACCTTCACATGGGAGATTTATTTCTCACTTTCAGGGGGAAAGGAGTTGGGGAAGGTCAGAGTGGTTTTTTATATCATTTTTTCCCACTGGCTATTTCTCAAGTAACTTTAATTCAAAATAATCAATAAGCCATTGTAGCATGTCTTAGGGGCAGCCTGCTCTAAGCCCCATGAAGACAAAAGGAAAATCAAGCCCTTGGTGTTCCATCATGGCTTTGCCAAGGTTGATGTGAGCCTGCGGCAGGCCTGCTCCCGAGTGAGCTCTGTGAGAAGCCTGTACTGGGAGTCCCAGCCCAGGAACAACCCCTCCCTCCACCCCATAGCAAAACTACAAAATGCTTGGTGTTCCAAATGGGTGACAGCCGACGGACGCCCACCCCTACCCCCACCCAAGTGCAGACACAGCTGAGCCTCATTTACTCATGGATTCAATATTTGCAAATCTGCCTACTTGCAAAGATTGATTTGTAGCCTGCTCTATTTAAAGGGGGGCTTCCCAGGTGGCGCTAATGGTAAAGAACCTGCCTGCCAATTCAGGAGGCATAAGAGATGCAGGTTCAATCCCTGGGTCAGGAAGATCCCCTGGTTGAGAGCATGGCAACCCACTCCAGTAGTCTTGCCTGGAGAATCCCATGGACAGAGGAGCCTGGTGGGCCCGAGTCCACCAGGTGCAACTAACGTGACGGGGCGGCAGCAGCATGTTTAGAATGGATAACCAACAAGGACCTACTGTGTAGCACACGGAACTCTGCTCAATGCTGTGTGGCAGCCTGGATGGGAAAGGGGTTTTGGGGAAAACGGATATATGTGCATGTACGGCTTAGTCCCTTTGTTGTTCAGCTGAAACTATCAAAACGTTGTTAATTGGTTGTGTGTGTGTGTGCGTGCGCTCAGTTGCTCAGTCGTGTCCAATTCTTTGTGACTTCATGGACTGTAGCCCTCCATCCTATGTTCCTGGGAATTCCCAGGTAAGAATACTGAAGTGGGGAGCCATTTCCTTCACCAGGAGATTTTCCCGACCTAGGGATAGAACCTGCAGCTCCTGCACTGGCCGGCAGATTCTCTACCCCTGAGCCAGCAGGGAAGACCCATTCATTGGCTATACCCCGATACAAAATAAACAGTTTTTAAAAAATGTAAAACAATAGTTTTTTTTTGCAGCCCCAAATCAGTATTTGCTATGTTTTCGAGGTCATGCAAAAAGCAGTGTGAACCTCTGAGCTGCCTAATGTTCAACCCAGCTGAGGCCCAACAGGGCGACTTCTGCCTTCTGGGCTTCATTCCTCACACTGTAAACAGGTATCCTTTTCAAAGTCTACTTACTGCCGAGTTTTTGCACCTTTGTGCCTTTTCTCAGTGATGTTAGCGTTTAAAATGACTCCCGAGGTAGCGCTGAAAGGCTGTCTGCTGTTGTCATGCACGAAAAGACTGGGATGTGACTTGGAGAGAAAACATTTGTGTTAGGGAAGCTTCAAGCATACACTTTGGGCTGTGAGCTCAATATTGAGCCAACAATGTATATTAAATAAGGTGTTTTCAAAACAAAAACACGCATAAAACAAGGTTATGTTAGTGGCGGGTTGACAAAATGTGGGGACCAGAGGCTGCCAGGAGAGCCTACCCTTGTATTTCCCCTATGGGCAATAGTTGGTTTCTTTTTTTATTTGAATCATTTTTTTTAGTTGATTGTTTATTTTTGGCTGCACTGGGGCTTTGTTGCCGCGGGCAGGCTTTCTCTAGTTGCGGCGAGTGGATCTTCTCTGGTTGCAGAGCGTGGGCTCTGCAGCGCACCAGCCCCAGTAGTTGTGGCTTACAGACTTAGTTGCCCTGCAGCACGTGGGATCTTCCTGGACCAGGGGTCGAACCGTCCCACTGGACCACCAGGGAAGCCCGCTGGTTGGGTTTTGATAATTCAGTTCTTGCACTGATTTTATAGAGCAAATGTGTGTGCATGCGTGTTGCTTCAGTCATGTCTGACTCTTTGTGACCCTATGGACTATGGCCCACCAGGCTCCTCTGTCATGGGATTCTCCAGGCAGCAATACGAGTGGATTGCCATGCCCTCCTCCAGGAGATCTCCCCAACCCAGGGATCAAATCTGTGTCTCTTAATGTCACCTGCATTGGCAGGTGGGTTCTTTACTGCTAGCACCACCTGGGAAGCCCTTTATAGAACGTAACTGCCTTTAAAAACAAGAGTCAACTGTAATCTGAAATTCCTAAGAAGTTTAGGAATGTGTTTCTTTGTCTTGTGGAAAAGAGATATAAGCTCCACTTTGTAGATGAGGCCACAGGCTCAGAGAGATTGAGCAGCCCGCCCAGGGACACACAGCTGGTTGGTTATAGGCAGAGCTGAGGCTTGATCCCAGGTCTTTCAGGTTCTAAAGTCCACGTCACTCTTTTCAAATGTTCGCACAGACACATCCTCAGAACAGAGGACAAACACACACTCCTGGGAACACAGAGAAGGAGCTGAAAACAGCCTTCCCAAGTGCGAAATTGCTTGACAGTCTCTTGTTTTACTTGGAAAATTCTTAGGCATTGTTCATGCTACTCCAGAAACTCTCCGTTTCGTTTTATGATAACAATGGAAAATGACAACTCGAATGCTTTCACCCCAGCGAGCTAGATACACTCAGTCGGCTGTCACACACTTTCCTCCAGGGCAGGGACTTGACGAGTTGTGTCTGGGGCCCTGGGGTCAGAGAGTAGAGGATAAATGAACAAAGACAGAGTATGACTTACACTGCTGGGTGCCAAGGTGGGGCGGGGGGTTGTGGGGGCGGCGGTGTGGCAGACTCACTTCTTCCGTGGCCGTGAGCTCAGGAAAAGCCCAGCTTTGGCCACTTTCCTAGACTCCTGGTTCTCTGTCTCCAGGACGCACGAGCGCCTCTGCCGCGATTCACCACTTGGGGGCGCCCCACGCAAGCCGGATCCATGTTCCCGCTGGATTTGTTTCCACTGAGGTCTGCACTCTTCCTCTGTGGTCCTCCATGGTTGCCATGGATACTCGTGGCCACCCGCCAGAACAGGGTCTCAGGGCTGACGGGCTTTGCAGGTTTTAGGCCTTCAGTTCAGCTTCAGCCGTTTAGGAGGCCTCTGTTAAACTGCCCCGGAGGGAACCGCTGGATATCAAGGTGGAAGAATGGCCAAGCTCTTTCCTGGCTCACCCTCCGTGAGACGGTCCGACAGCATCCGGGTGTCTAATGAGGTTGGCCGCACTTACTCGGAGTTTCTGGGACCCGCCCCAGGGTATCTCCCAAACTGCTGCTGCTGCTACTGCTAAGTCACTTCAGTCGCGTCCGACTCTGTGTGACCCCATAGACGGCAGCCCACCAGGCTCCCCCGTCCCGGGGATTCTCCAGGCAAGAACGCTGGAGTGGGTTGCCGTTTCCTTCTCCAGTGCATGAAAGTGAAGTCGCTCAGTCGTGTCCGACTCTTAGCGACCCCATGGACTGCAGCCTACCAGGCTCCCCCATCCAAGGGATTTTCCAGGCAATCTGGAGGGACCAAATCCCTCTTCGCAGTGACTCAGAGTGAGCCCGAGCCTGCGGCCCAGCTTTAGATCAAGAAGTCTCCTCTGCCCTCCTTTCCTGGTACCTCAACTTGGCGCGTTGATGCTGGGGTCTTACTTCACGCTCACACTGGCCAGTACTGGACACTGGGACATCTGATACATGCGTCCAGAGAGCAGTGCGTTTTCAAAAATGATGGTTATATTTCTGCTTAATGACCAAGGCACTTGATGGGTGTTCCATTCTTTGATCATCTCCTGGAAGCTACATACGCGTGCGCGCACGCGCGCGCACACACACACCCCTGACCACATGCACGATCATGCACACACCTTACACACTCATAAAATCCCGGACCTCAGCTCCTGTGATTCCTCTGGTCTGTTCTGTGCTCTACAACCATCTATTTACACAGCTGTGTAGTAACCTGTGTAAATTTAGCAATTTGTGGCTCTGAGAGAATCCTGCAAGGGATCTTGTTGAAAAATACACTTTCAGGATCCTGAGTGACTCAGGTCACTGAGTGCAGGATTCAGCAGGAACCTGAGTCCTGCTAAATCCGATCTCTGGGAGCCTTCCTGGAGAGCGACCATCAGTGCCCTCTCGCATGCCCTCGCCTCCACCATCCATGTGATCTGACTTGCTTGGGCCACCTGCACACTTAAGTGTCCCTATC
>SJYQ01004281.1:96309-157470 GCA_006410935.1 Redunca redunca
GTCCCCGGGCTCCTCGTGGCGGTCCCCGGGCTCCTCGTGGCGGTCCCCGGGCTCCTCGTGGCGGTGGTTTCTTTTGCTGTGGAGCATAGGCTCTAGGGCTTCAGCAGCTGCGGCTCAGGGGCTCAGTTGCTCCTCGGCACGTGGGGTCTGCCTTCCGAGCTCCTCGCTGCCTGAGGTCCTGGCAGCGGAGGGGACTGTGACACGGGCGGGGGGTGAGGGGTGGGGATGCAGGCGGGGGTGGGGAAGCTGGGCCTGGAAGGAGAAGGGCCAGACCAGGGAGCAAACCTATGTTCCCTGAACTGGCAGGCTGATTCTTAACCGCTAAATCACCAGGGAAGTCCTACCGTTCTCTTAAATTGTTAGTCACTCCGTCTTGTCCGACTCTTTGCGACCCCGTGGACTGTAGCCCCCAGGCTCCTCTGTCCATGGAATTCTTCAGGCAAGGATACTGGAGTAGGTAGCCCTTCCCCTCCCCAGGGAGTCTTCCTGACCCAGGGATCAAACCAGGGTCTCCTGCATTGCAGGCAGGCTGTTTATCGTCTGAGCCACCATCAAAGCTCATACTTTTCTTAAATGAAGAGTTTTATTGTATTTATCATATTTATTGATGTTTTCTGCTACACTTGTATATATGTGTATACAAGTGTATGTATATATATTGATTACTATATGGGTATGTATATGTATACATACATATATACCTCTCAAGTTCTACCATTTCTAATAGTTTTTGTTTATATTTAGCTGGCTGTTTTCTGGACTGAGGTTCGTAACAATTTCATTTTCTTCATAAATGGTAACTTTTATCATTACATAGTGGCCTTTTTTTCTAGTTAGTGCTTTGATTTTTTAATTAAAAATTTTTTAATTCTGGCTGCCCTGAGTCTTTTTGCAGCGTAGTAGTGGCTCAAGGGCTTGCCTTCTCTTTCGTCTTTTAACCTTTCTTTTGTAACCCATAAAATTAGACATTGCTATTATTGTTTCATAGTCAGTACATGGATTTTCCCACATAATTACCAATTTCTCTGCTCATAGTTCTTTCTTTGGATTGTTTTCTTTTAAAATATTATTTACTTACTTGGCGGCACCGGGTCTGAGCTGTGGCACACAGGATCTCTGTTGCAGTGCAGGGGCTTTTTGGCGGTGGGGAGGGAGGTGGGGCTCTTTTTTTACTTATTGCTCGCCATCTCTCCAGGAGCGGCACGTGGGCTTAGTTGCCCCATAGCATCTGGAATCTTAGTTCCCTGACCACGTATTGAACCCATGTCCTGCATTGGAAGGTGGATTCTTAACCACTGGATCACCTGGGAAGTCCCCGATCATTCCTTCATATTTGTTAATGCTAAAGATAATTTTAATTTTGAAGTGACTTCGTCCTTATAGAAAATTATAAGAATAGTACAGAATGGTACAAATAGCTCCCCCAGCAACCATTCAAGAACGCATCGCCAAGCTGCTGCCCCATCATCTCAGATAGTCTAGTGCGTTCCCTACAAACAAGAACATTCTCCTGCAGTCTGTGATGGTCTCTCGGTCTTTCCTTGATGTCCATGACCTTGACACTTTCAGAGTAGAGGTCAGCTACTTTGCAGGACGTCCCTCCAGGATTTGTTTGTTTCTTTTTGATTAGATTCAGGTTAAGTATTTTTGGCTGCGGTGTCACAGGCTTTGTGTTATGTTTTCCTCTTTGTGTGTGATCAGAGAGAACACGACTTTAATTTGTCCCATGACTGGTGATGTGACATTGTGACTTTGATCACTTGACTGAGGTGGTATCTGCCAGGTGTCTCCACTGTGGGGCTTCTCCTTTTTGTAATTATAAACGTTTTGTGAGGGAGAACTCCAAGACTCTTTTACCCCTTGGGTTTTAGCATCTATTGATACTTTTAGGCTAAATTGTTAATAACTCTGGAGGCTGTCAAATGATCATTTTTCTAATCCCATCATTCCTTCTGCATTTATTAGTTGGCATTTTACTTTTTAGAGCTATTACCAGTTACTTTATATTTGTTTATTTATTTTTGGCTGTGGTGGATATTCGTTGCTGCACGTGGGCTTTCTCTAGTTGTGGCAAGCAGGGGCTACTCTTCGTTGTGGCGCATGGGCCCGCGCTTGCAGGGGCTTCTCTTGTTGCGGAGCACAGGATCTAGGCACACAGGCTTCAATAGCTGCTGCTCACAGGCGCTAGAGCCTGGGCTGAGTAGTTGTGGCGCATGGGGCTGAGTTGCTCCACGGCATGCAGAATCTTCCTGGACCAGGGATTGAACCCATGGCCCCTGCAGTGGCATGGTGGATTCTTATCCACCATGCCACCAGGCAAGTCCATTAGTTGGCACTGCAGTGTAAACAGTTTTCCCTTCTTCTCATGTATTTGTTCATTCATTTTTAGCTGTATGCTTTTCTGGTTCGTTCCATAGGTTCCAGTCTGTTACTTTCATCATTTATTTCAATCTTCAGTTGTCTCAGAGCCAGTGGGAGGCCCTCAGAGCTGGCTCCCCGTCCTTTTGATTCATCCCCATCAATTTCTGAACACATTCTTATTTTCGCACACAAAAGATGTTATAGGCTCCTCCTGTACTTTTCCTGCTTCTATCTTCAAATTGGCCATTTTCCCAAGAAGCCCTGGTTCCTGATAGGGGAGAAGCTCTGGGTGCTGGGCAGGCTGATTGCTATTGCTGCCAGACCTTGTCGGTGGATAAAACTAGGGCAGATATGCGTGTGTACACACATTTATGTCTACACCCACTTCATATCTGTCCATGAGTGCTGAAAACCATGGGTTCACGTCTCTAACACACAGGGTTCCTGCCAGTTTTTTTCCCTTTCAATATTTGCAGCTCCTTCTCTGACAGTGAGAAACTGGACTGCTGTTATTCTCTATATTTTACTTATTTGATCAACCTCTTCTCGGTAACCTATCTACCACTGTGTTGCCCCATGCTCCTCAGAGGTGACAGGTGCTGACCGACACAGGTGTGCTGTTTCGGTGACTTTAACTATCAGAAACACTGTTGCTGCTGCTTCTGACGTGGGCTCCCAAACTGGTGACCAAATCTCGGTAAAAATCAGAACACAACGCAGCACGGTTTTCCAGCATTTTACATGATAGTTGCAGTACTGAAAAATCAAGTGTTTAGTTAAAAAAATTCCACATAAAATGATGTTAGGTTTTAGCTGCTGAATAATTATAAACAGTCTTATAATAAAAATTAATTTTGGAATTATAATTCTGTCACATTGGAAAACCACAGAACATTTATAATGATTTACAGTGTTTGAAAGTCCAGTCCTGGGACCTTTGGAAGTCTTGCAGGATTGAAGGGGTGATCCTTGCCCATCGCAGGCTCCATCCAGTCACTGTGATGGATACAGATGCCTCCATGAACTCGCTACCATCTGTGTTTCTTGTTCTGCAGTTTGAGAGCTGGGTTTAGAGCGTGACACAATGCTGGGTACCAGCTCCTGGGCTGACAGCGTGAGTGGTACCAGCTCTTCTGACTGCCCGCGGGCCTTGCCACCACTGCGGGGCTTTTATAAAGCTGTGGCTTGGATTGTAGAGCAAAGTGGGTCACAGCCTTGGAAGGAACAGTGCTCATCGGGCTTCTCTGCAGACAGGACCCCTGGCTTTGGCAGCCCTGGCAACTGGGGAATCTCAGCCTCTGTGTCACCAAGTCTAAGCTTGTACTGCTCACCACTAGACAGGCCAATAAATGGAGAGACGGATTGTTGGGTCCAAGAATAGTGATTTTATCTGGAAAGCTAGCAGACTGAGAGCATGGTGGGCCACTGTCCCAAAGAACCACCTACTCTGAGTTAGAATTCAGGGTTCTTTTATACTAAAAGGAAAGGGGATGGGACTTTCCTGGTAGGCCAGTGTCTAAGACTCCATACTCTCAATGCACGGGACCCAGGTTCAATACCTGGTCAGGGAACTAGATCCCACAAGCCTCAACTAAGAGTTCATATGCTGCACTAAAGATCTTGTGTGCTGCAACGACGATCAAAGACCCCACGTGCTGCAACTAACACCCGTCACAGCCAAATAAATAAATACGTGTTGTTGTTGTTGTTGTTGTTGTTGTTAAAAGGAGGGAGGGGATGAAGTCCTGGTTTCAGCCAGACTCTGGAGGGGTTGTGTTAATTTCTTCCTTCCAACAGCCACTCACAGACAGGCCTGGTCAGGATGTTTCCTATGAGCTAAACAAAGCTATTTTAGCCTAAGGTTACCTGGGAGGCAGAGATCTTAGAGATGGGCCATTATGTATAATTTAAGCTTACAGGCAATATCCTTTTGGTTATTAACTTGTAATAGAATGCAAAGATTCTTCCTTATTACATGTGTAAGGCCAGAGTTCTCCTCAGCTCACTAGGGAAGGATATAGAACAGAGAAAGCCTGGGAAGGGCCTGATTAAAGGAGGAAAAGGCACTCCCTCACCTTTCTCAGTGAGAGAAGACGCCCATGGCCATTTGTTCATAAAACACATCCCAAGCTGTGCCTGCCTTGGTGCAGAGTGTGCGGTGGGGCAGTCAAAATCCTGCTCTGTAAAGTGGACAGCCTGGGGGGGTGTGTGCGGGGGTGGGGGAGACAGACAATAAATAAGAAAACAAGTAAGCATATGCGCATCAACTATTATGGTGACACCGGAAAAGCTTTATCAAAAGTCCAAGTTGGGGGCTTCCCTGGCAATCCAATGGTTAACACTTTGCCTTCTGATCCAGGAGGTGTGGAGCTAAGATCCATATCTTGGCCTCAGGGCCAAAAATCCAGAACATACAACAGAAGCAGTATTGTAACAAATTCAATAAAGACTCAAAAAAAACAGGTACAAGTTCTTGTTCAACTCATCCAAAAAGAATCTGGGTGAGGAGCACAAAGGGGGTTAAAAAAAACACACGGAGGCTGAGGAGCAAAGAGAACAAAGAAGCAGTTTATTGTGGCAAGAGTGAAAGGACACACTCAGAGAAGTGCGTGGGCATCCTCACGAGTGAGGGGTGCCCCCGCAGGCTTTTTTAAAATCGTATTTTTAGCCCTTTGAATGGGTTGGGGCCTTTTTGATTAGGGTGGAACATGCATTGCGGGGAAGGTATGGCCTGGATCGTACCAGGCTGCACCAGTGCCCCGGTCTTATGCATTTGTCTCCTGTAGCCACAGTCTGTGCACCCTAAGAGCTGTTTTTCCCTTAAGTTTCCCCTTACTAGTTGAGCACCACACAAAGAAGGGCATACAGGGTCCTCAGCAACCTGTGCGTTTCTGTTGCACATCCTCCACTGTTTTCATGCTCAAGAATTTCTTGTTCAGATGCTACAAGGTATCTGTTTCAGACGCCATTCCTCCACGTGTCCTGGCTTCATTAAGGGCAAAGCAAAGAAGAGGCTTTGCCGTCTGCCTAATGCCTTATTTTGGGCAGACAGCAGTGAGCAGCAGCTTGAGGCAAGATCTTAGTGCCGTGATGGGGGATTGAACCCTGGTGGTGGTGGGGACAGTGCTGAATCCTAACCACTAGACCACAAAGGCCAGTGGCTGGAGTTGGGGCCCTGGCTCTTGTCTGCCTTGGAAAAAAAGAAAAAAGGAATTTGACAAAGAGACCGAAGGTATTTCTAAGCATTAACAAGAGAGAACAGGGCGCATGTGTCCTCAGTCGTGTCTGGTTCTTTGGAACACCACAGGCATGGACTAGAGTGGGTTGCCATTTCCTTCTCCTCCAGGGGATCTTTCCTACCCAGGACTTGAGCCCACATCTCCTACATCTCCCGCAAATCGGAGGATTCTTTACCACTGGGCCACCTGGGATTAACAAGAATTTGGTTGTAAATGTCTAGCCTGGGGCCCATCTATCTTTTGCCTCAGGCCCAGCCGTCTTTCCTGCCTCCATGGGAAAGAACAGGTTCCTGAGAAAATACAACAGAAGGAATCAGGGGCCACTTCGAGATGAGGAGGGAAGGTTGGGGGAGGTAGCTGCAGGAAGATCTGTTCTCTCCTCCAGGTTACTTCTCCGGGCGGGGCCGAGGGCACTGAGGGGCCCGAGCTGCCCTTGTCCCTGAGGCTGCAGGTCTCCTGCCAACACCGACAGTGATGTACTGGCTGGGAGCCGGAAAGCACTAAAAGTCTTTGCCCAAAGAGGAAAGCGTGGGACGATGATAGGAATAGGCTGGCGATCTGGGCAGGAGAAGCTCAGAACAGAGATGTTAGGAAGTACAGGTTGATTAATTATCAAAGGTATTTCGCAATTTCAGCAGAATACAGCATTCTTGGAGGGAAATCCCCTTATGGTTTTCGTCTAGTGGCAAATTACCATGGAGACGCACCAGAGAAGATACGAAGAACTTCCCAACGTTTAAGTCAGACTCAGATATAGTGACCTCATTCAAAGAAACACCCAGTCCCACCAACTCTGACCGCCTCCCCTTGCCAGTGGAATCCGCCCCTTTATCCCGGTTTCTCCCTAGCCTCCACTCAACAGCGATCTAGGGTTGACCCAGCCCTCTGATTGGTGGACTCGGGTCACGTGGTCCATGACGCCTGCTCCGGTAGACTGAGGATCCAAAATGGCGTCCAGAGCGTGCCTGGCGTGAGGGAAGGGAAGTAGCGTCTCCAGGAGCCTAGGAGGCTGCACCCACGTCACCCTAATGCCCCAAATGGCCCCAGGGTGTAGATTCTTCTGAGAACTAAAGGGAAGATGTCCAAGGACAATGTTCGATTTGTTCCTTCCCTACAACTCTAGAGTTTTCTTTGTTGTAAAAAGAGTCCCTTTTCCAAGCATTGAAAACTTTTGTAATGTACGACTTTAAAAACAGGTTTTAAAATGCCCATTAAAGAAACTGGAAAATATACAAAAAGGAAAAAAGTTAATTATGCATGTCTTTCCATTTTATTCTGTTTATGGCATGGCTTATAGACTCTGTAATCGTACCTCTTACCACTGCCCATGACTTCATCGTCTCATCCGTGTATCCTTGGTCTTCGTCAACCCCATCTCCCATCCCAAGACCTCTGCACTACTCTCCCCTCTGCCTCGAATGCATTTCCCAGACATCTGAGTGCCTTATTTCTTCACCTCTAAGTCTTTGCTCACATACCACCTTTTTGCTGATGCCAGCCTTGACCATCCTACTTAAAATTGCATTCTGATCACCCTAATCCCCCTTGCACCACCCTGCTTTGTCTTTGCTCTGTAGTGCCTCTCACCCTCAGCATACTAGGTCATTTCTTTATTATATCTATTGTTACTGCCGGTCTCCCCTGCTAGACTATAAGTTCCAGGAGAGCAGCGACCTTTACTATTTTTTTCTGGATGCATCCTCAGCATCTACAACAGTGTCTGTCACATAGCCGGCACTTGATGGATTTTTGCTGGTTGAATTGAATGAAGACTGGCTAGTGCTTATTGAAGATTTACTCTGGGCTAGGCATTGCGCCAACAAGTACCTTACCTTCTTTCAACGACTCTTGAAGAAAGTTTTAATAAATTCATTTTACAAACAAGTAACTCTAGGCCCAGAGAGGCTAAGCAACTTGACTGTGATCACACAGCTGGTAAATATCAGTGCCAGGGCAGTTCATCTCTGCTCTGGCTGGTGTGTGTGTGTATGTGTGTGCTGGAGTCTGAGAAGACACTCCTGGCTGCTCCAAGAGGACAGTGATGGGTTTCCTGAGGCAGTGATATGATTTGGGTGGAGAAGGTGGGGGCATAAGAGAGATCTCAGGGAGAGCAGCTTGGAGGCTACTGTACTCGGTTAGCTGAGAGCTGATAGTTCCCTGCATTAGCGGGTAGCCAGGGAGATGGGGAGAAACGTCAGAGGTGGACAGCAGGATTTGGTAATAGATCGAATGAGGGGTGTTTAGATGGGGTTCATATAGATGCAGATTGGGCCATGGGGCCCGTGATTGAGGAAGCAGTACCAGGAGAAGCTAGAGGAGGGCGAGGGAAGCAGAATAAGGAAGATGAAGCCAACCAAGGTGCAATCAGGGGATATTCAATTAAAGTGGCTCTAGGAGCTGGAGAAAATGGCAGCCCCTGCCCAGGAAGGAAGCTCGCAGTGGCTGGGGGAGGGGCACACAAGGAGGCAAGAGAGTCAGAGGGCATCCGGCGAGCAGGGGCAGTGTTCGTGGCAAGAGGGGAGAAGAAAAGGAGGAGAGGAGGATGGCACCAAGGTTACTACATCCAAGTGGATGCTGCTGGCAGTACTGAGATGGAGGAAGACCCGGGGAGGATCCAGGATGGGACCAGTGAAGTTTGAGAGCCCTGTTAGGCAGCCCAGTGCCAACGTCCACTGTCAAAGTTGGTGTGAGTTTGGCTTCTGGCTTGGAGGTGCACGCCTGGGCGCCATCAGGGCATGGTTGGCATATCCGGAGGTGACTGGTCAGATCAGTGACGGTGTGCCTTTTACTGAAGGACCCCGCTGACCTCTCTGCTCTTCCCCTTGCTCTGATCTGGCTGCACATCTTCTCCCAGAATGCCCCACACTCCATCCTGCCTCAGGGCCTTGGCATATGCTGCTCGTCTGCTGGGAGCATCTTGCCTCTGCTCCTCACTTAAACCCTTGGCTTGGGCATGGCTTCCTCTGGGGAAGCTGACCTCTGAGACCACATCAAACCCCCTGCATATCCCACCCTGAGAACTTCACCCTCTGTGGGAACAGCGGCCTCGGTTGTCAGTTTACACCTGTGTGTGTGATTCAGTGGGTTTTGTTTGCCATTAACCCCTCTCCCCTGTTCCTCTGTGCCTGATGGGGAAATGAGCTCCCACAGACCCACTCTGATCTATGCCTGCCTTGTGCTTTGGTCCCCAAAGCTCACGAATGGAGTGCAGGGGCCTTAACAAGAAATGGGGTCCTCCTGCCTGCAGCCTGCCGTTGTCCATCCTCATCTCTTGCTAAGATATTCTCTGCCCTGAGCAGGCTGAGTGCCTTTCTGCCCAGATGCTGCTGTGTGACCCAGTTAGTGGGCCTCCCTGTCCCCACTGCTGAGTGCTGGCGCCAGCATCTATATCTCGGGAGCCCTTCCAAGTGCCTCCCCCTCGCCCGTCTCCCCAGCCCTCCCGCCTGGAAGTACCATATTTCTCCTCTGTATTCCCTCTGTGCTCTGTGTGCAGGCTCCACGAGCCCTCAGCGCTTCCGTCCTTCTGGAATACTTTTTGGCAGATCTGACCTATGTCCTTTGTCCTCTGAGGGCAGCAGCCAGGCCTGATCCACTTCACTCTCCCCTGGAACAAAGCCCAGCCCTGACTGACGTGTACAGGCCAGGGTGGGGGGAATGGACTCTAGCTTCTCTGTGTGCGTGTCCCTGGAGCTCAAAATGTGATAGCACGTCCTTATCTGGTGTCTAGAAGATGTCTTTATGAAGGAAAAGATAAAATCTCAGCCAGGACCCTAGATCAGATGGGCCCTCCTGACCTTTAAGAATAAGCCTTGCAATTCACTATGTTGTCATCTTGGTTTTGTTTAATCGAGCAAGTATAGTCTGAAAATTTCTATAATCTCAGAAAATATCCCACCTATGTATAAAAAGGTCAACCAAAAGGATCACATATATTTATGTATGTAAAAGAGGTCTTTCGACACTTAGGGTTTTTTAAATTGGATAAAATATACGTAACATTAAAGTTACCTTTTTAACCATTGAGGGACATTAAATGTATTCAGAAACTCAGTACCCACTAAACAATAGCTCCCCATTTTCCCCTTCTTAGCCCCTGATAACCACCCTTCTACTTCCTGCTTCTATGAATTTGACTCTAGGGACCTCATATGCATGGAATCATATAGTCTCTGTCCTCCTGTGACTGGCTTATCCCTCGGGATAATGCCTTTAAGTTCATCAATGTTTAGCCTGTCAGCATCTCCTTCCTTTTTAAAGCCAAATGATACACGCTTATAACACTGTATCGACTATCTTTTCGTGTATCCCATATTCTTGGTACTCTGGCATCTGGGGTCTTGATCCTGGAAAGTTTGCCTCTCCCAGGGCTCACTGATTCCTGGAGACAGAGAACAACACCCCTGTGAGTGCACCTTTGATGCACAAACCACCAAGCCAGGAACCACACCCGCAACCACCTCCTTCATCAAGCTCTCACACCAAGCCAATACTCTCCCTGCCCTAAATCACCCCAAGGCCAGGTGCTGGATAACTCAGGACCACCTTTACAGCCCAGATCCTGCTGAAATTATTCAAACTACCCAACCTTAAGCTGACTCAAGGGACCCCCTCCTCCCAACTCCTCCCACAGAAACCCCAATAAAGGCTCAGGGATATGCTCTTCCTTTTCCTTTCTCTCCTGCCTTCCGGCTGACCCTGGTGCTTCCCCACATAGCCCTTTATGGAGTTTCACGGCTCCTATTTCTAAGGATCTGTGAGTAGAAAGCTCTTCCTTCATGACAATCATTTCTGAGTCTGAGGGTCTTACCATACCTGATTAAAACAAATCCAAGGCATGTTTTCACAAAATTACATTTTATTTATCCATCCATCCATCCATTGGTGGACAATTGGGGATATTTGAGTTGTTTCTGTCTTCTGCCTGTTGTTGCTCTTTTAATTAAATATTTCAAGTATGCATAAAGAAGTAGCAAGAATAAGATAATGGACATCCCTGGACAGCCGCTTGACACTGTATTCTGACGTGACATGTGTCCCTACCTGCCCTCTCTCTTCTCCGGAGTGGTTCTTTCTCTTCCATTAGTATTATCCATCCCAGCAGGGATGCAACTTCTCCACAGGAAGGAGTATATGGTATTGTCTTGTACATTTTTGAATTTTGTAGAAACAACATTATACGATATATGCAGCAATGCGCTTTTCCCACTCAGCATGATCTGTCTGAGATTCCCCCATGTTGAAGGATGCTGCTCTAATTTGTTCATTTTACTTGGCCGCTCAGTATCCCATTGTTTAAATTTACATTAATTTCCATATTAATCTCCTACTGATGGACATTCCAAGTGTTTCCTAGTTCACTAAAACGTGAACATCCGTTTGTTTGTGTGTGTCTTTGTGTGTGTGTGTGTGTGTGTGTCCATTTCGAGGGACAGCCCCAGGTGGGGAACTTAGGACACTGGTAAGTGCATCTTTCTTTTATCAGGTCTGGCCATACTTTTCTCCAAACCGAGGTACCAGTTTGCACCTTGAGCAGCAAACATAAGGGTTCCTGTTGAGACAGAGAAGCCGACTCTTAGCCCTCAAATTCACCCCCAAACCAGATGCCCCTTTGGCCACAGCTGCCCTCTCAGAAACAAGCATCCTCTTTGGCTGGTCTTGGTGTTAGTGGGAGAGCGATTTCCCAAAGCTTCTTTCAGTCATCCTTCAGCCAGGATGTTTTTGGAGAGAACTCCTTATTTCTGCTGCAGGAAGCCCCTTGTATATAAAGGCTGCAGGGGAAGCCTGCGTGCACGCATGCTAAGTCATGTCCGACTCTTTGTGACCCTATAGAAAATAGCCCACCAGGCTCCTCTGTCCGGCTGACAGCAAATTGTTCCTGCCTGTGGGGGCATCCTCAGGACCAGCTTGATGCCCCCTCTGGAAATATTCATGCCAGCCCCTACCTGCCCCTGGGAGCGAGGCTGGCTCCAACTGGGGTTGGTGTCTTGCTCATCCCAGGCGAGAAAGGCTCAGTCAGTTTGCTGGCAGTCGGTGTGGCAGATTTATCGGCATCAAACAAAAGACTATTTGCTTAATAATATGCTTGTTGTGAAGTGTCTTTGTGCTCATGTGTTCTGACAAGGCAAAGTGTTTTGGCAGAGAGGAGGCAAATTCCTTTGAAATTAGGATATTCAAAGTAACTACTCAACTCAGGCCTTTGATATTGCTTTAAGAAATCTGTTTTGCCCATAAAATCATGGCTCTGCTATTTTCGCCATTCTGTTGACATTTATTCCAATTTTCCCATAGCAGCTTCTTCCACTTTTCCTTCTGTAATTCAAAATCAGAATCTTTTAAGTCCTTGGGAAATTGTTTTTGCAATATTCTAAATTGAAAATACTTGCAAATGTGTACTTTTTAGGACCAGTGTAAATTTTAAATCCAGGACGAAAGTAACCTTTTATGTGCAATCTCGTCCATACTGTAAATCACAAAGTGTTTTATTCTCTGTTCTTTGAGCAGGTCTCGGTTGCTCCGTGTTTTCATGAGATTGGAATTGCTGGTTGTGTGGTTTGAAGGGCTCCAAAGCTGTTCTCTGGCCTGTAGAAGCTTGAAACATCTGCTAGGGCAGCCGGCACCACCTCAGGCCTCCGCAGCTGTGGGCACCAGGGGCGCCTGGAGTGGTTGATGTGATGGGTCTGGTAAAACCTGTGATGGGTTGCGGCGCCACCCTTGTTGGGGGTCGCAGCCAGCTGCACCGTTCTCTCAATGTGCATCTCCCCAATACTCCTAGGCAGCTCATTGGGCTTACCCCAGGGAGCTACCAGCCTGCTTCTGCTGAGCACCAGCGCCAGTTCGAATTCCAGCACCTGCCACACAGCGGTCCCTTCCCTTGCCCTGGCCTCCCGGCTTCTGCCCTCCCAGTGTTCCAGGAGGCGGGTTGGGGAGAACTCTCCACCCCACCCCCCTACCCCCCGGGTCCTCTGCTCTGCAGAAAGGGTTAGATGCTGCGACTGAGTCCTCTGAGCCCAGGAGATTTCAGGAACGGCTGTTCAGGCTTCCCCTCTAAGACCCAGAAGTGCCCCGGCTGGGCAGGGACCCGGGCTGAGCGGTGGACACGTGGCTGTGATTCTGGGCGCCCCGCTGCGGTGCCCTCTACCTATTAACCGGTCAGCCCCTTTTGCCGGTCCTTACTCCGTGTTCCTCAAGGAAAGCAGCCTCTCCACTTGCCAGAAATGTCTCTGTCCCAACTTGAGCTCACTGTCCTTGGAGTGCAGTTTCCTCGAGCCGGGCAATGTCTGTGGCTTGGTTAACCGTATTCCTGAATGTCGAGTATCTCGGACTCTTCCGCGAGCATCATTCCACAGGGATGCGCACGCAGGGCTGGGGGGTTGGGGGGGTGGAGTGTGTGGGGATGGGCAGGTATGGAGGTCCCACGACGGAGGTAGGAGAAGGTCGAGACATGAGTCCCAATTGTCTCCAAACTCCCCCTGGCCCTCTTAGGCTTGCAGGATTGAACCCCTCTGGCAGTGAAAGCATCAAGTCCTAACCACTGGACCACCGGGAAATTCCCACCGGCCTCTCCCACCCCATGTCTCCAGCCAAGAGTGAGTGGTCCTACTGGCCAACCTTAAAGACCCTTTAAGCTCTTTAAAAACCACTTGGAGATGGAATCAAGTTTATTTATGGGGCTTTCCTGGTCACCCAGTGGTTAGGGCTCCAGCTGGACATGGGTTCCATCGCTGGTCTGGGAACTAAGATTCCACAGCCCTGTGGCATGGCAAAAAAAGAAAAAAGAAGTTAACTACTAAAAGGGAAATACAGGAAGACTTGAAAACAATGAGAAAATTCTTTTTAAGAAGTTTGTCTATTTAGCAGTGGTTAACAGACAGATTCCACAAACTTCCAAGACCCCTCTCTCTTTGGTGACCTCATTTGAAATGCTCATCCATTTTCTGCCTTTGTTCTCTGTTAATAAATGCATTTATGGTTCTGAAGTTCCCTACAAGTAAGGCCTTAGTTGCATCCCACACATGTTTTCTACTATTCAATTCTATTTATTTTTAAATTTCCTTTATTATTTCTCAGTTGACTCAAAAATGATGTAGAGGTATAGGGTCAAAACAGTTTTGTTCTCTTTTCCTTTTTAGTTGGGAGATAGGCAGTGCAGTCAAAGTTTCAAAATCCAAAAGGCCTAAAAGGTCTATAAGAAAAACTACCACCTTTTCTCTGTTCCCCTCAGCCAGACACCCATAAGTGACTAAAACTAGTCATTAATTGAGTTTATATCTCAGGTATAGCTCAAAGTGTGTGTAGATGAGCATATAAACACACATTCCTTTCCCCCTTCTTAGACAAATCCTATGCCTTTAGTGCTGAAATGTGCTTTAGTTTGTCCTTAACAATATATATTAAGGATTGTTCCACATCAGTGTGTAAGAGCGTCTTCATTTGTTTTCACAGCTGTGTAGTATTCCATCATTTAAACATACACCATTTTCTCAACCCAGTTTAGTTCTCTATTGATGTTCATTTATGTTGTCTATGGCTTTTCAAATTGATAAACTGTTGCCTTAAAAAAGAACACCTCTTTTCACGGAGATTGTTTCACACTGGGCAAGCATATCACTAGAAGTGGAACTGCTAGGTCAAGTGTATGTGCGTCTAAATTTTGATAGCTATTGCCAAATGATTTTCTTTGAGGCTGTTCCAATTTATACACCCAGAAGCATGAACTTCTATTTACCTCTTAGTTTTGCCAACAGTATGCTACCAAATTTTTGTTCTGTTGATCTATGCGTGAATAATGGTATATTTTCACTATAACCTGAGTTTCTCTTATTTTGAGTAAAGTAGAGCAACTTTTATGTGTTCTAAAGTTGTTCACATGGATCTTGGTTTCTAAATGCTATTCTCCATTAAAAGAAATTAGCACTCCTTGGGTAAAGGGCTGATTCCCTGGGGCAGGGAAGATGCAAGACAAGCCTGGAGCATCTTGTAGTGTCAGAATTAAAGAAGTGCTTAACCAGCAAACAAAAATCCAAACAACCTACAATAATAGGGGACTGTCAAAGAATCGCAGGGGCCAACTGAAAAAGCTCCCAGTGGCCAAATCTGGAACTATATGAGCAGCAAGCTAAATGCAGTATTGGATGACATTTGCAACTTTTCTGTACATCTAAAATTATTCCTAGATAAAATGTTTAACTTTGAAAAGTTATTCTATTTCTTTTTTTAATGAAGAGTTTGGTTATCTCCTCTGTCAATTTTTTTTCTTTTTTGGTTGTAAGTCTTTTTGTTTACTTGTAGGAGTTCTTTATATATTAGGATTTGGCTGTAACGTGAATTATACATATTTTCTCCAGTTTGGCTTTCTTTTTTAAATTTTACTAACAGTCATTTTTTCCCACCCAGAAATGTTTTAATTTATATAGTAAAATTTATTCATTTTTTGGGTATGTTTCATGGCTTTTAAATTTGTGTTGTATCTGGGAATTCTTCCCCATTTCAATATTATAAAATAATTCTCCCATAGTTTACTCAAGTGCTTTTTCCTTAAGAAGTGTTTTGTTTTTATATATTTCCAACATTATATGATACAAACTTCTGATTTCTAAAACTGTATCAGTTAGAGCAGTCAGGAGACAGAAACCACTCTAGTTATTTGAACAGGGAGAACTTAATGTAAAGAATTCTTAACTAGACATCCAAAATTGTTAACTAGGTAACAGACAAGGTAAAGAGAGGACTTAAGGTCAACCACAGGAAGCAGCTAACCCTCCCAAGGCTGAAGGAACACAGAGTAGAGACTGCTGCTGCTACTGCTAAGTCATTCAGTCGTGTCCGACTCTGTGAGTAGAGACTGGAATTGTTAAACTCAGAAGAAGGTCCCTCCCTCAGAAGCTCAGAGGAGGGCCCCTCCTCTAGACCTGGGACCCACACCTCAGAGGAGAGCTGTTGGCTACACTGGTGTCTCTGAGGGGTAAAGTGAAAGAGCATGATGTTGGTTCGCAAGTGCTAGAAAAAACTGTGTTGTCCTAAAACAAAACAGCCAGTTATTTTACCAGCAGAATGAGTTTATTTGGGAACAGCAAAACATTGCAACTCAGATATACAATCTACTATGAATGAATGACTCGAAAGTCTAAGAACAAACAAGAGGAATGCTTTTTTATAGAGAAGCGGGATCTGGGCGGGGCTATATAAACAAAGAGTCCATTGGCGGAAACTGGGAGCTCAGAGTGTAGTGACTTTTCATTGGCTGAGTATGACCGTCTCTTATTGGTTGGGCTGTTGCCAGGCGGAAAGAAATTCTTCCTTTCTCCTGATGGATGGAAAGTGGCAACTTTCTTCCTGCTAGGTCTGCAACTGAGGTCAAGTGGCAGGGTATGAGAGCTACCCCTTCTGACCAACTGACTCTGTTTCAAATGAATTTTCTGTTTATTAATTTTCACAACCGCATCCTGGATCCCACTGCTGCTGTAGGTGGGAACTGCTGCTGCTGAGCTGAAGATTTGCCAGGATAAAGTTCTCGAGAACAGGAAGCAAAAAGGAAGTATTTAGTCCTCTCTTCTTCCTCTGGCTTTGCAGTGTCTCTCTAGTGCCCACTCTGAGCAGAACCTAACATGGACCCTGCTGACAGAGCAGAAGTGTCGGCAGAGTTCCAGCCCTGGGATGACAAAGCCAAATAGAGAGGGCTGATTTGGAGCTGAGATAATAGTTTCATTACTGACCTCTTTGCTTCGGTGGCTTTTGCACACTTCAGCCCATCCTCTTCCGTGTTACAGTGGGGCAGCAAACTATACAGTGGCTACAGAAAAGTGCCTTACCTTTGTTTTCTAATCTCTTGAAATGAGTCAGTATTAGTGTAGGCTTGCCATATTGCATGCTTATTCATTGATTTGCCCACCATTTCTTCTTCCATCTCAGACCTTTTCATGTATGATTATTTTCCTTCTTCCTGAAGTACCTCCTTCAGAACCTCCTTTGGTTGGCATCTGTTGCTGGTAAACTCTCAATTACTATCTGTTCATAAAATCATTATTTCACATTAGTGGCACTTGGAAAACATTATTACACTGTCTTCTGGCTTCTGCTGTAGCTGGTGATAAGTATGCTTTCAACCTACTTGTCATTCTTTTATTGATTATCTATCTTTTCAAATAACGATATATAAGTGAAAAGACAATAAGGTATATTTAAAAAGACATTGATTTGGGAAAAAACAAGTGGCAGTCAAAATCTTGCCTCATCTCTGAGACCTTAGGCAAGTTTCTTAACCTCTGAGTCCCACTTCATGCTAAGAAGGAATCTGTACTCTGAACAGTGGTTATGGATATCTGAGAAGCTGCCTACATGCCCTGGACACATAGAGACACTGCTGACATGGCGATAGTCATTCCCAAGGATTCCATCTCTTTTCACATTTTTATGACACTTAAAGGTTAAATTTGAGTCTGTCAACAATGATGTTTAGTGTTTATCTTGAAATGTCAAAGCACAATTCCAAGTATGCCTCACTTTATTATTTTCTGTAACATATTGATAGAATTTTCTTTGTGATTAGCTTAACAAAGAAACTTACAAGCCTCTGATTAATTAACTTCACAACACCAACTACAGCACCTCAAACTCAGAATATTTTCATGTCAAAATGGGACAAAAGAATAAAGGGAGTTTTGGGTCCCTCTTTGGGCAAGAGACTGGTAATTGTCCTCTTACTATCTACATAACACCACAAGGGTCTTGTTCAGTATACAGCTGTGGTCAAAACAACAACAAGACAACTGTTCTTGAGCTTGAGTGCTTTGTGAACAGTTTTTTAAATCACAAACTTTGATTTAGAAGTTTTCCTAAAATTGTGGTCATATTTGTATGTGTATTGGACAACTTGACATTCAAAACAAGCAGTTGCCCTTTGAATTAAAAGTAGGATATTCATCTGGGGAATTATTTACCTTCAGCAGAGTTGGCTGCCTGCTCATCCAGGCCTTTTAACAGCTCCGCTATCCACTGACTCATCTGTGTTCCTCTGCAAAGAACCCTTCTCACCTTCACCCTCACCACTCAAAAGTTGTGCTTATTTTGATATCACACCTTTCTCATCTATTTTAACGTATTGACATTGTACAAGTAAGAAAAGACAAGATATATTGAGAAATAAATTGTGTGAGAGGATTAAGGAGTCCTAAACTATTAACCTATGAAGGTTAGTAATGAGAATGTCTCCCTACTCCTTAAAAGTATGGATGCAAAGGGACAGTGTTCTTGATTGGAAGAGAAACCATCACTTTCCACCTAGTTACTCAACAGGAAAGTAATTTAATCCTTTGCCTGAACCTTGTTTGCCCAATAAGACACTATGGGGAGATGTTAATATTTCCTGATACCTCTTCTCTTTCTGTTCTCAGGTTGTCTTTGTGGATGACGTCAACCTGCTTGCTCTGGGGGCCTGTGGGCTCAGCCTACTGCTGAGTTACTTAGGTGGTGGTTCGATCACTGGAGCAGGAATGACCTAAAAGATTGTTCTATGATTAAACTAGTGGACACTCAAATTATGTGTGCTCTGGGACCCCAGGGACATTTTCTGAGTTTGTGATGATTAAGATTAAAATTCACCCTGGCTATGTTGGTAGCTGCAGAAGGAAAGAGAAAACAATGGGACATTATGGGTCATGATGTTTTGTGTACACTGCCACCTGAAGGGGCTCACTGCAGGGATGGACACTGCAAAGTGGGCGGCCTGGGTTCGGGTCATTCTCCCACCAATTCATCCAAATCCTTTGCTCCCACCTTTTGGGTCTTTGCTCCCCATTTCCCATCCTGCATCTTGAGAACCCCAGTCTCCTGTCTCAGTCCTTAACTTCCAACTGTATGAACTGTCCCTGATCAAAGATCCCGTTTCCCTGATCCCAGTCAAGTCCTCTCCCAGTGAGTCTCTGCTATTGAGAGGAATTTAAATAGGAGCAGTTCAAAGAATTGACCCTTAAAGATCCTTTACATTTTCCAAGAGAAATTTATAAGTTCGAAGGAATTCCACGTATGGAAATTTTTTTTATGTGAGAATGTCAAAAATGGCTTGAGTAAACTAACTGGACATCTTCAACTGTTCCCCTTCTGAACTCAAGTTGGTCATTCTATTTTTTTTTAAAAATTCCTTCTTTTGATGTATCACTTCTCCAGGGAATCTCTCTGGTGTTTCCCTCCTAATTCCTGACCTCTGACCTGTGACGCAGACTTTGACTCAGCACTGTGGTCAGCACTCTCTGGGCCACTTTAAAAACTTTTTTTCTTTAAAAAGACGAATAAATAAAACACTATATTGCTCCAGGTCTCAGACTTCAGTTTTGCTTTATCTCCTGTAAGTCTTCTGTACTTACCTGTTTACTTTTCCCACCCCTTCAGGTCATGTACAGAAGTGGGAGTTGGACCATAAAGGAAGGCTAAGTGCTGAAGGCTAAGTGCTGATGCTTTCAAGCTGTGGTGCTGGAGAAGACTCTTGAGAGTCCCTTGGACAGCAAGGAAATCAAACCAGTCAGTCCTAAAGGAAATCAACCCTGAATATTCACTGGAAGGACTGACACTGAAGCTGAAGTTCCAATACTTTGGCCACCTGATATGCAGAGTCAACTCATTGGAAAAGACGCTGATGCTGGGAAGTATTGAAGGCAAGAGGAGGAGGGGGCAACAGAGGATGAGATGGTTGGATGGCATCATCAACTCAATGGACATGAGTTTGAGCAAACTCTGGTAGATAGTGAAGGACTTGGAAGCCTGGCGTGTTGCAGTCCGTGGGGTTGCAAAGAGTCTGACATGACTTATCGACCGAACAACAGCAATCAGGCCCTGGAAAGGGTGAACCCATGAAGTCACGACCTGGAAGTCCAAGCAGTGGGGCACTGGAACCTCCAATCTATAGCTAGTTGGTCAGGAGCACAGGTGACAACCTGGGTCTGTGACTTGCATCTGAAATGGGGGGAAGAGAAAGTGTCTCATGGGACCCAGTGAGCCCTTTATCTGTGGGATCTCATGCTACTCCAAGTAGACAGGGTTGAGTTGAGTGGCAGTACACCCAGCAGGTTTCTGGAGAATTGCTTAGTGATGTGGAGGAAACCTCTGACCCCCCTTAAATTGAAATTGATTCAGAATTCTTTACATACGGTCAGGTCTGGAAAATGTCTCTTGTGCATTTGAGAAGAACATGGATGCCATTGCTGTTGGATGGAGTGTTCTGTATATGTCCATTAAGTCTAGCTGGTTCATTGTGTTAAATCCTGTTTCCTTACTTATCTTCCATCTGGTTGTTCTATCCACTATTGAGAGTGGGATATTAATATCTCCAATTATTATTGTAGAATTGTCTACTTCTGCCTGCAATTCTGTAAGTTTTTGCTTCACATATTTTGATGGTCTGGTGTTAAGTGTATGAGTGTTCATTCTTGCAGGGGTTGGGGTCATATTAATATGGGATGAAAAACCCCTGTGATGGGGGCATGCCCACTGTGCCCTCCAACCGCCAAACACAGTCTACTTGATCTGTGCTTTATCTTTATTGATTGCTTTCCATTTATAAATGTTTAGTCTCCCCTAGATTTCTGGGGTTTGTTTTTTTCTCTTCTTTAATTCATGTGCAATTTATTTTCATGTGTGATGTAAGGCATGGATCCAACTTTCCTTCCCATGTTGTGGCCACTTGTCCTGGGACTATTGCTAAGGACACTCCTGCTCTTTCACTCATATTCGGAGTGAATATGATGCACTGTTATTTCTGATAGGCTGTTTTGTCCACTGAACTGCTATTCATTCAGGAACAGAAGCAGTATGAGTATACATGGTTGCAAGTAGAAAACCCAATCTGAAATGGGTCTCAATGGGCTCAAATCAAGGTGTCAATAGGGCTGGTTCTTCCTGGAGGCTCCTGGAGAGAGTATTCCTTGCCTCTTCCAGCTTCTAGAGGCTGCACCTCCGTGTTCTGTACTGGCAGTGTAGCATCTTCGAATCCCTCTCTGCTTCTGTCTTCATGTCAATTGATTACATCAGGCCCACCAGGAATAATCCAGGATAATCTCCCTATTTCAAGATCCTTAATTTAGTCATGTCTGCAAAATCTGTTGCCCATAGGTATCATTTACAGATCCCGGGGATTAGGAGCAAGTATCACTCTTTGTTGTCCCAGGGGAAGGGCAGCAGCTTATTCTCCTTGTGGGAAGTGGCGGGTTGGGGGTGGTGGTGCAGGAAGGGCTCTGGGGGCAGGGCAGAAGAGCTGGGAACTTTCCAGAAAGGCTCACTAGACTCGGGGCATAGCTGTCAGCTCAGCTCTGTTGTGATCTGGGTCTGGAGGGTCCTCAGCCTGTGATCCAAGCCCAAGCCTGCTCTGTTTGCCACACAACAGGCAGATAATGGGAGATGAGTTGCTGGGTCAAGGAATAATGACTTTAATCAGAAAGCTAGCAGACCAAGAAGATGTAGACTACTGTCTCAAAGAACCATCTTATCCTAGTCCAAATTCGGGCTTCTTTTATATAGAGGAACAAGAAGGGGCGTGCTGACCAATGGCTGAACGGCCGCTACAGATGGCACCTGCCCCACCCCTATTACAAGCCTGTTCCCTGTCAGGCCTCTCCCCTCCCCCTGCTCCACCTGGCCCCTCTCCATCCCAACTGCCTGTTGGCTGGTCTCCCACCTCCATCTGGCCCAAGCATTGCAGCCAGAGTAAGCTTTCCAAGGTGGAGATCTGAGTGAGTCACTCAGCTGAAAATCCTCCTGACAGCTCTGGGTTACCTATTAGGATGAAGTCCCACATCCGCAGCCTTGCAGTCCCCCTCTTCAGGACCTGGGGCTCGTTCTCGCTTCATCTCCCAGGCTGTGGAGAGAATTGCCTCTCTCCCATTGTTCCAGGCTGATTCTTGCCTCTTCACCTTCATCGGTGTGGTTCCTTCTGCCTGAGGTCCTTCCTCTTATCCTTCCTCTGCCAACTCCCATTCATCCTTCCCTGGTGGCTCAGCTGGTAAGGAATCTGCCTGCAATGCGGGAGACCTGGGTTTGATCCCTGGGTTGGGAAGATCCCCTGCAGAAGGGAAAGGCTACCCACTCCAGCATTCTGGCCTGGAGAATCCCATGGACTGTATAGTCCTTGGGGTCACAAAGAGTTGGACACAACCAAATGACTTTCACTTTCACTTTCTGTTCATCCTTCGGAACCCAGCTTGACTCTCACCTAGTGGGGACACCTGGGGATAGGCCAGGATCCTGAGGATGCCACAGAAATGGATTCAGCCTGGTCCACACAAACAGGGGAGGGGTGGTCCCCAAAGGGCTGATGCTGTCACAGGGAAAAGGACACTGGACGCGGGGACACTGCCCGAGTCTATGCCACCCTCTCTGGCCCCCAGCGTGGGCCTGGAGCTCCTGTGGGAACGCACACCAGTCCTGGCACTGGCCACATCACATCCTTGGTGGCTGGATTCTTGCCTGCCTCCCCATCCCTGTGAGCTCCTGTTGAAGGCCCGGCCTGGCTCAGCTGGGCCCTCTGGGTTGGCACAGTGCCCAGCACACAGCTGCCCCCGGATAGTGGATGTGGCAGGGGTTTGAGGGGCAGTTAGAAACTCAGAAACAATGAACCGAGAGGTCTGGGAGCTGTGAGGGGGCCTGAGGCCAAGGTGGACGGATGGGAGACAGGCTGGGAAATGGTCCTTTCTGTTCAGGGCTTTCTTTCTCAGAACAGGGGAGACTGGTGGTGCATTCTTCGGGCAAGTGTTTGACAATGTCTGGGAAAACCAGGCAGATGCCCCCGCTCTGCTCAGCAGGTCCACTCTGTAGACACAACCGAAATGAGCATGCGTCCCACTGAGATGTTACATGAGGCCCCAGAGCAGCCTCGTTCACAAGAGCCCCAAACTGGAAAGCACACTAATGTCCCTCAGTGAAATGGACTCTTTGTGCACTATTCACAAAATGCTAAATTCGTGTTAGAATTGACTCCTCCTACACCAGTTTCGGATTGAGAACCCTCCTCCAGCTAAGAAGGAAACACCAAATCTGTTTGGGGAACAATTAAACCAGGGGAACTTAGAATTGAATTTAGATGATGAAGCAAATTAAAACAATAGCATTTATCTTTTCGTGTAGAGATCAGAAATCTGTTTGTATCTTTGGCATTTTTAGAACTTAGAAAGTTTAAGCAAATTGGGCAGATTTGAGTGTTAACATCAGACTTCCAATTCTAATTTTAAATGTGCTCTTGAGTCATTGGTTTCGACCTGTGATTGTAAAGCTTAAATCTTATGAAGTGATAAACAGTTTTTGAATATTTAAAAATCGCCATGATTATAAGTTTAGTATACCTGATTGATAAGGATCACTTAAGGACTTGGGAAGATTTGTTAGTCAGATAATTGAAAAACTTAGAAAACGAAATACAATACACTTTGATTGCAGCTTAAAATGTTTAAAGGAGTTTAATTAACTAAGTAGGTAAATGCGGCAAACATTAATCAAAGTTTGCCTTAAAAATGATTGTTAAAATTGGCTGGATCTATTCATAGAATAAGACTTGTAAATTGCATTTAAAAGCTCAGTGAAGAATTGGGACTTAAAAACCAAAGTATTTCTGAAAGTCTTTTCTCTGCCCAGAAGCTGCCCTCAAACATGTCAGAAAAATCTATGGGTTGGGACAAGAAGGAGGCTGGAGGGGCGAGGACTCAGCAGCCACCTGCCCAGCCAACATCCTGAACCAATGGGGCAATAGGTCTGGCAGGTGGTGCCGATGAGGGGGTGATGTGAGCCCTGGATCCAGGCTCCCACCTTCCTCTCTCCATCCCCAACTCGGAGACACTCCCCCAAAGCAGCCTCTAGGATCTGCAGAGACCTGGGGTCACTAGAGGTCCCAGGCCCTGTGCCTCACAGTCTCTGAGAAATGAGCCTGGACACCCCCTGACACCCTCTGGTCTTCAGAGCCTCTTGTCTGCTTGGCGTTGCCCTCTGTGGTGGGCAGAATATGTGTGTCTGTGGGTTAGTTGCTCAGTCGTGTCTGACTCTTTGTGACCCCATAGACTGTAGCCGGCCAGGCTCCCCTGTCCATGGAATTCTCCAGGCAAGAATACTAGAGTGAGTTGCCATTCCCTTCTCCAGGGGATCTTCCCAACCCAGGGATCGAACCCAGGTTTCCTGCATTGCAGGCAGATTCTTTACTGTCTGAGCCACCAGAGAAGCCCTGATGGGCAGAATAATGCCACCCCTAAAGATATCCGGGTCTTAAACTCTGGAATCTGTATTACCTTAAATGACAAAAGAGACTTTGCAGGTGTGATGGAATTAAGGTTTCTGTGATTAAGGAGTATTATCCTGGATTATCTGGGTGGGCCCTAAATGTGATCACAAATGTCCTCGTAAGAGAGAGGCAGAGAGGGATTTTCTGAGAAGAGGTGGCAATAGAGTACTGAAGCAGGAGGCTACGCTCCCAAGCGCAAGACATCGAGCTCTGGAAGCTAGAAAGGGCAAAGAGGAAGATTTTCCCATGAGCCTCTGGAGGGAGCAAGTCCCTGCCGTCCTCCTGATTTCAGCCCAGGAAGACGCTGACTGTGGCCGCTGGACTCCAGGCTGTCAGAGAAGCAGTGTGTGGTTTTCAGCCGCCACACTGGTGGTCACTGTCCCAGCAGCAGAAGGAAACAGGTACGCCAGCGGCGAGCACGTTCTTGACCGTGGCTCCCTGTGGTGCTGCCGCTCTGCTCGTAGGAGGGGGCGCAGCCCACGGCCCTTGCTGACCCCTTGGACCGAGTGAGGGGCCTGGGGAGATTTCAGTCCCTCCTCTTCCCCAGCGAGCTGCTGACATCTCAGTGTTTAGGGGAGGACATCTTGGCACCTGTCCCAGTCATTGGTGCGGGGTTCCCTAACCGGACCGTGATACCATTGTCAGTGGGTGTGGCTAGCGTGGGAATGAGCTCAGAGCCTCTGCAAGTCTGCAGGCGGCACACCCTGGGGACTGGCTGTGGGTCCCTTTCTTCATCTGCCGGTCCCTAACGCAGCCTCCCCTGCAGGTTTCCTTGCTGAGGTGGAGCGGATTGCACGCTGGGGCTGAACCACAGCGGTGGCCATCAGCGCCTGTCACTACCGGTGAGCCTCAGACTGCCGGGGACCCTAGGCTACTGCATGCCAGACTGGCACCTCCAGCACCTCACTGTCTCCACCCGCTTCCTGCACTCCTGGCAGGCGAGGTCTGGTTCCCCTGACATCTCAGGGATGCCTGCTGTTAGATCAGGGGAGACAAGCCAAACATTTCACAACCAACCCCAGAGGCCACACCAATTCACATCACAGTTAGGCTGAAGTTCACAGGCAACAAAGTGTGATCCAGAGATCTCCAAAGGGCGCTGACCTGCTTCTCGGGGAGGCGCAAGACAATCAATCTGTTGGGGTAAGGAAAGAAATATCAGAACTCCTGTTTGTATTTTTAGCTCATTCTTTTAAATGTCCACTTCTTTAATATCTTTTATATTAGCTTTGATGTATTAGAAGTTTAAGTATACGTCTACAACTGAATAACATGGAATTCGGCTTTCCTGGTGATTCAGTGGTAAAGAACCCACCTGCCAATGCAGGAGATGTGGGTTTGATCCCTGGGTTGGGAAGATCCCCTGGAGAAGGAAATGGCAACCCACTTCAGTGTTCCTGCATGGGAAATCCCATGGACAAAGGAGCCTAGCTGGCTATAGTCCATGGGGTTGCAAAAGAGTTGGACACAGCTGAGTGACTAAAAAAAAGCAAAAAACACGAAATGATGAGACTAATGCTTTAAACTCTTTACTTAATGAAGATGATGAGTAAAGAACATTTTTACCCCACTAGTCTAACTGTCAAGCATTTATTAATTATTTACCACAGGCAAAGAACTGTGCTAGATGCTGGGGCGGGGGAGTGGGGCGGTTTAAAAAGAGAGTGCATAGGATATGGTTTCTAGCAGAGAGGTTAGAACTGCTGCTGTGAAGGACAGCTTAGGGATAGTATTTGTAACTCACACCACAGCCAAGGGTTAACTTCCCTAAAATATAAAGAGCATTTACAAATCAACAAGAAAACAACTAACAGTCCAATTGGGGGAGGGGAGAGGCTGGGCAGAGGGGATTCACGGAAATTAACTATAAATGCCACTGAACATGTGAAATATGCTCACTCATCATAAGTGGGACACATGTCAAAAGACCCCTGAAATACCAGTTTCCCCCCATCATGTTTTCCAAAATCCACAATGTGAGAGCAGGGGCTAGCGATGGCAAGGGAGGCAGGTCGTCTATCACAACAGTGGCAGCTTCAGGGTTACACACACACACACTTCCAAGTTGGCCACTCATCTTCTGGGAATTTACCTACCAATATACACGCCTGTGGCAAATAAATTGCATATATTCATACAGGGGGGTATCACTTGGGCTTAAAGAATTAGGAAGCTCTATATGTTCAGATGGCCTTCCTGGTGGCTCAGTGGTAAAGAACCCATCTGCCAACGCAGGAGATGTGGTTTCAATCCTTGGGTTGGGAAGATCCCCTGGAAAAGGAAATGGTGACCCACTCCGGTATTATTGCCAGGAAAATCCCATAGACAGAGAAGACTGTCCGTGCATACAGTCCGTGGGGTTGCAAAGAGCTGGACACGAGTGAGTGACCGAGCAGGCACTCACACACCCACAACAGGTCAGACCCCTGCATAGGTAGGGAAGCGAGCTGGAAAAGGAGCCACAGAGCCCTATTCCAGGTCTTCACAGGGGCTGTGTTAAGCTCTCCAGCCTCAGTTTCCTTGTTGGGAGCGAACACTGCCCAGCCCTTAAGCCCTGGGCTCGCTGGACACCAGGTTAGCACAGGCTCAGTAGTTCACTGTCAGTTGGGGATTTTCCAGCACCAGGCTCTGTGCTCTGGGCTTCACGCAGATTAGCTCACAGAAGCCTCACAACAGCGCTACGAATGGGCTGCTTTCTGCATCTCAGTTTCCAGGTGCTGAAAGTGAGGCTTAGTAAAGAGGTTAAATAATTTCATGTCACACAGTGACGAAGCAAGTTTCCACCTAGCTCTCTCTTTTTCCAAGTGAAGTGAAAGTGAAAGTTGCTGGGTATTGTCCAACTCTTTGCGACCCCATGGGCTATACAGTCCATGGAATTCTCCAGGCCAGAATATTGCAGTGGGTAGCCGTTCCCTTCTCCAGGGGATCTTCCCAACCCAGGAATCGAACCCAGGTTTCCTGCATTGCAGACAAATTCTTTACCAGCTGAGCCACAAGGGAAGCCCAAGAATACTGGAGAGGGTAGCCTATCCCTTCTCCAGGGGATCTTCCCAATGGAGGAATTGAACTGGGGTCTCCTGCATTGCAGGTGGATTCTTTACCAACTGAGCTATCCAAAGCTGAACCATATTCCTTTCCTTATGGACAGTAAGACATCAAACACATCTGGGCTGGTATGTTGCTATTTCTTGTTGGGGTCCCCCAAAGCACCCAGTTCCGGAAGGGGCTGCAGCCTCATGGGCTCTGCTGTCCCATGGGTTGATGCTGGCTGCGGGTCTGTCCTTCCCGTGTCTCGGGAACAAAGCACGTGGCTGAAGCGGGCTGCAAAGCAGCTGTCCTGGACAGCGGCTGGGAGATGCTGCCCAGCCCAGGGGAGCGGAGAGGGGCTGCCACACAGTGCAGAGGGGCACAGTCCCCTAGTTCTCCCCAGTCACCCTAAGCAAGGAGGAAGAATGCCACGCTACCCCTCAGAGAGGCTTTCCATCCCCGGAGTTAGAGGCATTCCCCGTCCCCATCCAAGTCTTATTTTCGAGTTGGTGCTGTCTCTCGTCCTCTGCTGGCATGGAGGCTTTGAGAGACGGAGTCTTAGGTGCATAGCCTTAGGCCATTTGCTCTGTGTGTGTGTGTGTGTGTGTGTGTGTGTGTGTGTTTAGTCACTAAATTGTGTCTAGGGGCTTCCCAGGTGGTCCTAGTGGTAAAGAACCCACCTGCCGATGCAGGAGACTTAAGAGATGTGGGTTTGATCTTTGAGTAGGGAAGATCCCCTGGAGAAGGACATGGTAACCCACTCCAGTATTCTTGCCTGGAGAACTCCATGAACAGACGAGTCTTGTGGGCTACAGTCCACAGGGATGCAAAGAGCTGTACATGACTGAAGCAACTTAGTGAGCATGCACGTTCTATAAGTCATGTCTGACTCTTTGCAACCCCATGGACTGTAGCCTGCCAGCATCCTCTGTCTTCCGCTGTCTCCTGGAATTTGCTCACATTCATGTCCATTTGGTCAGTGATGCTATCTAACCACCTTAGGCCATTTGTTACCCAACAGGAGATGTCTGTTGAAATAAACTGAGGTGGGAGGTAGATGCCCTCCCCTACATCCCCTGGGTGAACAACTGGAGTTCATTTCCTGTGGAGAGAAGCTCCAAAATATCAATAGCAGGACAATCGAGAGAGGAGATAAAAAATAAGAGACCACGTATCTCTCATTCTCGAAGTCAAGGAGACCCTGTTGACTAGAACATTCCTTGGAGGTCAAAAGAGGAGTGATGCCAAGGCTACCCAGAGGCCTCTTCACTGGAATCCATCTTGGCTGAGAGACGCATGGGCACACACAGGAGGATCCTGAGATATACCACGAATGGACTCAGAACCACGCAAATCAAAGTAATCGGCCAGAGGAAACCCGGAAGAGATGCCCCATAAAAGTGATTCAGACTACCGGGAGGGTGTGACTCTCTCTCTGAGTCCGCCTCTGTGTCGGTCCACAAGTTCCATACTCTTTTCCTCCTAATAAACTTGTTTCACTCCTTTCTGTCTTTGTGGGAATTCTCTGCAAAGGTGAAGGGCCAGGGTCCTTGTCACCAACCACTGGTCTAGTGGCTAGGATTCAGCGCTGCAGCCTCTGGCTGGGAACTGAAATCCGGCTTCAAGCCGCTGCAGGCTGAGGCCACCCAAGAAAAAAGGAAGGAATGGATGAGCGCAGAGTCCATCCCAGCGCTCTGCCTGCTCCCAGGGAGGAGGACCGTGGCGGGACCCCAGGGCCACCACCCAGGGAGGGCACAGACCTGGGGGCCTTGAGCCCTTCTCGCTCTGTCTCACACCATCTGCCCCCCATCACAGGTCCTTCATAGGGGAGGCGTCAGGCGTGCCAGGACTGGAGGTTGTCAGCATGGGGAAGCTGGAGGCAGGCTAATTTGTCTCCCCCCACCCCTTAGAAGGGGGCATCCTATGTGATCAGGGGAGAAGGTTTGGCTCTCTCTGGTAGCTCCTAAGTTAGGGAGCAGAGAACGCAGGGCCACTGGTAGTTACTGAGCGAGTTCTGCCTCTTTGGGGTTGATGTTGCAGAAGCCTAAGTTTGGCAGGTTTGCTGCGGCTGGCGCTGCGTGCTATTTTTATACGTGGTCTGGCCTTGGTGGGTTTGTACACTAGTCTCTCACGATCCGCCGCGCCCTGAGCTTGCCTGGTGCCCGGCTCCTCCCTTTCCGTGGGGTTGGTGGTAGCTGGGGCGCCCTGAGGCTGTCTGCACCCGCTTCCCGCGGCCCTGCAGGCTGTGGGGGAGCCACAGGGCTCCGCGAAGGGCAGCACGCCGCCTGCAAACTGCTGCTGCCGTCTGGGCGGAGCCGGCGCGCTCGCTCGTCACTACCTGAGCTCCCTGCTGAGAGCTCAGGGCAGGCGGGGCGCCCTCGCCCTAACCCTGAGCGGCAGCCCCTCCTTCCACTTGCAGCTGGCTAACTGGTAGTGGTTCACGTCTGTTGTTCCTGCTTGGTAGGAAAGAACGGACTGTGATGCCAAGGGTAGAGCCCGGTTGATTCGCTGGGAGCTGTGAGGACTCCCGAGGGGGTCTGGGCGCCAGAGGTCGGCCCCGTGCTGGCCACGGTCACGAGGTGACCATGAAGGCGGGGCGAGCGGGCATCCCCCGTGGACGCTCGATGACTTCATATCTTGGGGTGTCCCGCGGGTCCCGGGAGGAAGCCCAGCTGTTTAGGCAGGCCCTCCGCCCGGACCCCGAGCGCACGTGCTCCTCCTGCCCAAAGAAGCAGCCGCCAGAGGGCGCAAGACAGGAAAACTCAGCCCCGAGCGGCGGCCGCTCCACCTGTTCTGGGCCGCTCGCCGGGAGCTTTGGCCGTGCTGGCTGGAAATCGCTGCGGCGGATCGCTCCGTCCACCGTGGGGGCGCACGCTCCGCGGGGCAGGGGTCATTCTAGGAGGTGTCCCAGCGTGGGTAAATACGCCTTTCGTGGGGTAAGAAGTTGATTCCCCGGTTACTTCCCTTTCTGCCCCCCTGATGGACTGATGGGAGAATCTTCTTAACCCTTGCTGATGCTTTATTCTTAAAAGCAGAGAGGAGAGAGAGAGGGAGAGGGTGGGATGAGATGGGAGAATGGCATTGCAACATGTATACTGTCAAGTAAGAAACGAATCGCCAGTCGATGTCCGATGCAGAATGCAGGATGCTTGGGACTGGTGCAAGGAGAGGACCCAGAGGGATGGTATGGGGTGGGAGATGGGAGGGGATTCGTGTTTGGGCACGCTTGTACACTCGTGGTGAATTCATGTCAATGTTTGGCAAAACCAATACAGTAATGTAAAGTAAACTAAAGTTAAAATAAAAAAAAAAAAAGCAGAGAGACAGCTCGGAGCCCTCGGCTGGCAAAGGGGTCCAGCTAGAAACATCATACTGTTTGTTTTGTTTCCTCAGGATGTGTTTTTACAGTTTATTTCTATTGGTGACAAGTGATACTGGTTTTCCAGTTATGGTAGTTGACAAACATCACGCAGAAAAATTATTTGAAAGTCTGTTGACTGAAAAGCATGAATAAATAATCGTACAAGGGGACTAAGGATGTGACAGAAGTCAGGAAGACGTGTAAATTACTCAAGTTGATAAAAACAGCGCTCTGAAGCAAGATGGTGATCACCTGCTGGATCAGAAACTCATTTTATTTCTGTGTCTTTTTCTTGGGCTGTTTTGATGCTTGAACCTGGGTCTCAAGGATTTTGGAAACCCGGATCAAGTGTTTCTTTACTAAATATGTGCCAGGCTTGTCTGTGAGGCTGTGCACTGTTCTGTGTATTGCATTTCATCCTCACAGCTTATGAGATCAGTACCGCTGCCTCATTTCACATGAAGAAACTGTGACGCGGGAGGTTCGTTAACTGCGAAAAGGTCAGAGCTGGATTTGAACCCCATATGGCTGGCTCTGGGCTTCCCAATGGGCACTAGTGGTAAAGAACCCGTCTGCCAGTGCAGAAGACACAGGAGACATGAGTTCGATCCCCAGGTTGGGAAGACCCCCTGGAGGAAGGCATGGCAACCCACTCCAGTATTCTTGCCCGGGCAATCCCATGGACAGAGGAGCCTGGTGGGCTAGAGTCCATGGGGTCTCGAAGAGGTGGACACGACTGAAGCGACTGAGCAGGCGCACATCCAGGGTTGGCTCCAGAGTCTGTGCTGTGAACTCTCATGGGGTCCTGGCTTCCTAGCCCTCATGCGCAGCAGCTCAGTGTCAGCGTAACAGCTTGGCTCCCAGGTTTTCAAAGGCGTTTCTGGGCAGAGGATGCTCTGCAGAAATGCAGGTCCGTTGGCGGCCCTCTTGGGGCTGCACCATCCTTTACTGCGGAGGTGCCCTAGGGCCGAGGCATCAAGGGGGCCCCTCTGTTTTGGGAACTGGGGAAGACTCAAAGGGTTTGGGTGGAAGTCCTCTCTTTAGGTGACAGTCACCACTCCTTCGGCTGGCGTCCCCCGGTCAGGGTAAGCTGACAGCAGTAAGGGTGGTCATCGTCCTTCTGGGGCAGAGTTAGGGGGGTGCTGCTTACTGAGCACAGCTCAGGGCGGGCTCCCCTTCAGGCTGCAGGGGTGGTGCTGGAGGATGCTCCAACTTCCCACCGCAGGAGAGTGGACCAGATGCCTGCTGACCTGGGGAGCAGCCTGGCCTGAGTCCTGAAGGTCTCAAGAGGCGCTTTCCCTCCCTCCCTCACACCCTTTACTGTGTCCTTCTCGCTGTGGCCAGTCTAGTGTCTTTTCTCCTTCTTGAAACTTCTTCCATTGCCAGGACGGTGAGCAGGACCCCAAGGGAAAAAGAAGGGCAAGTCCTGGCGACAAAATCATGGGGCAGGGGCTCCTTGGAGGCCACAGAGAAAGCCCAGAGGTGCTGGAGTCCCTGTGGACCAGGAAATCCCGTCCTTGGTCTCAGGACAGGCTCTGGGGCCTAGCTCTCCCCTGGGCTGCGGGTCATGGTCTGTCCCGGGAGACCTGCAGTCAGTGGCCCAAGACCACCGTGGGGGCGCTCACGTCACCTGTGCATCGTGGGACCTGCCCTTCCCTGGGCTAGCCCAGAGCCCTGCCTGCCCCCTGACCTCAAGCTTAGCTGCTTGGGAGCCACGTTTGCCTTTTGTATTCACCGTTCCAGAGGCAGGAAGCAGCACCCTCCAAGAGAAGAAAAGAGTTGTCAAGTCAACCAGGGTTTGTCCTTCTCTTGGGGCCTCATGAGATCCAGATTCAAGCCCCCCCACTTCTGGAGACCCCGTCCAGAGGTGGCATTTCCCCACCTCCGATCCTGTGTCCCAAGGACTGGCCCTCGGGGGAGAACTTGACCTCAAACCCCTTCTCCTGGCTGCCCGTGCCCGGATGCCCTGGCTCTCTTTGTGTTTCCGCTGAGAGTCCAAGAGGCAGCCCATCCCTTGCCAGGATTCCAGATGAGTGGCACAGCCCCTCCCCCACCCCCTCCATCTGTCAGGGCCCTCCTGGCCCACAGATGGGCCCTGGCCCTTGGCCTTGGGGCTGAGAAACTGTGATGTGCTGAAAAGAAATCAGGACGTGGATGCGCAGAGCTCTGTAATGAGATGTGAAGCTTCCAGAGTGCCAGGGCTGTGCCTCCAGGCACCAGTGACCGCCATCCTTGTCAGCATCACCCAGACAGGATGTGACAAGCCCAGGACCCCGGGAAGCTGGCCTGCTGTCCTTCCGTGAGCAAAGTGGACAGGGAGGCCCTGGCCCTGGAGAGGAGGCGGCGGTGCTGGCCACAGTGAGGCTGGGCCGGAAACCTCCTTAGAGCGACTCCCACTCGCCTTCAGGGCCCCAGGACCCCACAAGGAGGGCCAGCCACTCCCCGGGGTGCATAAGGGTTCACTGCAAAACAAGTCCTGATTGCTAGTCTCATATTTTTCCCTATAAAAGCGAAAATCCTCTTTGGATTTCTTTCGATTAATGAAAACGGGTGCTAATGCAGCTCTTTGCAAAAGTGAACTGGCATAAAACTTTTAAGGCGAGGGGCATACCTGTAATTGGCACAGTGCTCAGATCATCGATAAAGAGTTTCGATGGAAATAATGAATGACGGCCAACGTCACCTATATGTTGCAAGAGTCATATAGTCATGGTGGGAACTTGATGTATAAACCAACCTCTATTCTTGAAGTTTAGACATTTCATCAAGTGTGGGTCATTTTCCCTTTATTTCTGCTCAGCAGTCTAAACCAATCAGCTCAGAGACGTTTTCTCCTCTTTTTCTATGATCTCAAATCCTATGTTAAGTGTTTTCTCCACCATCTATTAGATGCTGAAAACCCTAACTTCCACGACTTGTAATTTTTGTTTGTATTTTTCATCTCTTTGTCCTTTTGCACTGTATTCTGGGAAATTCCCTGAGCAGGATCTCCCAGGTCATTGCATCTGCTTCACTGTTCAACCAGTTCATTGACAGTTTCAGAATTTGTCAGTCATGTTTGCAATTTCCAAAATGCTGAAAATACTTCCTTTTCACAGCAGTCTGTTTTTAGAAAACAGATGTCCTCAAATTTCTCTGAAAATATAAACTATATCCTTTAGATTTTCCGTCTATTTACTGCGTTGCTTCACTTACCTCCTGAGCTGGTTCTTCTGTGGGTTGATCCGGTGTCTCTCTTTCAGTTAAGTGTTGGTGTCTCTGGATTGTTCATTCACATTTGAAGAAGACGGTCTGGACAAGACTGTTGGTTACTAAAACATCCTTCCTCAGGCCCAGTGGGAATTCCTGCCGCCTAGCCATGAGTGAGACCTCTGACTGTTGGAGCCTTGGCCGTGGTCCTTGTGGGGCGGCGGCCAGTGGTCAGGGCCCATAGGCACGTGGAGTGCGTAGACAGGAACTTTGGAGTAAAGGGCTCCAGATGATGTGGGACCTTTACATTGCTGGGGCACTGTCCTTGTTCTCTAGACCTAACACCAGGTTTCTGAATCCCTTTTATGTGTCTTTGAGGCTTTGGCCCTGGGAAACACTGGAGTCTGTGGCTAAGGGGAGGCGGGGAGGGGCGCGCGCGTGACTGACTCTGCTGATACTCCTGTGGATTACCCAACCTCTCCTCCCCTCCCCCACCTCCACGTGGCACCGTTCTGCTCCTAAGAGCTCCCCGTTTTCCTCCTGTGTGAGGTGGGGTCTCCTTGTCCGTCGCTCCCCGGTCTTTATATCCTACATATATTCATTTCCTCCTTTGCCTTTTGCCAGCCCTCTCAATCCGCTTGAATCTGGGGAAAGGGAGATGAACAAGTTTTCTGCAGGTTATCTTGGACCCTATGCCCGCCTACATCACCCGGGGAAACCATATACAGAGCTCAGAAGACCTGTGTGAAGCAGGCCGCAGGCCACCCCTAGCCCCTGGGGCAGGGCACCCACTGGGTTCTTTAACGGCAGGTTCCATAGCTGGGGAGGCCGTGACTGTGTGAGGGCCCTTGGAGGCTGAGTTGCGACCAATGCAGAGGAGAGTTTGGGATCTACCTGCTGCCAAGGGCAGACCGGGAAAGGGGAGGGGGAACACACATCCCCAGGTGTCTTTGTGGTTCTGTGTGCAAAGCGGAAATTCCAGCCCAGTGCTGGTGTGGGCCACGCCTTCCATCGCCTTCACCAGCTGTCCAGGCTCCTAAACTCCCTGTATTCTAAAAAAAGATACATGAACTTCATAAATGCACCGCAGTATGTAATAATTTTTAATCACTTCCTAAAATTACCTATTAAGTAGTCTATAGAAATACTTTTTTCCACTTAAAATAGAGGTTAAAAATCTAATTCCAACCCCAAAATGCTTTCTTTTACAATCTGACAAAATAATTTTAAAGTTTGCCTTGGAAAAAAATTAATCAGGGCTAGAGAAGAAAGTGAAGTAAAGTCAATCAGTCGTGTCCAGCTCTTTACCACCCCATGGATTGGGGCATGCCAGGATCCTCTGTCCATGGGATTTTCCAGGCAAGAATACTGGAGTGAGTTGCCATTTCCTTCTCCAGGGGATCCTCCCAACCCAGGGATCGAACCCAGGTCTCCCACACTGTAGGCAGACGCTTTACCGTCTGAGCCACCAAGGAAGTCAAGAAACACCTGAAGTAATAGGCAAATTTGGCCTTGGAATACGGAATGAAGCAGGATAAAGACTAATAGAGTTTTGCCAAGGAAATGCACTGGTCATAGCAAACACCCTCTTCCAACAACACAAGAGAAGACTCTGTACATGGACATCACCAGATGGTCAACACCGAAATCAGATTGATTATATTCTTTGCAGCCAAAGATGGAGAAGCTCTATATGGTCAACAAAAACAAGACCAGGAGCTGACTGTGGCTCAGATCATGAACTCCTTATTGCCAAATTCAGACTTAAATTGAAGAAAGTAGGGAAAACCAGTAAACCATTCAGGTATAACCTAAATCAAATCCCTTATATACAGTGGAAGTGAGAAACAGATTTAAGGGACTAGATCTGATAGATAGAGTGCCTGATTAACTATGGACAGAGGTTCGTGACATTGTACAGGAGACAGGGATCAAGACCATCCCCTTGGAAAAGAAATGCAAAAAAGCAAAATGGCTGTCTAAAGAGGCCTTACAAATAGCTGTGAAAAGAAGAGAAGTGAAAAGCAAAGGAGAAAAGGAAAGATATAAGCATCTGAATGCAGAGTTCCAAAGAATAGCAAGAAGAGATAAGAAAGCCTTCCTCAGCGATCAATGCAAAGAAATAGAGGAAAACAACAGAATGGGAAAGACTAGAGATCTCGTCAAGAAAATTAAAGATACCAAGGGAACATTTCATGCAAAGATGGGCTCGATAAAGGGCAGAAATGGTATGGACCTAACAGAAGCAGAAGATATTAAGAAGAGGTGGCAAGAATACACAGAAGAACTGTACAAAAAAGATCTTCATGACCAAGATAATCATGATGGTGTCATCACTCACCTAGAGCCAAACATCCTGGAATGTGAAGTCAAGTGGGCCTTAGAAAGCATCACTACGAACAAAGCTAGTGGAGGTGATGGAATTCCAGTTGAGCTATTTCAAATCCTGAAAGATGATNTATGCAGGTCAGGAAGCAACAGTTAGAACTGGACATGGAACAACAGACTGGTTCCAAACAGGAAAAGGAGTATGTCAAGGCTGTATATTGTCACCCTGCTTATTTAACTTATATGCAGAGTACATCATGAGAAACGCTGGACTGGAAGAAACACAAGCTGGAATCAAGATTGCCGGGAGAAATATCAATAACCTCAGATATGCAGATGACACCACCCTTATGGGAGAAAGTGAAGAGGAACTAAAAAGCCTCTTGATAAAAGTGAAAGAGGAGAGTGAAAAAGTTGGCTTAAAATTCAACATTCAGAAGATGAAGATCATGGCATCTGGTCCCATCACTTCATGGGAAATTGATGAGGAAACCGTGGAAACAGTGGCTGACTTTATTTTGGGGGGCTCCAAAGTCACTGCAGATGGTGACTGCAGCCATGAAATTAAAAGACGCTTACTCCTTGAGGGAAAGTTATGACCAACCTAGACAGCATATTAAAAAGCAGAGACATTACTTTGCCAACAAAGGTCCGTCTAGTCAAGGCTATGGTTTTCCCAGTGGTCATGTATGGATGTGAGAGTTGAACTGTGAAGAAGGCTGAGCACCGAAGAATTGATGCTTTTGAACTGTGGTGTGGGAGAAGACTCTTGAGAGTCCCCTGGACTGCAAGGAGATCCAACCAGTCCATTCTGAAGGAGATCAGCCCTGGGATTTCTTTGGAAGGAATGATGCTAAAGCTGAAGCTCCAGTACTTTGGCCACCTCATGTGAAGAGTTGACTCATTGGAAAAGACTCTGATGCTGGCAGGGATTAGGGGCAGGAGGAGAAGGGGATAACAGAGGATAAGATGGCTGGATGGCATCACTGACTCTATGGACGTGAGTCTGAGTGAATTCCAGGAGTTGGTGATGGACAGGGAGGCCTGGCGTGCTGCAATTCATGGGGTCACAAAGAGTCGGACACGACTGAGTGACTGAACTGAGCTGAACTGAGAGAAGAAAAGGAAGAAAAGGAAGGACAGTCGTGGGTGCTCTCTATGAGATGCTAGTTATAAAATGAAGCGTTGCGTAAGAAGCTGGACTCCGGCAGCTTCCTGAGCAGGTTCCCTCCTTCACACAGCAAACACCATGGCACAGGCAGGCTTGGGTGCTGGGGAGGTTAAGGATGAGGCAAGATTCCTGAAGAGATTATGTTTGAAGAGGAGGCAGTCGGATAAATAACAAAAGCCGTCCTTGAAAGCCCTTGGAGGAAGTGGAAGGGTTGAACCATCAGGGGCTCTGGAGAACAGTCTAAACCAGTGCCTCGTGACCGTGGACAGGCACACACATTCACTGGGGATCTTGGTAAGAGCTGATTCTGATTCGGGAGGTCTGGGCGAGGCCTGAGGTTCTACAAACCTACACGCTCCCAGGTGGCGAGAATTCTGCGGTCTGTGGACACTCTCACCAAGCCTGGTACAGGCAAAGCAGCAAGGAACTGTCAGTCGCTCAGCCGTGTCTGACTTTTTGTGACCACCGTGGACTGTAGCCCCCCAGGCTCCTCTGTCCACGGAACTCTCCAGGCAAGGATACTGGAGTGGGTTGCCTTGTCCTTCTCCAGGGGATCTTCCCCACCCAGGCATCAAACCTGGGGCCTCCTGCATTGCAGGCAGATTCTGTACCAGCTGAGTCAGGTGGGCCCTGGCAGGAAGCAGGGCCTGCTGCTTTTTCTCTTTTGAGCCCCGTCTTGTCCAAGTCCATCCCCACCCTGGCCAAGGAGATCTCTCAAAACTGTGACCATAACCATGTTCTCTTGCTCGAACCTGCTTGTCACCCGTGGGGGCAGAGCCAGTGGGTGGGCCCTGTGCTCAGGGCCCCACTACTCCAGTCTTGCTGCCCTCCATCTGTACACATTCTCCCGGGGCCCAGACTCTCTCTTCTCACCACCCCCATCAGCCTCAGGACCTTTGCACGTGTTGTTCTTCAGCAAATACCCACCCCCCTCCCCCTCCCCGCCTCACACCTGCACCTTCTCTTGGATCTTTCCAAGCACACTCCCCAACCGTTAACATCCTCCACTTTGTCCCTCTGACATCCTGTGATCCATGTCCTGACAACGCCTTCCCTTCGTCTCCCCACTGAATTACCTCCTTGCTGACTCACCTTGGGTCCCCAGGGCCCAGCGTGGGGCGTCTAATACGTCTCTGTGGAACTGAAGTAATGATGCGTTCTTTCATAGCCTTTGGGATCTGAGTCTTGGCAGGTGGAGGGGAATTGCTGGAAAACAATTTTAAGAGTCAAATGGAAAAAATAAACGTGTGTACGAGCTTCCTAGGCCTGCAGCAGCCAAACACCACACACAGGGTGGCTAATAACCACAAGCATTTAGTGTCTCACAGTTCCGAAGGCCAGAAGTCCAAAGTCAAGGTGTTTGTGGGGCCACGGACCTCTACCGGCTCTGGGGCCGTCTTTCCATGCAGCTTCCAGTTTCCGGGGCTCCTGGTGCTCCTGGGCCGTGGCAGCATCACTCTGCTCTGTCTTCACCTGACTCCTGTGCTCCTCTGTGTGTCTCTTAAATCCACTTGTCATTGGATTTAGGATACTCCAGGATGTCCTTACCTAAGACTCCTTGCTTCATCTCATCTGAGAAGAGCTTTTTGCCAAATCAGGTCACATCCACAGGTTCTAGAGGGGTGAGCATGGATGTATCACTTTGGGGGCCACTATTCAGCCACTTAGAGTGTGGAATGGGATGAATTCCAGCCCCTTTGAGACAAATGCAAGAGTGGGTCTCATAACAGCTGGGAGTGGGTCAGTCCAGGCAGGAAGAGCCCGTGTGACCAGTGACTGCACGGTCATTCTCCAGAGGTTGGTGTGGAGAGAAAGGAGCGGGGACACCTGTACACATCACCCATCGCCCATCACCCCTCCACTCGGGCCAGCACTGACGTCTCCCAGGCTCTTGTCCACGGTGGCAGGATGAGGGGAGGCTGCATCTTAGGACCCTTCCGTCTCTAAGTCTCTGTCCTGGGGTCCCTCTGTGCTGGGGTCCCTTTGGTCTACTGGCAAATGCAGCAGACCTTGGAGAGATGGGATGGGGTTGGGAGTGGGGCTCATCACCCCAGCAACCCTCTGAGGCCCGAGGGCATCATCCACTGTCTCTGAGTCTCCCTCACTCCTCAGTCACCCACCTCTGCAGTCATCTGGAGCGCGGCCGAGACATCAGCCCAGCATCTGCACACAGTCCCAGGGCCCCTGCTGACCAGCTGTCTCACAAAAGAGGGTTGGGGCCCCCCACCTTCAGCTGGGTTCCTGTAAAGGTCTGAGTGTAAACCATTAATCTGGAGGTGATCTCAGGAGGAGAAGAGAGGCAGGGAAGAGAAGAAGGCCCGCAGGGGACGGTGTCAGGCCAGGTACCTTCGCAGCACTGGGGCCGGGGAAGCTGGGGGTGGACACGCCAGCTCCGGGCTGGAAGCTGCTCTGGGGGCCATATATCTGAAGCTTCTAGCTTGCCCCACGTGGCCCCCTCCAGCTCCTGCAGCTGGAGAACACCCTCGGGTGCCCACAGCAGGACCGTCAGAGGGTACATGGTCCCCTTCCCACAGACCCAGAGGAAGTAAGCTGAGGGCAAAGAGCAAGGGCTGCAGGGAAAACCCAATCGCAAGCCACAGGCTTTGCGAAGGGCCACTGGGCAAGGCCCAGGGCTGTGGGACAATTCCAGCAGTTTCCAGATATCTCGGTTATTGCATCTGGTCAAAGCACAAATAGGGGTGGGGTGGGGAAGGGCCTCAGGGGTGAGGGTTGACTGGAGAGGAGGCAGCCTCTGAACATGAGCACTCGGCAGCGTGGAGTCATCTGGGGAGATCAAGCTCGGACATGGGAGTATCTCGTTAAATTCTACCTTCTGGAACCTGCAGGCACAGCTCAGACCCTCTTCTCCCATCTCTCCTCCTGGGTCCCAGAGCCTCCTGTTTGTTGGCCTTCCAACACATTGAGGCTGGAGTAAGAGCCTTCCACCGTGTAAACAGGTTGGGCGAGAGATTGTTGGTCAGTCGCCCAGACATGTCTGACTCTTTGCAACCCCGTGGACTGCAGCACGCCAGGCCTCCCTGTCCCTCACCATCTCCCAGAGTTTGCCCAAGTCCACGTTTATTGCATCAGTGATGCCATCCAGCCATCTCATCCTCTGACGCTCTCTTCTCCTCCTGCCCTCACTCTTTCCCAGCATCAGGGACTTTTCCAATGAGTTGTCTGTTCACAGCAGATGACCAAAATATTGGAACTTCAGCTTCAGGATCAGTCCTTCTAGTGAATATTCAGGGTTGATCTCCCTTAAGATTGACTGGTTTGATCTCCTTGCTGTCCAGGGGATTTTCAGGAGTCTTCTCCGGCACCACAGTTCGAAGGCATCAGTTCTTTGGCATTCTGCCTTCTTTACACGTGATCACTGGGGAGACCACAGCCGTGACTCTACGGACCTTTGTCGGCAGAGTCACGTCTCTGCTTTTCAGCACACTGTCCAGGTTTGTCACTGCTTTCCTGCCAAGAAGCAGTCATCTTCTGATTTCATGGCTGCACTCACCGTCCTCAGTGATTTTGGAGCCCAAGAAGAGGAAGTCTGTCACTACTCCCACCTTTTCCCCTTCGATTTGCCATGCAGTAATGAGGGTGGATGCCATGATGTTAGTTTTTTTTAATATTTAGTCTTAAGCTGGCTCTTTCACTCTCCTCCTTCACTCTCATCAAGGGCGAGAGAAAAAGACCAAAATATTTTTAATGGCATATCACATTGATACCAAAACCTAACAAAGATTGTAGGAAGGAAAGAACAAAAGAAGGATCTAGTTACGTATTGAGGGAATAATACCCTTTGTCTCAGTAGATCCACTTCTGGAATGAAAGGACGGTTCAACATTCTTTGGAAAACTCATTTATATAATTCATGAAATTTATTAACATTATTCATCATATTAGTTGATTTAATAAGAAGTCATACTATCAACTCCATAAGTATTGAAAAGACATGTGACAAACTCAACAGTCCTTGGTTTAAGAAGGCAAACCATGAAAAAAATTCCTTCATCACTATGGAGTAGAAAAGGCTTTTCTGATTATGACGTGAAAATCCAAAAGTCAAAAAAGAAAAGATTGAAAATTCAATTACAAAAAAAACTTTCCATGCAGAAAGATCAATAACAGTAGCATAGTGACAAAGTCCAAAGAAATTGGGGGAAATAGTCTTAACTTTTATCATCAGTTCAGTTCAGTCGTTCAGTTGGGTCCGACTCTTTGCGACCCCATGAACTGCAGCGCACCAGGCCTCCCTGTCCATCACCAACTCCCGAAGTTTACCCAAACTCATGTCCATTGAGTCAGTGATGGCATCCAACCAACTCATCTTCTGTCATCCCCTTCTCCTCCCACCTTCAATCTTTCCCAGCATCAGGGTCTTTTCAAATGAGTTAGCTCTTTGCATCAGGTGGCCAAAGTATTGGAGTTTCAGCTTCAACATCAGTCCTTCCAATGAACATTCAGGACTGATCTCTTTTAGGATGGACTGGTTGGATCTTCTTGCAGTCCAAGGGACTCTCAAGAGTCTTCTCCAACACCACAGTTCAAAAGCATCAATTCTTTGGCACTCAGCTTTCTGCACAGTCCAACTCTCACATTCATACATGACTACCACAAAAACCATAGCCTTGACTAGACGGACCTTTGTTGGCAAAGTAATGTCTCTGCTTTTGAATATGCTGTCTAGGTTGGTCATAACTTTCCTTCTAAGGAAAAAGCATCTTTTAATTTCATGGCTGCAGTCATCATCTGTGGTGATTTTGGAGCCCCAAAAAAGTCTGCCCCTGTTTCCCCATCTATTTGCCATGATGTGATGGGACCAGATGCCATGATCTTCATTTTCTGAATGTTGAGGTTAAGCCAACTTTTTCACTCTTCTCTTTCACTTTCATCAAGAGGCTCTTTAGTTCCTCTTCACTTTCTGCCATAAGGATGGTGTCATCCACATATCTGAGGTTATTGATATTTCTCCCGGGAATCTTGATTATGGCTTGTGCTTCATCCAGCCCAGCGTTTCTCATGATGTACTCTGCATATATGTTAAATAAGCACAATGACAATAAACAGCCTTGACGTACTCCTTTTCCTATTTGGAACCAGTCTGTTGTTCCATGTCCAGTTCTAGCTGTAACTTCCTGACCTGCATACAGATTTCTCAAGAGGCAGGTCAGGTGGTCTGGTATTCCCACCTCTTTTAGAATGTTCCACAGTTTATTGTGATCCACACAGTCAAAGGCTTTGGCACAGTCAATAAAGCAGAAGTAGATGTTTTTCTGGAACTCTCCTGCTTTTTCGATGATCCAGTGGATGTTAGCAATTTGATCTCTGGGTCCTCTGCTTTTTCTAAATCCAGCTTGGACATATGCAAGTTCACGGTTCATGTACGGTTGAAGCCTGGCTTGGAGAATTGTGAGCATTACTTTGCTAGCATGGGAGATGAGTGCAATTGTTTGGTAGTTTGAGCATTCTTTGGCATTGCCTTTCTTAGGGACTGGAATGAAAACTGACCTTTTCCAGTCCTGTGGCCATGCTGAGTTTTCCAAATTTGCTGACATATTGAGGGCAGCACTTTCACAGCATCATCTTTTAGGATCTGAAATAGCTCAACTGGAATTCCATCACCTCCACTAGCTTTATTCATAGTGTTGCTTTCTAAGGTCCACTTGACTTCACATTCCAGGATGTCTGGCTCTAGGTGAATGACCACACCATCATGGTTATCTGGGTCATGAAGATCTTTTTTGTATAGTTCTTCTGTGTATTCTTGCCACCTCTTCTTAATGTCTTCTGCTTCTGTTAGGTCTCTACCATTTCTGTCCTTTATTGAGCCCATCTTTGCATGAAATGTACCCCTGGTATCTCTAATTTTTTTGAAGAGATCTCTAGTCTTTCCCATTCTATTGTTTGCCTCTATTTCTTTCCACTGATCACTGGGGAAGGCTTTCTTATCTCTCCTTGCTATTCTTTGGAACTCTGCCTTCAAATGGGTATATCTTTCCTTTTCTCCTTTGCTTTGGCTTCTTTTCTTTTCACAGCTATTTGTAAGGCCACCTCAAACAACCATTTTGCTTTTTTGCATTTCTTTTTCTTGGGGGTGGTCTTGCTCCCTGTCTCCTGTACAGTGTCACAAACCTCTGTCCATAGTTCTTCAGGACCTCTGTCTATCAGATCTAGTCCCTTGAATCGATTTCTCACTTCCACTGTATAATGGTTAAGGATTTGATTTAGGTCATATCTGAATGGTCTAGTGGTTTTCCCTACTTTCTTCGATTTAAGTCTGAATTTGGCAATAAAGGAGTTCATGATCTGAGCCACAGTCAGCTCCCAGTCTTCTTTTTGCTGACTGTAGACAGCTTCTCCATCTTTGGCTGCAAAGAATATAATCAATCTGATTTTGGTATTGACCATCTGGTGATGTTCATGTTTAGAGTCTTCTCTTGTGTTGTTGGAAGAGGGTGTTTGCTATGACCAGTACATTCTCTTGGCAGAACTCTGTTAGCCTTTTCCCTGCTTCATTCTGTACTCCAAGGCCAAATTTGCCTGTTACTCCAGGTAGGTCTTGACTTCCTACTTTTGCATTCCAGTCCCCTAAAATGAAAAGGGGTTGTTAATCTTTTGGGGTTGTTAATTCTAGAAGGTCTTGTAGGTCTTCATTAGAACCGTTCAACTTCAGCTTCTTCAGTATTACTGGTCGTGGCAGAGACTTGGATTACCATTAATATTAAATGGTTGTCCTTGGAAACGAACAGAGATCATTCTGTCATTTTTGAGACTGCATCCAAGTATTGCATTTCAGACTCTTTTGTTTACTATGAGGACTACTCCATTTCTTCTAAGGGATTCTTGCCCATAGTAGTAGACATAATGGTCATCTGAGTTAAATTCACCCATTCCAGTCCATTTTAGTTCTCTGATTCCTAAAATGTTGACATTCACTCTTGCCATCTCCTGTTTGATCACTTCCAATTTGCCTTGATTCATGGACCTAGCATTCCAGATTCCTATGCAATATTGCTCTTTACAGCATCAGACCTTGCTTCCGTCACCAGTCACATCCACAACTGGGTGTTGTTTTTGCTTTGGCTCCGTCTCTTCATTCTTTCTGGAGTTATTTCTCCACTGATCTCCAGTAGCATATTGGGCACCTCCCGATATGGGGAGTTTATCTTTCAGTGTCCTATCTTTTTGCCTTTTCATACTGTTCATTGGGTTCTCAAGGCAGGAATACGGAAGTGGTTTGCCATTTCCTTCTACAGTAGACCACATTTTGTCAGAACTCTCCATCATGAACCGTCCATCTTGGGTGGCCCTACATGGCATGGCCCATAGTTTCACTGAGTTAGACAAGGCTGTGGTCCATGTGATTAGATTGGTTAGTTTTCTGTGACTGTGGTTTTCAGTCTGTCTGCCCTCTGATGAAGGATAGAGGCTTATTATGGAAGCTTCCTGATGGGACAGACTGACTGAGGGGGATACTGGGTCTTGTTTTGATGGGCAGGGCCATGCTCAGTAAATCTTTAATCCAATTTTACGTTGATAATGTACCTGTTATCATGCAGCTGACTTATATTAAACATAAACAGTCAGACAATAAATAAATCGATAAATTCAAGATTGTTTCTGGCAGCGGTCAGCTTGGAAGAAAGTTAAAAAGGGAGAGAGGACTAGGCATGACTGGGTGCTACTTAGATAAGGTGGCCTGAGAAGGTCCCTCTGAGGAGGCGCAAAGGGAGCTGAGCTGCCTAGAGATTTATAGAATGAGAATTCAAATAACTGGTACAGAAAGGAAAAATGATAAAAAGCAGGAAGCATGGGTGGATAAATAGGAAGGAGTTACTTTAAAGGCAGTCTTCTCACCAGAAAGAGGAGGATGGGCTTGACACAGATGGGAACTGTGACAAACGTTTTGCTGATTTACTCACCCAAAAAGGCAAAATTCAAGACTCATCAGCTATTTAACCTTAGGCAAAGCTTTTCTAAATCTGCTCCACTGATAAAATGGGTCTGCAGCTGCTGTTGCTGCTGCTAAGTCGCTTTAGTCATGTCCGACTCTGTGCGACCCCACAGACAGAAGCCCACCAGGCTCCCCCATCCCTGGGATTCTCCAGGCAAGAACACTAGAGTGGATTGCCATTTCCTTCTCCGATGCGTGAAAGTAAAAAGTGAAAGTGAAGTTGCTCAGTTGTGTCCAAGTCTTAGCGACCCCATGGACTGCAGCCTACCAGGCTCCTCCGTCCATGGGATTTTCCAGGCAAGAGTACTAGAGTGGGTTGCCATTGCCTTCTCCAAAATGGGTCTACTAATGGGATAATGTCAAAATGCTCCATCTTATCTTTACATGAAAAAGTTAAGTGGTAGACGTGGAGATTATTTTAACTGTTACTTTATAAGGAACTCAATGTTCTCAATTAAAGGAACTCACTTTGCCTGTCTTATCTGACTTCTTTGGGTTAACCCACTTCCTAACTAAAACAAAAGCACTCATTAGCTTTCCTGTAGGCCTTAGATATCTTATGTTGTAAAGATGATAATTCTCTTGCCAGCATCTGAACAGTTATACATTTGCTGGGCTTCCCTGGTGGCTCAAATGGTGAAGAATCTGCCTGCAATGCAAGAGACCCGGATTCAACTCCTGGGTCGAGAAGATCCCCTGGAGACGGAAATGGCAACACACTCCAGTATTCTTGCTTGGAAAACTCCATGGACAGAGGAACTGGCAGGCTACAGTCCATGGAGTCACAAGGAGTAGGACTAAGCGACTTCTACTTTACTTTTGGGGCTCCTCCAGTGACTCAGCAATAAAGAATCCACCTGCAATGCAGGAGGCACAGGAGACACGGGTTAAATCCCTGGGTTTGGAAGATGCCCTGGAGAAAGGCATGGCAATCCACACCAGTATTCTTCCCTGGAGAATCCCTTGGACCAAGAAGCCTGGTGAGCTACAGTCCACAGGGTTGCACAGAACTGGACATGACTGCAGCAACTTAGCATGCATGCATTTGCTACATAAATAGGAAAATTATTTGCTATATAAATGGGAAAGGTGAGGCACTATCTCTGGTGACAAGTGTTAAGGTTAGGGTTAGGGTTAGGTCTTTGTTGAATGGCACAGTTCTATATGCAACTTATCTCTCAGATTATATAACAAGTTATTTTAAAATTAGGTGTTCATATGCCACAAAATACAGGCTGTAGCAACTTTAACAAAGCATGCCTGCCTGGAACACTATGGTCGGAAAAGACTCTTATGGTGTATAAGAGATTTTGCTTATAGCCATACTTGAAGACCCTGCTACATACAGCATAATTCCATTTGGGGAAGAAAAATTAAAACTGCACCAAAAAGTTGAGTAGAATGCTATCAATATATTCTTTAGAAAGCAAGGTAAATTATTTTTTTCATTTTTATGTTTATTATTTATTTTCTAATTTTTATAGAATGAAAATGTTTTGCTTATATAACAAAAAAAGCTTAAAATAAGTGATAAAAAGAGCTATTCTTCCATTGGATCACAGCAATACCTAAACTCTTCCATTTACCTAAATGATAACGAAGTAAACGCTAAAAAGCAAGTCTCACTACAAGTTACTGTTGAAAAGGTCAGGACGATCACATGAGAAAACACTCAATTCACATTATCATTGCATTTTAAATGTACTCATTTACTCAGCAAACACTTATTATTATAATTTAAATTCCAGTAATGGACAACCAATGAAATACATAATTAAAGAGGAAAATGGCCTGATTTCATATGTCCTCATTGCTCTTTTTTTCCAACTCTACTTTTAGCATCAAAAAATGGTTATTAATGATGTTAGGACTTTGAGTGGCTAAAATATAGGTCATTTTATTAATTAAGAACAGAGGTAGTGGTGAGGACCTGTTTTAGCCCCATTTCATCAAAATAGATAATTACTGTGTGGAACTGATCTGGATAGCTGCACTCAGCACGTGAGCCTGGATTCAAGAGCAATCCATTTAAGATAATGGCCTACTAGCCTTGGGGCACTGGAGTCAAGTGGGATGCAATATGGCTTTCATGAGAGGAAGAGGTTTAGGTATAAAGAATAGTTTTGAGGTATCTGTAGCTCATTAAGAACAAAATGATTACAGAAAAATGACACAGTAGAACCCAGGTCTCTCAATTTCCCATCCACTGCCCTTGTCAATACACTTGATCAACTCTTTTTGCTAGTAATCTTGGTGTAAAATGGTGGGGTTGTGGGGGCAGCGAGTAAGAATTTCCTCAATGTTGTGGGTTAGGCTAAAGATGTCACAGGAATTAATCTAACAACTTCAAAAACCACTAATATTTCTTGAGTACTTACTATGTGAACTGTTCTAAAATCTTCACATGTATTAAGTGACTTAATCCTTCTAATAACCCTGAAGTAGGTATTATTATATGTGCATCGTATATACAAGAAAAAAATGAGGCACAAGTATGGTAATGGTGTTCCTAAAATCACATGGCTTATAACCATGAATCTAGGATTAGAGTTTTTTCAATCCCATTCTAGAATCTGTGCTCTTAACACCATGTTGACTCACAGTTGTTCTTTCTGTGCTCTCTTATCCTTACTGAAGGCATACTTTGGACGGACTCTCAAAAAGTCAGAAATAATCATCAGTGCTTACTTTAGTCATGCATACTGCCCCTGATAATGATCAAAAATAAGTCACCTTCTAATTAAGGTGATTTTTTTTTTCAAAATGAATTAATTATTCTTCTTTTCATTGATTTTCTTTCTTTTACTGATTTTCACCTTTGCCATAAGAATTATTTCTAGAATTCTGCCTATCTAGTTAGTAGTTCACTTGCTGGTTCTTTATTCAGAAGAGAAGATGGAGGGGAGACAATCTTAATAAAGATGATGATTAAGAATGATGGCACTGTTTGGAAAGAATTATGTCCTCCAGGTTCTTATGTATGAAGCCCTAACCCCTCGTACCTCAGAATGTGACTGTTTGGAAGAAGGATTTTAAGGTGATAATTACATTAAAAGTAAGTTGTTAGGATTGTCCTTCATTCAATCTGAGTGGCATTCTTGTAAGAAGAGGAGATTAGGACATGAAGACCTCTGCATGCACGGAGGAGAGACCTTGCAAGAGCACAGACAGAAGGCTGCCATCTTTAAACCAAGGAGTGAGACCTCGAGAAAACAGACTGGTAACACCTGAATCTTGGACTTCTAGCCTCCAGAACTGTGAGAACATAAATTTTTGTTGTTTTAAAACAACAACAACAAAAGAATGATGGCATTAGCAGCAACTAACTTACTGAGTCTTTACCATGAGCTAGGCATGTGTGCATATACATTTGTTTGGTACATTTGTTCCTCATAAAAACCTTACAGTAGCTGCAATTATGATGCACATTTTACATATGTGAAAACTGAGACTTATAGAGGTTAAGTAATTTGTCTAAAGTTATAGGCAAAAACTAGCAAAGAAAAGTTACAGAATTCCAACCCAGATCTAATTCTAGACTCCACAGTTTAATGCACTCACTATACCCAGTGGCAGTTAAAGCTGTCACTCTTAATCTAGTGGAAAGAATAAGCCCTCTGAAAGTAATTCACAATCAACACTGTGCTATTTCCTTGGCCTCGCCAAAATAACCAGGCTGAGGTTACATACCTGCATCATTTATAATTAATTTGACTGAGATCCTAGAGTTGCCACTTCTCTCTGGAAAATCTTGTGGTTCCCACTCAGTTTTTCCCACTCTGCTATTCTCTCTTCTGGAACACTCTCTCCACCCCTCTGATCTGGACTAAATTAAAACTTATCCTTCAAGGTGACTAAGAAAAGTTATAGATGTGTAATATAAACTCTAAATCAACAACAAAAATTTTAAAACAAAGAGTTAAAGCTAATAAGCCAAAGAAAAGACAATGAAGTGATTAAAACAACTTAATCCAAGAAAGTTTAAAAAACAAGAGAGAGAGCAAATGGAAAAGAACAGATGAGACAAAGAGAAAAACACATCTCAAGATGGCAAATTTAAACCCAACCATAACAATAATCATGTTAAATGTAAATGGTCTAAACAGCAAGTGAAAATGCAAAGATTATGTGAATAAATTCATTAACTCAGATGAAATGGATTCATTCCTTGAAAGATACAAACTCCCAAAGATTAATCAATAACAAACAAATAAATTTACCATATTAACAGACTAAAAAAGAAAAACCATATAAACATCTCAATAGCTTCAAAGAAACACCTGGAAAAATCCACATCCATTTGTGATAAAAACTCTCAAAAATCTAAGACTAGAAGTAAAGTTGCTCAAGCTGGTAAAGGGCAGCTTTGAAAACACTATAGCTTATATCATAGCTAATTTTCAAAAGCTGAATGTCTTTCCTCTAAGATCAAAAATTAGGTAAGACTGTACTTATCACTCATATTCAACAGTATACTGGAGGTTCTAGCCAGAGAGAAATACAGCAAGAGAAAGTAATAAAAGATATCCAAATTAAAAAGGAAGAAGTAAAACTGTCTATACTCCCAGTTGGTATAACCATTTATGTAGAAAATACAATAGAATCTACAAAAACATTACTAATACAGATGAGTTTAACAAGGTTACACAACACAAATATACAAAAATCAACTCTGCCATGTAACTGTATTTATTAAAAACATGTATTAGGTTAAAAGATATTTTAAAAGCATAAACTAAAAAGCTTATAAAAACTTAAAACTTTTAAAATAAGCAAGCAAAATGAAATGGTAAAGTAGACATATTTATAGTATGGCACTGGAATATTTTGGTGTTCATACTTGAAATGTTTTTTACAAGTTTCATTTACTCCACTTATCTGTGAAGAAAAAATCTTTTGGTCCTCAATTCTTATAGAGTAAATGGATTATCAATTAAGAAAAGTGCCATATGTCAGAGACATAACTGGTGGCAACTAGAGTTTTGAACCTGCTGTGCAAAAAGAGATTCACCTGTTTTTCATGGAAGCCTGGTTCCCCAGCAAGAGGATTCAGATACACCTGCAGTAACAGCTTGAATCAGAGAAAAAAAATCTGGGACTACAGACAGATGGATACATGAACATTTTAAACTACTTGAATGGCCCAGGGCAATGCTTTTAACTTAAAATTAGAATTTTAGAGATAAATTTGTCTACATCTTGTTATAAAGATAGGTGTAAAGCATAGTCTGAATCAACTCTAAAATTTCATCTAAATGATTATATTAAAAATTCTAAGAAATGAAAAAGACACACACACCTATGAACTCTTTCATACACATAATTTAAAAAGAGTCTTTTTAGGCCAGTGGTTCCCAAACTTTGATGTATGTTATGATCACCTCCAGAGCTTTAAAATCCTGACGCCCAGGTCATAATACAGAAAAATCAAATCAGGATAAGATGAGTGAGCAAACAGGCGTCAGTACTTTTTATAGATCCCAGATGATTCTAATGTGCAATAAAGTTTGAGAACCATTATTTTAAGGCAAAGTTTAACAATGCCTCGATTATCAAATTAATAACTTAATTTGGAGCCATTACAGGGTATTTTAAGTCTCTAACTGCCTAGACTGACTGAATTATCATAGGATGCTTCTTGGAGGAACAATCTGCGAAATGCCATCTTTGCATAGGGATAGAAAGACAGAAGTTGAAGTGCTAGAGACACTAAAAATACATGACTTAAAGAAAAAAAGGGAGAGGCGTGCTATTCAATTTCTGAACTCCTTAAAAAAGGCTACTCATGAAAAACTGAGTCACTTCTACTAGCCAAGGACAACTGTCTCTGACACTGACATCACAGCCCAAAGAGAAAAAGCATTCTCTGAGATTAATGTTTATTCCACAAAGCACATTCTATTTACCAAGAACATTTGGGATGTTTCCATTTCGATATACCACAATCTACTCTCCATCTATAATTCTTACCTTAATAGCAATAGAGAAGCCAAAAAAATATCTGGAGCCTCAAATAAATTAAGGGTGTGGTTCCAGACTTCCATGATGGAAAAGGTATACAGTCTACCCAGATTCGTGGGACAACAAAGATCTCTCAAAGGGTCACAATACAATAGATGGAATATGGTTGACAACAGACCATGTATAACCTCTGCTTCTTGCATCACTTATTGCCATGTCTGTGCCCAAACTTTTTCTTTTCTTGCTTTGATGGAGATGTATTAATAGACATGGATGGGACATTTGGGGGTTAATGATGACAATGGACCCATAAACCTGCTGTTAGAACACCAAAGCAGAGGTTAGTGACTCGACCTACTTTATGGCACATGTAGGATCCACCTTTCTTCACCCGGTCTTTCCCAGAAGGGGGGCCTTTCTGTGGATGAAAAGAAGAGAACTCATTAGTTCAGATAGTACAGCTGCCCCTCCAAGGACAGAGAGAGACAGTGTGTTAATCACTCAATCGTGTATGACTTTTTGCAACACCACGGACTATAGTCCACCAGGATCCTCTGTCCATGGGAATCCTCCAGGCAAGAATACTGGAGTGGGTAGCCATTTCCTTCTTTATCCACAGAGCATTTATTTTAATCCAGCCAGCTCTCTCATAGTTGCCTAAATGGGGCACATGCTTTTCTGTCCCTTGGTCTTACATCTGCACCCATGCACCTTCTCGAATGCCTTCGAAATCCTATATCCTCTGACATCCAGCTCAAGTTCCCAGTCTTCGATGAACTCTGTGACTACCTTAAGCAACCCAAATCCCTATAGGGTTTCTTTCCTAAATGACTAATAGGCTGCCTGGCAACATCTCTTACATCAGCTTCTCATGCTGACAGGCAACTTTATCCTGCATTATAACTGGCCTGCAGACCTAGACTGGCAAGCCTCTTTTGAGTTATGTTTTTAAAATCCTACTGTGCAACCTTATAAACCCTTTCCTAGCTGAATAAATAGATATAATTTTTCTCTCCAAAAAAATTTTAGGTCAGGTTTACTGAGGTATAATTTATATAAACTTATACTTCTACAACATTTAAATGTACACTTCTAATGAGTTTGACAAACATATAATCATGTAACCACCATCACAATCATGACAAAGAATGTAGTTTATCTTTTTCAAAAACATTTATATAGTGCTTATTATGAACCAAGTAGGGCTCGAAGTATTTTGCAAGTATTAACTCACGTGATTTCCGTAACAACTTCTGAGATTAAGCAAGTGTCAGAACGAGGATTCACTCTAAGACAGCCTGGTTCCAGAGCTTAGAGACCAAGAGTATAGGAAACTGAATGGTGGCTTCCACTATTATGAGAACTGAAACCAGAAAGAGCAAGCCAAGATTTAAGACTATTTCTTCTAAGGAGGGCTTTGGAAAAACTGCAATAGAAATGAATGCGGTAAAGTTTTAGTTGCCAGGGTCAAAAGCCTCATGATTAGGTTAGCCATGCAAAGAGTATCTGGGAGCTACCAGTAAACTCCTACAAACCAGAACCACATCTGGGAAGTCTGAGAGCTCAGGATAAGAGTTTTGTGCTTTTCCTTTGTTACTCAAAAACAACCAATGATACAAATGTGGAAAATTCTTAAAGAGATGGGAATAACAGACCACCTGACCTGCCTCTTGAGAAACCTATAGGCAGGTCAGGAAGCAACAGTTAGAACGACATGGAACAACAGACTGGTTCCAAATAGGAAAAGGAGTATGTCAAGGCTGTATATTGTCACCCTGCTTATTTAACTTATATGCAGAGTACATCATGAGAAATGCTGGGCTGGAAGAAGCACAAGCTGGAATCAAGATTGCCAGGAGAAATATCAATAACCTCAGATATGCAGATGATACCACCCTTATGGCAGAAAGTGAAGAGGAACTAAAAAGCCTCTTGATAAAAATGAAAGAGGAGAGTGAAAAAGTTGGCTTAAAGCTCAACATTCAGAAAATGAAGATCATGGCATCTGGTCCCATCACTTCATGGCAAATAGATGGGGAAACAGCAGAACAGTGTCAGACTTTATTTTCTTGGGCTCCAAATTCATTGCAGATGGTGATTGCAGCCATGAAATTAAAAGACGCTTACTCCTTGGAAGGAAAGTTATGACCAACCTAGATAGCATAATAAAAAGCAGAGACATTACTTTGCCAACAAAGGTCTGTCTAGTCAAGGCTATGGTTTTTCCAGTGGTCATGTATGAATGTGAGAGTTGGACTGTGAAGAAAGCTGAGCGCCGAAGAATTGATGCTTTTGAACTGTGGTGTTGGAGAAGACTCTTGAGAGTCCCTTGGACTGCAAGGAGGTCCAACCAGTCCATCCTAAAGGCGATCAGTCCTGGGTGTTCTTTGGAAGGAATGATGCTGAAGCTGAAACTCCAGTACTTTGGCCACCTCATGTGAAGAGTTGACTCAGTGGAAAAGACCCTGATGCTGGGAGGGATTGAGGGCAGGAGAATGGGACAACAGAGGATGAGATGAGTGGATAACATCACCGACTTGATGGACATGAGTTTGGGTAAACTCCAGGAGTTCGTGATGGACAGGGAGGCCTGGCGTGCTGCGATTCATGGGGTCGCAAAGAGTCGGACACGACTGAGCGACTGAACTGAACTGAACTGAATAGTGCTTCTTATTTCAGTTTTCTTTTTTCTTTCAAAGTGTGAGTTGCTTAGTCGTGTTCAACTCTTTTCATTCTCATGGACTGTAGCCCACCAGGTTCCTCTGCCCATGGGATTCTCCAGGCAAGAATACAGGAGTGGGTATGCCGTTCCCTTCTCCAGGGGATCTTCTTGACCTAGGGATCGAAACCATGTCTCCTGCATTGCAGGCGGATTCTTTGTGTGAGCCAACATGGAATCTGAGTTTTCCTTTTCCTTGTCAAAGGCCCAGATATAAGTGGCAGAACCTAAAAGAATCATGTTTTCTCCAAGCATAGTTAACACGCTGATTGGAAAACAGCATGTTACTATTTTCCAAGAAAACAACTTGTGAGTAGAACTTCATGTTTTCTTCAAAGCATTTTCATGTACTTAAAAACTGTCAAAGACCAAGCCACTGGCTATCCTTCATTCCATTGCAAGGCCAAAGTTATTTCCATGCCCTTAACTGCTTTATGTTACACTGTTAAGCTTTTATTGATTACAAATGGGCAAGCTATAAATGAGAAGAACTACATCTGAAAATAATGACTTCACACCACAGCATCCTTTCCAGGAATATCTGGAATCTGACAGCCATTACAACAGAATCTGCTTGGTGAGTTTATTATTGTATAAAAGTAGCCTCATCACCCAGAATTCACCAAAGCAGAGATGAAAGCATTTATAACTGTGCTGTTATCCCACAGAATGGCCACTCTCTCCTACATTAAATTTCTTGCTTGGAAATTCTTGCATGGCACTGCCTTGGATGGTTCTCTGCATGCTGGGTTATAATGTACCAAATGACAGTCTAAATTCTGATTGAAGTTGCTCACAGTATATGCTGGCATGCAAGATTCAATTATTTTGTCAAGTTAGATCCAAGAACAAGAAGGAGCTGATTTGCTAACAGGAAGGAGTGAGAACAAAATAGTTCCCTTTCATCACCATCTCATATAAACCAAATCTTCAATCAATAAAAATGACATTCAACAAAGTGACCCACAAGTCCTAATGAGAGTCACCCCAGGCTGATAAGACCACAGCAGTTAATACAGTCTTCTGGGTTACCACTCAGCCAATCCTTATAAATAAAACTATTTTTGCCAGAAAACATGATGCAGGATTACAGGATTAGCTACATCTGTTTGAAATGCTTACCACTTTGCAAAACAAACGAAAAACAGAAAAATTACTAGCAATGTGTAACAAGTTGAATAGTGCCCCCTCCCTCAAGTTCATGGTCACCCAAAGCCTCAGCATATGACCAAATTTGGAAATAGGGAGCGTGCACATGTGTAAATTTTGTGTTAGTTAAGGTGAAGTCATATTGGATTATGGTGAGCTCTGAATCCAGTGACTGGTGTCCTTGTAACAGGAGGAAAGGACACAGAGAAGGTCATGTGAAGACGGAGGCAGAGACTGGGCTGATGTAGCTACAAACCAAAGAATGCCAAGGGTTCCGGGGAACTGCCAGAAGCTAGGAAGAGACAAGGGAGGATTCTAGAGACTCTGAAGGGAATATGGCCCTGCCAGGACCTTGGTCTCAGATTTCTAGTCACCAAAATTTTGAGAGAATAAAATTTGTTTATTCAAGCCACCAAGTTTGTGGTAATTTGTTACAGCAGCCCTAGGAAACTAACATAAAGGGGAAATGCCTCCATTTCTTTTTGCTGAAGAAAGGATCGATAAATCAAAATTAACATCATCTCTCACAGTAAGCCTGTTGCTGTTTAGTCGCCAAGTAGTGTCTGATTCTTTCCCAACCCCTGGGCTGTAACCCGCCAGGCTCCTCTGTCCATGGAATTCTCCAGGACAGAATACTGGAGTGGGCTGTCATTTCCTTCTCCAGGGGATTGTCCCAGACCAGGGATCGAACCTGGGTCTCCTGCACTGAAGGGGGATTTCTTACCACTGAGTCACCAGGGAAGCAGGTTAAAACAACTTAAAGGAGCTACAGACTGTAGTGTCTGAATACCTCACCTTTCTGCCTATATATCTGGTAAGAAGAGAGGCTGCCATGCCTGAATGACCTCCACCACCAGTATTCAAGAATCAAAATAAAAATACACACTGAACACAGAGATTTTGCTCAGAAACAGATAAGAACCCATGTGAAAGCTGAAGATGGTGTTGAGTTCTTCTATATCTTTGCTGATTTTCTATCTAGTTATACTACCAATCGCTGAAAAACGAGCATTATCATCTCCACTTAAAACTGCAGGTTAGACTGTTTTTCCTTTCAATTTTATCAGTTCTTGCTTCATAGGTTTCCGCTCTTTTATGGGGCATGCATATTTAGCATTATTACGTCCTCTTGGTAGATGGATCGTTTTATCATCAACAATGCCCTTCCCTGACTCTGGTGATTTTGCTTTGAAGTCTACTTTATACAACATTAAAATAGCCATTCCTGCTGTTTTCTGATTAATGTTTACATAAAACATCTTTTCCCATCATTTTGTTTTCAATCTATTATACCATTGTGTTTGAAGTGAGTTTTTTGTAGAACTGTATCTAGTTAGGTTATGTTTTTTAATCCACATTGCCAATGTGCCTTTTAATATTTAGACCATTGTGCTTTCAATGAAATTACTGATACTTTAGGACTTAAGACCGCCATTTTGTTGTTGCTTTTGTCTGTTCTCTACTTTTTGTATTCTTTTTTCTGCCTTCCTGTGGCAGAAAGATTTCTCTAAAGAAATTCATTCTTATTCAGTTCAGTTCAGTTCGGTCACTCAGTCGAGTCCGACTCTTTGCGACCCCATGAATCGCAGCACGCCAGGCCTCCCAATCCATCACCAACTCCCAGAGTTCACTCAGACTCATGTCCATCGAGTCAGTGATGCCATCCAGCCATCTCATCCTCGGTTGTCCCCTTCTCCTCCTGCCCCCAATCCCTCCCAGCATCAAAGTCTTTTCCGATGAGTCAACTCTTTGCATGAGGTGGCCAAAGTACTGGAGTTTCAGCTTTAGCATCNTACCTCCTTTATATCTTTTCAGCTTCCCCTGTTTATAACTGCATTAAATACTTCCTCCAAACATATTTAGAAACACATCAACATCATAATTTCTGCTTCAACCATCAAACAAAACTTGGAAATCTTGAGAGGACAGCCTACTATATGTACCCATACTTTTCTTACTATGTTCTTTCTCCCATCCTGATGTTCAAAGGTTCTTTCTTGAATCATTTCCTGTTTGGGGAACTTCCTTTAGACATTCATTTAGGATAGGTCTGCTGATGACAGATTCTGTAGTTTTCCTTCATTTGAAAATGTCTTGATTTTTCTCTTATTCCTAAAAGACATTTCACTAGATAAAGGATTCTGGGTTGGCAGTTTTCAACACATAAAAATATCATGTCCATAAGGAATATGGGGCTTTCCCAGTGGCTCTGGGGTAAAGAATCAACCTGCAATACAGGAGACCCAAGTTTGATTCCTGGGTCATGAAGATCCCCTGGAGCAGGGCATGGCAACCCACTCCAGTATTCTTTCCAGGAGAATCCCATGGACAGAGAAGACTGGTTGGTTGCAGTCCATAGCATCGCAAAGAGTCAGACAGGATGAAGCAACTTAGCATGTACCATAAGGAATATAGCAGGAAAGTATCACATCACTTCTTCTGCCCTTTATTAGGATCTCTGATGAGAAACCCACACAGTGTCATTCACACTGGCTTATCACCTACAGCTTAAGTGTTGATTTTCTTTGGCTTTTTAAAGATTTTCTGTCTCTGGTTTTCAGAAGTTTAATTATGATATGTCTTGGTATGGATTTCTTCAGTTCAGTTCAGTTCAGTCACTCAGTCGTGTCCGACTCTTTGCGACCCCATGAACTGCAACAGGCCAGACCTCCCTGTCTATCACCAACTCCTGGAGTTCACTCAGACTCATGTCCATCAAGTCAGTAATGCCATCCAGCCATCTCATCCTCTGTCATCCCGTTCTCCTCCTGGCCCCAATCCCTCCCAGCAACAGAGTCTTTTCCAATGAGTCAACTCTTTGCATGAGGTGGCCAAAGTACTGGAGTTTCAGCTTCAGCATCATTCCTTCCAAAGAACACCCAGGACTGATCTTTAGAATGGACTGGTTGGACCTCCTTGCAGTCCAAGGGACTCTCAAGAGGATTCTCCAACACCACAGTTCAAAAGCATCAATTCTTTGGCGCTCAGCTTTCTTCACAGTCCAACTCTCACATCCATACATGACCACTGGAAAAACCATAGCCTTGACTAGACAGACCTTTGTTGGCAAAGTAATGTCTCTGCTTTTTATTATGCTATCTAGGCTGGTCATAACTTTCCTTTGAAGGAGTAAGCGTCTTTTAATTTCATGGCTGCAATCACCATCTGCAGTGATTTTGGAGCCAAAAAAATAAAGTCTGACACTGTTTCCATTGTTTCTCCATCTGTTTCCCATGAAGTGATGGGACCAGATGCCATGATCTTCATTTTCTGAATGTTGAGCTTTAAACCAACTTTTTCACTCTCCTCTTTCACTTTCATCAAGTGACATTTAGTTCTTCTTCGCTTTCTACCATAAGAGTGGTATTATCTGCATATCTGAGGTTATTGATATTTCTCCCAGCAATCTTGATTCCCGCTTGTGCTTCTTCCAGCCCAGCATTTCTCATGATGTACTCTGCACAGAAGTTAAATAAGCAGGGTGACAATATACAGCCTTGACGTACTCCTTTTCCTATCTGGAACCAGTCTGTTGTTGCATGTCCAGTTCTAACTGTTGCTTCCTGACCTGCCTATAGGTTTCTCAAGAGGCTGGTCAGGTGGTCTGGTATTCCCATTTGTTTCAGAATTTTCCACAGTTTATTGTGATCCACACAGTGAAAGGCTTTGGCATAGTCAATAAAGCAGAAATAGATGTTTTTCTGGAACTCTCTTGCTTTTTCAGTGATCCTATTTAATGTTCACTTAGCCTCTTGACTACAGATTTAAGTCTCCTCCCAAATTTGTGACGTTTTCAGCCATTATTTCTTTGGGTAACACTTCACCCCATGCTCTTTCCCCTCTCTTCTGGGACTCCCAAGACAAAATTTTAGATGATCTTTTTTAACAATCACAGAGTTCCCTGAGACACCATTTATTCATTTTATATTTTCTCTCCAATATTTATATTGAATAATTTGCTTTTGCTTCCAGTTCACTAATTTTCCCCCCACTCTGTCCCTTTCATTCTGCTGCTGAACCCATTCACCAAGCTTTTATTTTGGTTATTCTGTTTTTCAGTTCTAAAATTTGCTTTTAGTTCCCATTTATATTTTCTATTTCCTTTCTGAAGTTTCTATTCTCTTTTTTCATTTGTTTCAAACATGTTAGTATCTATTGACTGTCTTTCTTTCATCTAGTTTGGTGTCTCCCCTGTTCTTGGTATGACAATTCATTTTTCAATTGAAACCTGGATAATGTTTATATGTTACATGACTGGCTCTTTTTTTCAAAATTATTGTCCTACTGAGTTTCATTTTAATGTTTTAAATTATTTATTTGTTTGTTTTTGGCTGGGCTGGGTCTTCATTGCTTTGTATGGGCTTCCACTCATTGCGGTGGCTTCTCTTGCGGAGCACTGGGCTCTAGGTGCACAGGTTTCTGCAGCTGTGGCTTGCATGCTAAGAGCGTGGGTTCAGTGGTTGTGGCACACAGGTTTAGTTGCTTTGTGGCATGTGGGATTCTCCCAGACCAGAGATCAAATACATGTCCTCTGCACTGGCAAGAGGATTCTTATCCACTGTGCCACCAGGGAAGTCCCTCTGTCTCTTACTTAAACATTCTGTTTCAGTTGGCTTTCTCTGGCACCACGCTGACAGGAGAAGGGAGAGAGCCATCTCGTTACCGCCAGGTGGAAGCAGAAGTCCGGGCTCCCCACTCAGTCTCCACTGTCACCTCAGGAGGGACACTCTTCACTTACTGCTGGAGGAGGTGAGAGTTTGGCTCCCCATACAACATCCACTTGCACCATGGAGAGGGTCAGCCTCATTACTGCCAGCCAATGATGAAAGGCCTGGCACCCCACCTGGCCTTCTCTGACACCATCCTGGCAGGTGGATTATGGCACCTCAACCAGCCTGATGAGGGTGCATGAGGTCCCTCATGGCCTGTGCATGCACAGAAGAACAATTGTTTTTCTATGGTGCCTACATGGAGCAGGGTGGTTTAGTAAGTCTTTGACTAGAAGTCTACTGTGTTTTTAGAATGTTTCCTATTTGCTCCTTTGACTACAGAGAGTAGGCTTTTCTTGAGACTTTGTTTACGCCTCTTGGCATCTGGACGTTGGTGGTTTCTTCAGCTCCAAGTTTGGGATATATGGGACAAAAAGAAAAATCTATGGAATTCACCACCATGTCGTTCCTAGGGTCCAAGGTCTGCTGTTACTCTGCCGTCTTTACACCTTTCAGGGATTCTTTATGCTCCTTTTCTAGATAGGGTCCAGAGTTTTAATCATATTTAGTAGGAAGAACAGGAAATCTATGTCTACTCCATTTTCCTAGAACCAAAGTCAGACTTCCTTCACATTCATTTTTTAAAGGATAGTTCTGCTAGATATAGAAGTCTTTGTTTCTTTTTTTCCCAGCCTCTTGACTATATCACTCTACCATTTTCTGAATTCCATGGTTTCTGATGAGAAAACAGTCACTAATCACACTACTGTTGCCCTGTATGTGATAAGGTAATTCTATCTTGCTGTTTTCAATATTTTGTCTTTCAGCACTGTGACTATGACACGTCTAGGTATACTTCTCATTTGTGTTTATCCTGGTTGAAGTTCACTAAAGTTCTTGGATCTGTAGATAATTTTCATCAAGTTTGGTATTTAGATAATTTTGCAAAAATGATTTGTCTCTTTCTTGCTCCCTTCTCCACTTGGGACTCCTATTATACATGTGTTAAAATCATGTTCAAATGTTTGATACCATCACACAGGCCTCTGTTGATCAGTCTCAATTTTTTTTCCCCCTTTCTGTTGTTTGGTTTAGAAATTTTCTTTTGACTTACCTTCAAGGTCACTGATTCAGGCATCCTACCATTTCTAATCTGCTATCATGTTAACTCTTCATTTCAGTTACTATATTTTCAATTCTAGAAATTTCACATGGTTCTTCTTTTATCTTTTCTATTTGTTTGTTGTAAGTCTCTATTTGTTGATTCACACAATATTTTCTACCAATTCTTGAATATATTTTCTCTTAGTCCTTTAAATATAATAGCTGCTTTTCAATCTACAAATTCAATGCAATCCCTATCAAACTACCAGCGGTATTTTTCACAGAACTAGAACAAATAATTTCAAGATTTATATGGAAATACAAAAAACCTCGAATAGCCAAAGCAATCTTGAGAAAGAAGAATGGAGCTGGAGGAATCAACCTGCCTGACTTCAAGCTCTACTACAAAGCCACAGTCATCAAGACAGTATGATACTGGCACAAAGACAGAAATATAGATCAATGGAAAAAAATAGAAAGCCCAGAGATAAACCCACACACTTATGGACACCTTATCTTTGATAAAGGAGGCAAAAATATACAATGGAGTAAAGACAATCTCTTTAACAAGTGGTGCTGGGAAAATTGGTCAACAACTTGTAAAAGAATGAAACTAGATCACTTTCTAACACCACACACAAA
>SJYQ01004281.1:157769-183786 GCA_006410935.1 Redunca redunca
TTTCCTGTTGAGAGGGTGGGATGAGATGGGAGAATGGCATTGAAACATGTAAAAAAAATAAATAATTACGGCAATGGTGATAATAAAAAAAAAAAATAAGAAAAAAAAAATAAATATAATAGCTGCTTTTAAGTCTTTGTTAAATCCAGTATCTGTGCTTACTCAGTTTCTACTTAATCTTTTTCCATGGTATTGATCAGTTTCCTGTTTGCATATTTATTGCTTTTTAGGTGAAAACTAATCATTTTGATTACTTATATACATATACACATATATAGTGAAAATATTATTTGACTTTGCACTACTCTCTGTTCCCCTTTCCTGGTACAAATGACATCACAGACACCTGAGGAGAAAACTGAAATTCACTATCTTCAATTTGACAATGGCAGCTGGCCTGTATTTAAATAACATTTGTGAGAAGACCTAGCAATTTGGTGAATATCTTAAACACTAAATACTGTTTTCATCTGCAGATTTGATACTGCTTCATATCAACCAACGATAATAATAACTTTGAAAAAGCAGTGGACAACCAGTAAAGGATGAAATTAGTACAAAGTCAGGCCTATTTCTCAGAGTCTTCCTCAATTTCACTACATCCTACCCATCTGCTCAAGCAAGAATCCTGAGGAGAAATTCTTGATTCCTCCCTCTCCCTCACCCCCACATCCAGCTGGTCTGATGAGCTCTACCTCCAAAGCAGATCTCAAATGGATGGCAGCTATCATCTCCATAGTAACCACCCTGCTCCAAACCACCTGCTCCATGTTACACCTGGACTATTACAACTGTCTCCTAAGAAGTCTTGCAACTTCCAAAATGGTACCCAATAGGAGCACAACAATATTTGTTAAATAAATAGAAACTATGCCATTGTGAGAGAAGCTAGACAAAAAAAAAAAAATAGGTACACACTGTACATTCCATTCATCTAGAACTCTAAAACATACAAAATACAAATTAATCTACTAAGACAGAAGGCAGATCAGCAATTGCTCAAGTATTAGAGGCAGAAAGGGCAAAGTGGAGCCATTACCAAGGGCATAAGGAAATTTTGGGGTGATGGTTATGTTCACTACCTATACTATGTTGGTTTCATGGATACATGTGTATATATATTTATTTTTTTATTAGTATATACAGTTATACTCAGGTGGTACAGCAGTAAAGAATCCACCTGCCAATGCAGGAGCTACAAGAGACAAAGGTTTGATCCTTGGGTCAAGAAGATCCCCTGGAGAAGGATATGGCCCACTCCAGTATTCATGCCTGGAAAATTCCATGGACAGAGGAGCCTGGTGGGCTATAGTTCATGGGACTGCAAAGAGTCAGACATGACTGTGCACGGCACACATACATACATAATTATTTATATATATAAACTGGTCAAATTGTACACATTAAAAATGTACAATTTATGCAAATTATACCACATTAAAACTATTTTAATGAAAATAAACAAATTTTTAAATGATGGTATTTTAAATAAACTATGAGATATGGAATCAACTTCAAACAATCCAGGGGAGAAGGAGAGCAGAGATGAGTGGATAGAAATACAGATGAAACTAAATTAGCCATGAGCTGATAATTATTAAGTCTGGGTAGGAAGGACACGGGGATTTAATACACCATTCTCTCAGCTTCTGCACGTTTGAAATTTTCTATAGTAAGAACAATTTTTAAGTTAAATGAGAGAAAGCACACACCAGAATAAGCTAAAAGAAGAAAAAACTTTCAGAGCCCGCAAATGTTAGGAGTCAAAAGTTTCCTCAGAAGTTTATTTATAGGGGGTTTGGAGTTTAAAAGGACAGGTTTCATTCTCTACTTTCTGATCCTGAGAAGCGTGCATCTTCCCTTGAGAGCTAAGTCATCCTCGCCCTGACTGGCTAAAAGCTGGGCTTTCTGCACACCTGACTTCTCATCAAGCCTTTAAGCTATCTTATCATCCAGGTTTCCATAGGCTTAATTTTGGCATTCTCAAGTTCAGGATTAAAGAAAATGATTTTATTGCCGATTTGAAGTACTTCATGCATGTTAAAGCAACGCCCTTGTTAAATCAGCTAGTACTATAGCAATAGGCAGCTCAGAAACACCAACAGGAGCAGTTTTTTTTAACCCTTTTCTTCTAGTGTCTGCTTGTGTGTCTCCTAAAAGGAATTTCTTTCCAATCACCTCAACTGTTTTTCAAGAAAGGAACTCTGGGACTTCCCTAGTGGTCTAGCAGGTAAGAATAGCCTTGCAATGCAGGGGATGTGGGTTCCATCCCTGGTTGGAGAACTAAGATCTCACAAGCTGCAGGACAACTAAGCCCACGTGCAGCAACTAGAGAGCCTGTGTGCAGCAACTAAAGAGCCTGCAGGATGCAATGAAGATCCCACAGGCTTCAACTAAGACCTGATGCAGTCAAATACACAAATACTCTTTAGACAGGAACTCTGCCTACAATTGATTAGAGCATACTACCATATCTCTTCCCTCATTTGATCCTCAGAAAAGCTTTGGGAAGCAGAAAGTATCATGATCCCCACTTCAGAGATGAAGAATAGTGAAGCTCAGAGAGATGGAATAAATGGGACAGATCCAGGTCACACAGATAGCAAGTGACAAACCCAGAAGTCAAGGTTCATCCCACCCCTGTGCTTGCCCAGTTTGACTCTTCCAGACTAGCTGCACCTCTAACCAAGGCACATTTGTGAAAAACAAAGTGAAAAAAAAAAATTCAGTTACCTGATGTCAAATGTGACAAGGGATTTTAAGAGTGGGTGGCTGAAACCAGTACTTCAAATAAAGCTGTTTCAGTTATGTGTAATTTTATTCAGCCCCCAGCACAAGGACTAACATAAGGTACTGCTATTAGCTTTAGATGTTGAATGAGGAGAGGAAAAAGAGGGTGACACCCAGAGAAAGGTCAAAGAAAGGAAACTAGAGATCAGATTGGAAAGAATAGCACATTAAACACACAGTCCAAATTAACAACCCCTGCAGTATTTTCTCTGTAAAACCAGCATGCACTGTATGGTGATTACCCTGTTAGAGAAATGAATGAAAACAGTCATTTCCTCCATGCTACTTGTTTCGCCCACGCCCAGCTAAAAAGGAAGAGAATTCTCAACACGATATTAACTTGCTCACAGTGTCTGTCGTCCTCATCTTCCAAAAAATATGCCCCTTTCATAGCCCAAGGACTACAGTAACAGTTCTTGCTTTGGGAGATAATACATAAAACTGGTCAGTTAAAACACTGATTCCAACTGTAACAGCTAATAATAGCAGCTAATATTTACTGAGCATATATTAGAATCAGGTATTGTTTTAATGTTTTGAATTTTTAAAATGATATTCTGATGTAGGTTCTATTATTGGGAGGGCAACTATATAATCAATTGTCCAAATAAGGATACCATGGGGAATGAATAGGGCAGCTAGTAACAACTGTGCCAGGCATGAGCACAGGCTAGGGATGTTGGACACCCCATCATCAGGGCCATCTTACAAATGAAGACTCAAAGAACGGAAAGGTTAAATTGCCTCTCCTGTGTAACACAGCTAATAATGGGAGGAGCCAGGGTTCAAGCCCAGGCCATCTGGTTCCAGGCTCCCACTCAGCCACTCGGCCATATGCCCCTTATGAGCTGATATGGTATCATATTTTTAAAGAAATCATTCCACTGTTCCACTTTGAACAGCATAAGCCCTTCCATATTTCATAAGTTCACTGCGAGAAAATGGTTAGGCCCAAGGGAAACTGAGTTGAGAGTTCATATTTTTAAAAAATAAAGATTCATCAGCTTCAGGATAGAGCTGAAATAATACCCCTTGTTAGATGTGCTTCTTCAAAAGTGCTTCTCTCAGCATAGGGCATCTGCTTTTTTCACTTAAGAACAAACAGGAGAAGAACTATTAAAAATTCCAACATATGGAGGCTGAACAACACACTGCTGAATAACCAACAAATCACAGAAGAAATCAAAAAAGAAATCAAAATATGCATAGAAACGAATGAAAATGAAAACACAACAACCCAAAACCTGTGGGACACTGTAAAAGCAGTGCTAAGGGGAAACTTCATAGCAATAGAGGCATACCTCAAGAAACAAGAAAAAAGTCAAATAAATAACCTAACTCTACACCTAAAGCAACTAGAAAAGGAAGAAATGAAGAGCTCCAGGGTTAGTAGAAGGAAAGAAATCTTAAAAATTAGGGCAGAAATAAATGCAAATGAAACAAAAGAGACCATAGCAAAACTCAACAAGGCCAAAAGCTGGTTCTCTGAAAGGATAAATAAAATTGACAAACCATTAGCCAGACTCATCAAGAAACAAAGGGAGAAGAATCAAATTAATAAAATTAGAAATGAAAATGGAGAGATCACAACAAACAACACAGAAATACAAAGAATCATAAAAGACTACTATCAGCAATTATATGCCAATAAAATGGACAATGTGGAAGAAATGGACAAATTCTTAGAAAAGTACAACTTTCCAAAACTGAACCAGGAAGAAACAGAAAATCTTAACAGACCCACCACAAGCACAGAAATTGAAACTGTAATCAGAAATCTTCCAGCAAACAAAAGCCCAGGTCCAGACGCTTCACAGCTGAATTCTACCAAAAATTTCGAGAAGAGCTAATACCTATCCTACTCAAACTCTTCCAGAAAATTGCAGAGGAAGGTAAACTTCCAAACTTATTCTATGAGGCCACCATCACCCTAATACCAAAACCTGACAAAGATGCTACAAAAAAAGAAAACTACAGGCCAATATCACTGATGAACATAGATGCAAAAATCCTTAACAAAATTCTAGCAATCAGAATCCAACAACACATTAAAAAGATCATACACCATGACCAAGTGGGCTTTATCCCAGGGATGCAAGGATTCTTCAATATCCACAAATCAATGTAATGCACCACATTAACAAATTGAAAAATAAAAGCCATATGATTTTCTCAATAGATTCAGAGAAAGCCTTTGACAAAATTCAACATCCATTTATGATAAAAACTCTCCAGAAAGCAGGAAATGAAGGAACATACCTCAACATAATAAAACCTATATATGACAAACCCACAGCAAACAATATCCTCAATGGTGAAAAATTGAAAGGATTTCCCCTAAAGTCAGGAACAAGACAAGGGTGCCCACTTTCACCGCTACTATTCAACATAGTTCTGGAAGTTTTGGCCACAGCAATCAGAGCAGAAAAAGAAATAAAAGGAATCCAAATTGGAAAAGAAGAACTAAAACTCTCACTGTTTGCAGATGACATGATCCTCTACATAGAAAACCCTAAAGACTCCACCAGAAAATTACTAGAGCTAATTAACGAATATAGTCAAGTTGCAGGATATAAAATCAACACACAGAAATCCCTTGCATTCCTTTACACTAATAATGAGAAAGAAGAAAAAGAAATTAAGGAAACAATTCCATTCACCATTGCAACGAAAAGAATAAAATACCTAGGAATATATCTACCTAAAGAAACTAAAGACCTATATATAGAAAACTATAAAACACTGGTGAAAGAAATCAAAGAGGACACTAATAGATGGAGAAATATACCATGTTCACGGATTGGAAGAATCAATATAATGAAAATGAGTATACTACCCAAAGCAATCTATAGATTCGATGCAATCCCTATCAAGCTACCAACGCTATTTTTCACAGAACTAGAACAAATAATTTCACAATTTGTATGGAAATACAAAAAACCTCGAATAGCCAAAGCAATCTTGAGAAAGAAGAATGGAACTGGAGCAATCAACCTGCCTGACTTCAGGCTCTACTACAAAGTCACAGTCATCAAGACAGTATGGTACTGGCACAAAGACAGAAATATAGAGCAGTGGAACAAAATAGAAAGCCCAGAGATAAATCCACACACCTATGGACACCTTATCTTTGACAAAGGAGGCAAGAATATACAATGGAGAGAAGACAATCTCTTTAACAAGTGGTGCTGGGAAAACTGGTCAACCACTTGTAAAAGAATGAAACTAGAACACTTTCTAACACCATACACAAGAATAAACTCAAAATGGATTAAAGATCTAAATGTAAGACCAGAAACTATAAGACTCCTAAAGGAGAACACAGGCAAAACACTCTCCGACATAAATCACAGCAAGATCCTCTATGACCTACCTCCCAGAATATTGGAAATAAAAGCAAAAATAAACAAATAGGACCTAATTAAACTTAAAAGCTTCTGCACAACAAAGGAAACTATAAGCAAGGTGAAAAGACAGCCTTCAGAATGAGAGAAAATAATAGCAAATGAAGCAACTGACAAACAACTAATCTCAAAAATATACAAGCAACTCCTGCAGCTCAATTCCAGAAAAATAAACGACCCAATCAAAAAATGGGCCAAAGAACTAAACAGACATTTCTCCAAAGAAGACACAGAGATGGCTAACAAACACATGAAAAGATGCTCAACATCACTCATTATCAGAGAAATGCAAATCAAAACCACAGTGAGGTACTATTTCACTCCAGTCAGGATGGCGGCTATCCAAAAGTTTACAAGGAATAAATGCTGGAGAGGGTGTGGAGAAAAGGGAACCCTCTTACACTGTTGGTGGGAATGCAAACTAGTACAGCCACTATGGAGAACAGTGTGGAGATTCCTTAAAAAACTGGAAATAGAATTGCCTTATGACCCAGCAATCCTACTGCTGGGCATACACACTGAGGAAACCAGAATTGAAAGAGACACGTGTACCCCAATGTTCATCGCAGCACTGTTTATAATAGACAGGACATGGAAGCAACCTAGTTGTCCATCAGCAGATGAATGGATAAGAAAGCTGTGGTACATATACACAATGGAGTATTACTCAGCCATTAAAAAGAATACATTTGAATCCATTCTAATGAGGTGGATGAAACTGGAGCCAATTATACAGAGTGAAGTAAGCCAGAAAGAAAAATACCAATACACTATACTAAGGCATATATATGGAATTTAGAAAGATGGAAACGATAACCCTGTATGCAAGACAGCAAAAGAGACACAGATGTATAGAACAGTCTTTTGGACTCTGTGGGAGAGCGAAAGGGTGGGATGAGATGGGAGAATGGCATTGAAACATGTATAATATCATATATGAAACAAATTGCCAGTCCAGGTTCGATGCATGATACTGGATGCTTGGGGCTGGTGCACTGGGATGACCCAGAGGGATGGTATGGGGAGGGAGGAGGGAGGGGGGTTCAGGATGGGGAACACGTGTATACCTGTGGTGGATTCATGTTGATATATGGCAAAACCAATACAATATTGTAATTGACCTCCAATTAAAATAAATATTTATATTTTTTTAAAAAAGAATAAATAGACATTTAAAGTAGCAACACTTACCACCTGAACAGACATCCACATACAGAGTATGCCTTCAGTAGTTTCCCTGGCTCAAATCCCCTGTGGCTTGGGGATCTCAATCTCAACCTCATACCATGGAAAAACCTGTTCCATTTCATAGACCTACTTTGTAAGGTCTCATCTTCCCTTGTGTATTACTGGAAAGGTTTTCAAATACCTCCAAGAGAAAAGCATGCCTCAGAAATAAAGTGATAACAAGGAAATCTAACATATTCCTTTCATTACAGACTAAATGACAGGTGCCATGAGATCTCAGTAAGTCACAATGTCAGGTGCATGAAAGGGTCTTTATGTACACACACAATAGCGTGTTGATTTGCTTCTTTTTTTTTCTAATATTTTGTCATTTATTTATTTATTTGGCTGTGCTGGGCCTTAGTTGCAGCATGCAGAATCTTGGTAGTTGGGTCATGTAGGATCTTTTTGTTGTGACATGTGAACTCTTAGCTGTGGCAAGTGGGAGCTAGTTCCCTGACCAGGGATCAAACTCAGGCCCCTGCATTGGGACTGCAGAGTGTTAGCCACTGGACCAGCAGGCAAGTCCCCTGGTCTTGCGTCCCAAGGCAAAATGATGTTGGTCTATTTCCCATTATCCTTTTTCTTGAGTCCCTCATGACATCACTTTCCATTGCATTTACAGTTCTTTCTGCCTCTTCCCTCAGCCTTCACACTCCATTTAGTGTCTCTGTCAAATGACAAGCCCCCAGACAGCCTGAAAGATCACACTCCCTCCTCCACCTTCCATCACTCTCTCTCCTCCTACCCTATATGTCCCCCTTCTTCCTTGCTGTGGTATCAAAACACCAATACTTGTCCCCAGTTCCTGGCTCAGAGCTCCTGAGATCCTTGGAAGAAAAAGATGAGAATCTCTCTTTTGTTGCCTCTTCTGAGTTGTATGAAGTCGCTCAGTCGTGTCCAACTCTTTGAGACCCTGTGGACTGTAGTCCTACCAGGCTCCACCATCCATGGGATTCTCCAGGCAAGAGTACTGGAGTGGGTTGCCATTTCCTTCTCCAGGGGATGTTCCCAACCCAGGGATCGAACGCGGGTCTCCTGCATTGGAGGCAGACGCTTTAACCTCTGAGCCACCAGGGAGTTGTATACTTTAAATTAAGCCCAGCAATCATAAGTACTTTGGCCACCTCATGCAAAGAGTTGACTCATTGGAAAAGACTCTGATGCTGGAAGGGATTGGGGGCAGGAGGAAAAGGGGACGACAGAGGATGAGATGGCTGGATGGCATCACTGACTCGATGGACATGAATCTGAGTGAACTCCAGGAGATGGTGATGGACAGGGAGGCCTGGTGTGCTGCGAGTCATGGGGTCGCAAAGAGTCTGACATGACTGAGCGATTAAACTGAACTGAACTGAATCATAAGTAAAGTGTTTTCCTGAGTTTTGTGAGTTGAACTAGTAAATTACCAAGACTGAGCGAAGGGATCATCTGAACCCCAAAATTCACATTCTGCCAGGCAGAAGCGTGGGGAGCCTGGTACCCCATTTTCAGCTGGCATATGAAGTATTAGAAGACTTGTAGGACTGTGTTCATAATCTGTGGTGTCTGTGATAACTCCAGAAGTAAGCATCAGAACTGGACTGAATTTCTGAACACCCAGCTCATGTTAGAGATAAATTACATATTTGGTATCAGGTAAAACACATACACATGTGGTGTCAGAACAGTACAAGAAAAAATGAAATACACTAACACTTACTACTACTACTATTACTAAGTTGCTTCAGTCGTGTCCAACTCTGTGTGACCCCATAGATGGCAGCCCATCAGGCTCCGCTCTCCCTGGGATTCTCCAGGCAAGAATACTGGAGTGGGTTGCCATTTCCTTCTCCAATGCATGAAAGTGAAAAGTCAAAGTGAAGTCACTCAGTCATCTCCGACTCTTAGCGACCCCATGGACTGCAGCCTACCAGGCTCCTCTGACCATGGGATTTTCCAGGCAAGAGTGGGGTGCCATTGCCTTCTCCGCTAATACTTACTACTGGTGACAAATTATAAATTGCTTTCCTTCTCCTAATAGGGCAGGCACATTGACACCATAGACTTTGCTCTATTCCCTGCTTTATCATTTGAGCCTTAAACAGAGGCTAAGACTATAGATGTCAATATTATTTGAACCAGTGGATGTATGCCTTGTGCTTAAGTTTCTTTTTTTTTTTAATTTTTATTTTAACTTTAGTTTACTTTACAATACTGTATTGGTTTTGCCATACATTGACATGAATTCACCACGAGTGTACATGCATTCCCAAACATGAATCCCCTCCCACCTCCCACTCCATACCATCTCTCTGGGTCCTCTCCATGCACCAGCCCCAAGCATCCTGCATCCTGCATCGGACATAGACTGGCGATTCGTTTCTTACATGATAGTATACATGTTTCAATGTCATCCTCCCATCTCATCCCACCCTCTCCCTCTCTCTCTCCCCCAGAGTCCAAAAGTTCACTCTATAGATCTGAGTCTCTTTTGTTGTCTCGCATACAGGGTCATCATCACCATCTTTCTAAATTCCATATATATGTGTTAGTATACTGTATTGGTGTTTTTCTTTCTGGCTTACTTCACTCTGTATAATTGGCTCCAGTTCCATCCATCTCCTTAGAACTAATTCAAATGTATTCTTTTATTTTATTTTATTTTATTTTCAAATGTATTCTTTTTAATGGCCGAGTAATACTCCATTGTGTTGCTCTTGGTCAAAAAGTAGAGATTCAACAAAAAAAAGGGGGGGAAAGGTTAGAATGAAAAGTAAGATGGTAGAGACCCCTGTGGTACAATGGGAAATTACATATTTGGTCTTTGTACTGATTCTCCAGAGTGACTTGTGTCTTCTGTGTGCTGATAAGATGACTGGTAGCTGGGGAGCCCTAGGTAAATTCTGGATGAGCCCTGATCAGGCAGAGAGACCTAGGCACGATTATCAAGTTGGAACATTTAGCTCCACCCCTTGATCTCTGGGGGCTTCCCTTGTGTCTCAGCTGGTAAAGAATCCGCCTGCAATGTGGGAGACCTGGGTTCGATCCCTGAGTCAGGAAGATCCCCCAGAGAAGGGAAAGGCTACCCACTCCCATATTCTGGCCTGGAGAATTCCAAGGACTGTACAGTCCATGGGGTCACAAAGAGTCAGACACGACTGAGCAACTTTCACTTTCTTTCACAGATCTCCGGGGAGGGGAGGGGTTCTGGTGATTTGACCTAACCACCAATGGCCAAGGGTTTAATCTATTACACCTGTGTAACGGGACCTCCATAAAACAACCAAACAATGGGATCTGAAGAGCCTGAGTTGGTGGACACATTTATGTGCTGGGAGGATGGTACACCTCACATTCACAGGGATAGAAGTTCCTGTGTGTAGGACTCTCCTAGACCCCACACTATGTATCTCTTCATCTGGCTGTTCATTGGTATCCTTTATTATAAACCAGTGATAGTAAGTAAAGGGATCTGTGGACTGTTCTAGCACATCATCAAATCTGAAAGGGGGGCACTGTGGGAACTCCTGACTTAGCAGCCACCTCAGATAGAAGTGCAGGCACCCAGAGCACCCAGTACTTGGACTGGCATCTGAAGCTGGGGAAGACTTGTGGGACTGAGCCCTTAAACCTTGGAGTCTGTGCTGACTCCAGGTGGTTAGCACCAGACTGAACTGAACAAAAGATATTCAGATGGTGTCCAGGGAGTTGGCATGGGAAAAAGTTACACATCTGGTGTCAGAAGTGTTGTGGCATTTTTCACAGAACTAAAATTTAAAAAAAATTTTTTTTTAATTTGTACAGAAACACAAAAGACTCTGAACAGCCAAAACAATCTAGAAAAGGAAGAAGGGAGCTGGAGCAATCATGCTCTCTGACTTTAGATTATACTTCAAGGCTACAGTAATCAGAACAGTATGGCGCTGGTACAGAAACAGACACACAGTTCAATGGAACAAGACAGAGTACCCAGAAATACAACCATACTTACATAGGCAATTGATCTATGACAAAGGCAAGAATACATTGAACAAAAGACAATCTCTTCAATAAGTGGTGGACAGCTACATGTAAAATAATGCAAATGATGTGACTGACAAGGGATTAATCACCAAAATAAACAAATAGTTCATACAGCTCAATATATTTAAAGAAAAAAGAACACAACCAAAGAGTGGGTAGAAGATCTAAACAGATATTTCTCCAAAGGAGATATATATATATATATATATATATATATATACACACACACACACACACACACACACACATATATATATGTATATATATATAGATATATNTATATATATATATATATACATGGTAAAAGACACATGAAAAGATGTTCAATATCGTTAATTATTAGAGAAATGCAAACCAAAGCTATGATGCAATAGAATGGCCTCACACCATCCAGAATAGCCATCATCAAAAAGTTTGCAAATAATAAATGCTGGAGAGGGTGTGGAGAAAAATGAACCCTCTGACATTGTTGGTGGAAATGTAAATTGGTGCACCCACTACAGAGAACAGTGTGGAGGTGCCTTAAAAAACTAAAAATAGAGCCATCATATGATCCACCAACCCCAATGATCCAACACATACTCGCTGGTATGTATCTGGAGAAAACTATAATTTGAAAAAATACACTGAGGGAATTCCCTGGTGGTTGAGTGGTTAGGACTCTGTGCTTTCACTGTTGTGGGCCTGGGTTCAATTCCTGGTGGGGAATTAAGATCCCACAAACTACGTGGCAAATAAATAAATAAAGCCAAGTTAAAGACTTCAGGATTTACAGAAGAGTTTTTTTTAAAGAAAAAAAAATTACACCCCAATGTTCATAACAGCACTATTTCCAACAGTCAAGATATGGAATGAATCTAAAAGTCCATCCAACAGATGAATGGATAAAGAAGATGTGAGACATACGCACGTATTACTCAGCCATAAGAAAGAGTTAAATAATGCCATTTGCAGTGAAATGAATAGATGTAGACATTATCATTCTAAGTGAGGTAAGTCAAACAGAGAAAGACAAATGATATCATTTCTGTGTGGAATCTTAAAAAAAAAAAAATACAAATGAACTTATATATAAAAGAGAAACAGACTCATAGACACAGAAAACAAATTTATGGTTACCAAAGTGGAAAACAGGCGGAGGAATAAATGAAGAGTTTGCAACTAACACAGACACACTGCTGCTGCTGCTAAGTCGCTTCAGTTGTGCCCCACTCTGTGCGACCCCATAGACGGCAGCCCACCAGGACCCCCGTCCCTGGAATTCTCCAGGCANTCCTGGTGGGGAATTAAGATCCCACAAACTACGTGGCAAATAAATAAATAAAGCCAAGTTAAAGACTTCAGGATTTACAGAAGAGTTTTTTTTAAAGAAAAAAAAATTACACCCCAATGTTCATAACAGCACTATTTCCAACAGTCAAGATATGGAATGAATCTAAAAGTCCATCCAACAGATGAATGGATAAAGAAGATGTGAGACATACGCACGTATTACTCAGCCATAAGAAAGAGTTAAATAATGCCATTTGCAGTGAAATGAATAGATGTAGACATTATCATTCTAAGTGAGGTAAGTCAAACAGAGAAAGACAAATGATATCATTTCTGTGTGGAATCTTAAAAAAAAAAAAGATACAAATGAACTTATATATAAAAGAGAAACAGACTCATAGACACAGAAAACAAATTTATGGTTACCAAAGTGGAAAACAGGCGGAGGAATAAATGAAGAGTTTGCAACTAACACAGACACACTGCTGCTGCTGCTAAGTCGCTTCAGTTGTGCCCCACTCTGTGCGACCCCATAGACGGCAGCCCACCAGGACCCCCGTCCCTGGAATTCTCCAGGCAAGAACACTGGAGTGGGTAACACAGACACACTGCTATACATAAAACAGAAAATCAACAGGGACCTACTGTATAGCACAGAGAACTATACTCAATATTTCATAATAATTATATAAGGGGAAAGAATCTGAAAAAGAATATATATATATATATATATATATATATATATGTAACTGAATCAGTTTGCTGTACACTTGAAACTAACACAATATTGTAAATCAACTATATTTCAATTTTAAAAATGAAATACTTGTTAAAAAATTCTGTGGGGCATATATCCAGAAGTAGCATTGTAGGATCACAGAGTTCTATTTTTAACATTCTGAAGAACCACTATGTTGTTTTTCTAAGAAGTTGCATCATTTTTTTTAATAGCAGTCATCCTTGTGGGTAAGAGGTGGCCAAAGACTTCAGCTTCTACAGTCATTCTATCCAACTTCTTGGGAGGAAGGAAAGAGGTGAAAAAGCAGCAAAGTCCCAAGAAAATGGTTAACATTGTGACTTATACTATGGTAGATACATATGCTTTATTTGAGATATGGATCATAATAATTGTGAAAACACATGGCAGCTTTTCAACACAAGGCCATAAAATAAAATGCTAAAAACTCATCAACCTAAACACAGAGGAAGCAACTATTAAGAGAAAATAAGTAACACACTGGATTTCCACAACCAAGAACTAACTTTCTCATCATCTGCTGATAGTAGACATTGCTAAACAGAATTTGACATCTAATAATGCAGGTAGTTCTTTAATTTCGGGCTTCCCTGGTGGCTCAGAGGTTAAAGCCCCTGCCTGCAATGTGGGAGACCTGGGTTCGATCCCTGGGTTGGGAAGATCCCCTGAAGAAAGGAATGGCAACCCACTCCAGTACTCTTGCCTGGAGAACCCCATGGATGGAGAAGCCTGGTGGGCTACAGTCCATGGGGTTGCAAGCTTAATATGCTAACATACTACACAAAAGAGCATTCACAGTCTATCCAGTCTTGGAGAGGTTGGTTCTGAAGAACACAGAAATCATTTTTTTTCATCCTAAACAAGGTATAGTATATAGCTGTTGTTGTTAAGTTGCTAAGTTGTGTCCGACCCTTTGTGATCTTATAAATTGTAGCCCACCAGTCTCCTCTGTCCATGGGATTTCCCAGGCATGAATACTGGGGTAGGTTGCCATTTTCTCCTCCAGAGGATCTTCTTCACTAAGGGATTTAACCCACGTCTCCTACACTGGCAGGTAGATTCTTTACCACTAAGTTACTTGGGAAGCCCTTATGGTACACAGTAGCATCATCCTAAAGAAAGGTGATTTCTGGGTCAGTGAAAGAGTAGTACCCAAGATCACAGGGTACAGACTACATCTGCTGAAAGGACTACTCCACACTCACTCACTTGCTTCTCTCTGAATGATTCTGTGTAACTGTTCAGTCCTGCCTGCAAACAGATATGGCTCTAAAGCTTTTGAGAAGTGAGAAAATCAGTTTATAGTCTTCGTAAGGATTTCGTTTATCACATTCTCTTATACTCACAATCTTCTGTGTTCCTCAGTGACAACTCATTAGCAAGTTATGATAGAGTATAAGCAATTCAGTTCAGTTCAGTCACTCAGTCGTGTCCGACTCTCTGCAACCCCATGAACTGCAGCACGCCAGGCCTCCCTGTCCATCACCAACTCCTGGAGTTCACTCAGACTCACATCCATCAAGTCAGTGATGCCATCCAGCCATCTCATCTTCTGTCATCCCCTTATCCTCCTGCCCCCAATACCTCCCAGCATCAGACTCTTTTCCAATGAGTCAACTCTTCGCACGAGATGTCCATAGTACTAGAGTTTCAGCTTTAGCATCATTCCCTCCAAAGAAATCCCAGGGCTGATCTCCTTCAGAATGGACTGGTTGGATCTCCTTGCAGTCCAAGGGACTCTCAAGAGTCTTCTCCAACACCACAGTTCAAAAGCAAACCAAATCATATTTTTAGTTAAAGATTTTCTGCAAAGAATACTTGATTACTTCTCTGATTTTACTTCGTATACTATGAAAGTAGACAAGTGCTAAGTACCCAGTTCTGTAAGTTCTGTCACTTCATTAGAAGCAGTGTCTACTTTTTTTAGTGTGTATAAAGCAGAGACTGTCCACAGAAAGAAGTGTATAGCTGCGTGCTACCGGATGTCCTATCTTGTTTCCACATCCCTAAAAAGGTCCAGAATAAGTATCTTTCATGAATTAGATTTCAGAGTGAGCTGTCATTTCATAGCTCACTGAAATTTTCATTGCATATTAAAAACTAGTCATGATTAAGATTTATCAAGTGTTTACTACATAACCACTCACTAATCAATTTCTTTGTGGTATCTCATTGAAATCTCTCAGTTTCTCCACAAGGGGTACTGTTATTTCTCACTTACAGATGCGGAAGCTGAATGAGGATTTAAGTGACTTGCTCCAGCTTAATCAGCTGGTAGGTGACTAAGATAGGAATCCAGGTCCAACTCCCAAACTGCCTGAGTTTAACCATCATGTTAAACTTCCTCCTCACATATAATTAAAGACATGACCACATACATGTAATTATATGCGTTTCCTTGACTCCTTCACATCTGCTGGCTCCAGAGGGCAAAGGGATCATGTCTGTGGGATTCCCAGAACCCAGCTCATAAGTCTGGCATTCAGTAGATTGCCAATAAACTTTGCTGGATGAATAAAAGCATATATTTATATAAAAATCACACATATGGATAGGAATATACCTATATTATAAATATGTTCACATATCCACATGAAAATCCTCCCCAGAATAACCTGATGTAAAAGATAATCAGACTGTTCTATTTCTTCTCTTCTCAGTAACATGGTTTAATTTCCAGATCCTTAGGGAAAGAACAAATGAGTCACACTACAGCATAGGAAAAGACACGAAAGGTGAAGCTATAGAAAGGGAAAATGACACCAAATTATTTCACAATTCATTAACAGGCTAAATGTTCAGTGCAAAAACTGACTTGCCAAATCAATAATTTTTAAGAACAATTCAGTGGAAGGAAATAAGAGATTAAGAATGTAAAAAGGGCAGGAAACTGATTTAAAATATCAAGATATATAAAAAAACCATAGGCATATAAAAAACCATACTGCCTCTCACTTGTTTTTGGAAGAAGCCAAGTATGACTCAAGTATGAAACAAGTATGACTCAGCAATTCATATCTCTTTAAATTATCTTTCAGAGTTACCACACTTCCTGAAATTCCTGACTTAACGTGTACAGTCTGTGGTAAAATACTACAAGGAAGTAAGCAGCCTTTCAAGTTCTGCATCTCAAATAACATCTGGACACCGGCTAAGACTGTATGAGCTTCAAGATCAGAAGACCTGGGATTTCATCTTGACTCTGCAAACCAAATTCAAAATCTGGGGCAAAGTCAGAACCTCTCTCCACTCTATGAATTATCATAAGAAATGACACTAAGACCACCTGCCTCCTTTTGCACAGTCAGGAATATTCTTCGGGTATGAGAAATACAGAAGAGTCTCTGAGAAAGATGGAGGGAGACAGAGCACTCTGAGCTCTTTGAGAAGAAAAAAAACAAATATAAATGTAAAGAATAAGGACTTTGACTTGGCTCCTCACACAAGCACTAGGTGGCCTTGGGAACAAGTCATGCTGTGGACAAGGGTCTGAGGAACATCTGTTTTTCTGTAACCCAAACACGTAAGGCTCTAGAAAGCCAGTGTAGGGAAGGGCTTGGGGGACGGGCTCAAGATTGACAGGGAACACACATTTTCTTCCCAATGTGTAATGATTCCACCTCTGGTTTAGGTGTGCTGTGGTCAAAGTATTTATTACTATAGGCTACTGTATATGAGAAATTGTAAAGAAGAGAATTATTCTGTGTACCGGAGAAGGCAATGGCAACAGACTCCAGTACTCTTGCCTGGAAAATCCCATGGACGGGGGAGCCTGGTGGGCTGCCATCTATGGGGTCGCATAGCGTCGGACATGACTGAAGCGACTTAGCAGTAGCAGTATTCTGTGTACCAGAATATACACATACATTAACCTTTGCTGACTGTCAAGCATGATGAGACAGAGGCCTTAGCTGAAAATGTTAAGCATAAATTAGGGGCTGCGATACTGGGGGAGTGCTGGGGGATGCACATAAAAAAACAATCTGTCCAGGGAGGCTAGAGTAGGAAGAAGGAAAGAGAGGGTCACGGAGGTGGAAAATGGGATGCCAAGCCTGATGGAGAGAATCTGGCTCTGGATATAGCACCTAAGCTTCGGGCTGTCGATTCACACTTCAAACCACACCAGGAACAGAGAAGAAAAACCTTAGGCAACTGACCCATAACAGAGGCCTCCTAACACCTAAAATCTGGTAAGTACACCCTCTGACCAGAAATGCTGCTCAGACATGGCCTGTCAGTTGTAGACCCAAATAAATAAGGGAACCAAGTGACAGAGACCCTGTCAGCCCTCCACCCTCCCTTCCCTCTGTTCCCTTACAGTTAAACAGAGGTGCAGGGAAGGAATAAACAAATTTGAAGGGAAGCCAAAAAATCTTGGGTTTTGGTTCTGTTTTCCTAAGCATCAGTGAGGCAAAAGCTTCCTAGTACCATGGAAGGAGGGCTTCCCTGGTGGCTCAGCAGTAAAGAGTCCACCTGCAATGTAGGAGACGTGGGTTTGATCCCTGGGCTGGAAAGATCCCCTGGAGGAGGGCATGGCAACCCACTTCAATATTCTTGCCTGGAGCCTCCCATGGAAAGAGGAGCCTGGCAGGCTACAGTCCATGGGGCTGCAAAGAGTCAGACACAACTGAAGTGACTTAGCATGCACACACCGTGGAAGGAAACATAATTAGGGATTCTGAAAATCAAACTCTTCATAGACAAGGATAGTGTGATGTTTATATCTGCCCCTAGCACAGAGCAAGTGCTCAGTAAATGCTTATTAGCAAATAAAATGGAAGAAAAGAACACAATTTGGTCTAACAAGTAAAAGGACATGCTGAAGAGGAAAGGATTTTCAAAAAGGATGTTCTGACTGAGAGGTGCTTGGAAAGTAATTAGCTCTCTTTTACTGTGTGGCAGATACAGGGTCGTGTGCTTGAATCTCTTATGAATCCTCAGAACAACTCAATGTCCTTAAATTTTCCTGTTACTCCCACTTTACAAAGAAACAAAATCAAAAGATGTCACCTGTTTCTCCTAAGGCCACCATGCCATCAAGGGGCAGAACTAGAATGTGGAACAACGGAGTGTGAATCATTTTAAAACCTGTCCTCTTAAGCACATTCCAACAGCTTCTTCATCTTACTACTTCATCCTACTTCCCAAGCCAGCACCAGACCCCAGGGCTATTGTCCAGACTGACTGTGTCCTGAGAATGACTTGCTACATCCCTAGCAACATTTACAGATGAAGCAGGAAGCCAGACAAGGGCAAGATGACTCACCCAAGGCCCCTGAACATTTTCAAGCTAAATCTCAGGTGAAATTCCAGGCTACTAACCTCTGTTTTCATCACCAAGCCATGGTTCTGTCATTCAGCACAGCCGGAAGAACTTGACAGAGGATGGCAAATAAGCACATTAGCAAACTCTCCACCTGTAATGTTTCTGTTATAACCCCAGCCGGCGATGCTGACCTTCTGTTACCCCTATCGTAGAGCAGATGTCTCTCCCCTCCCAGAAGTGCTCTACATTGTGAAACAGAGTTCATAAAGCCCTTTCACTGAGCATGCCACATGAAGGAAGACAATTCACCAGTCACTCTCCTAAGCCCCTAGTTGGTCAGCTAATGGAAATTCTTTACACAGTTCAGTCATGCCCATAAGGATGGGAAAAATACACTGCAGCAACATCAGAAGAAAGAAACACACCCCTCTCACTGCTTTTACTGTGAGTATGAAAAGGCAAGACGCTTCGGGACTGAAGGGCAGAGGGCAGCTATGGCTTTGGGGCTTTACTTCAAGAAACTGAAGCTGTTGTTGTTTAGTTGCTAAGTTGTGTCTGACGCTTTGTGACCCCATGGACTATAGCCTGCCAGGCTCCTCTGTCCATGGGATTTCCCAGACAAGAATACTGGAGTGGGTCGCCATTCCCTTCTCCACGGGATCTGAAAGCAGCAGCGTAAAGGATGAAAATCCTTTCTCTGCTGACCATGAATTCCTCACGAGGCCACACCCTGGCCTTCCTGTGTTTGGATGCCAAGGACCTGGCACACAGCTGCTGCCATCCTTCCTAAGGCCGCCTCCTCAGAAAAGCCTTCTCGGCTCCAACCAGCAGAGAACAGAGCTCATCGAGGCCCCATAACAACCCCATCAGCAGCAACTCTTTTTCCGAAGATTTATTTACCTTTGACTGTGCTGGGTCTTTGTTGCTGTGAGGGTTTATCTCTGGTTGCACCAAGCGGGTGGGCGGCTACTCTCTAGCTGCGATACAGGGACTTCTCATTGCAGTAGCTTCTCTGGTTGTAGAGCACAGACTCTAGAGCACCTGGGCTTCAGGAGCTGCTCCAGAGCTCAGGCACAGTGATGGTGGCGCACAGGGTTAGTGGCTCTGCGGTATGTGGGATCTTCCTTGACCTGAGATCAAACGGGGGTCTCATACACTGCAAGACAGATTTTTAACCACTGGACCACCAGGAAGTCCCAGCAGCAGCTCTGACCACAGCGCATTTTGATTTACCTGATCGTCACCTCTCCCTAGACTAGATGTTCCCTAACAGCCAGGCTATCTCGTGCATCTTTGCATCCCTGAGAGCCAAAGAGCCCCACAGCACAGTAAGTTCTCAGGAAATGCGGGCTGAACCCATGGCTGTAGGGCTCTGCCATCAGCCTCGTCTCATTTATGCAGCTATCGATGACAAAAGAAGAAAAAACAAAAAACATCTGAACTGGTTGATTCTAATAAGCTGGAAGGGAAAACCACTACCATAAATGACAGGGCTGATAGTCACAATGAAGTCTGTAAGCTTTCTCTCAAGGCTGAAACTGATTAAAAAAGAAAAAGGAATTTGATGGAAAGAAGAGATAGGCTCTTCATTACATTTCAAAATAGGGCCACTAAGATAAGATTCAAACAGTTTAAAAACTACCTATAAATAAATGCATAAAACACAGCTGTATAATAACAATATTTAAAGAGACTCAGCCTAAAGTCAATAGACATGGCGGGGGGCAAAGTGTGTGTGCTCAGTCACTCAGTCGTGTCCGACTTCTGTGACCCTATGGACTACAGCCCACTAGACTCCTCTGTTCCATGAATTCTCCAGGCAAGAATACTAGAGTGGGTTGCCATGAGCTCCTCCAGGGGATCGTCCCACCCCTGAGATTGAACCCAGGTCTCCCCCATTGCAGGCAGATTCTTTACCACCTGAGCTACCAGGAAAGCCCAAGAATGCTGGAGTGGGTAGCCTATCCCTTCCCCATGGGGTTTTCCCAACCCAGGAATTGAATTGGGGTCTCTCACGTTGCAGGCGGATTCTTACTGTCTGAGCTACCAGGGAAGCCAGGAGAAAAAGAGGAACACTCTTTGGCTACTACAAGGTTATGAGAGGCCAACGGTGAGATGCTGCTCTTCCTGTCGCTGCTGCAACTGCACACGATAGTAAGAGGCCACATGGCAGAAGGGGGATAGAACCAGCAATGCTGAAAACTGAAGCTGCCATATACCATATGCTTGCTTTTTGCCAAATGTTGGTCTAAGTAGCTACCAACACTCTCTCAATCACAGCAGTTCTGTGAAGTGGGAATCTATGTCCCCACTGATGAAAGAAGCAAACCTGATTCCCGGAGTAGTTAAGTGACTTGCCCAGGGTCACACATTAACCACAGTGACAGCAACAAAATTCAAAAACCCTTGACTGGATTCCACTGGCGCAGCCTTTAATGGCTACGGCAGTCTGAGACCCGATGACAGAGAAGGAGGGAAAAGGACCGCTGCACTATTATTTGCATCTATCGGGGAACATATAGATAGAATGCTGTGTACATTTCTGGAGGCTCATTTAGAAAAGGGGACTTTTTCCCACTCATATTATACAGAGGACTGTAACCCTAGTTGCCCTGGATTGAAGTTATTCCAGGTGCAATTGAAAGAATGGGGATGTTCATCTAGAAAGAGAAAGATGAGTGGGCACAGGCTGTGACTGTTTTGGGGGGTCTGAAAAGGTTGCATGCACAAGACAGAAGCCATGTTCTGTGTTCTCACCAACTGTACAATGACGACCAGGGAGCGGAAGCTCTGGGGGTGAAAATATTCGGTTGGCCGTGGCAGAACATCAAACAGTGGGCACATCTGAGGACACAACTAGATTCCCTAGGTATCAGAGAGTTCTCGGGCCCATGACATTTGAAGCTCAAGGGTGCAGGACCACAGGTGTCACCAGGATCAAAACAGGGGTCCTACAGTGGTAGAGGCTGGAGTTTTTCATTTCCTACCAAGATCCACTGGTCCTCCAAACTAAGAGAGGGGGCCCTGATATATCTGGGTGTCCCGCTCTGTCTGCTCAGGAAGTCAAGAGCTATAACATGAGACTCTGGAGGTAATATTATGAACAAACAGCATTTTTACCACCTTCCAAATAGCAACTGGAATTAGCATTCACTCTTTTCAAGCAAGAAGCATGTGTCTGGATAATGTGTTTGAAAATGCCTTTACAGGATCTAAATATCTGAGCCATATATACTCAAGCTTATTTCCTCTATTTCTCAACAGCTTTTTGTGGTTGTTAAATGAGCAACCTCGCTCCACAACCACAAAGAAAAGTGGCTATAGATCCACATCCCCTGTTCCTATGGAACAATTTCCATCTTCCACTAGGGAGAAGATGAAATTCTTTTCATAAACTTGGCCTCAAGGGACTGATGTTTTTTGACCACTCTGCTTTCCCTTTGGGAATTTTTAAGTATAATTTACAACCATAGTAATTTATTATCAAGTTTAAACTTCCTTAATATTTTCAGGTCTTTTTCATTCTGAACACCAGGTTACTTTTCCATCAAACTGATTTATTCTAAACTGTCCTCATTGAAAATATGTGAATAAAGGATCCTATGTGAGATAAAAACCCTTAATCAACTTCTCTGTAAACTACTACCCAGAAGTGGTATTCTAGGAATGTGAGCTGCATTAACTAGGCTGCCAAGGGGGCAGTTGATGGGTGAGACAGTCTTAACTCAGGAAGATGTGATATTTACTGGCTCTTGCCAGGCTGAGACAAGGCCAGTCTCATGCCATAGACAGAGGAGGTCTGGGAAACAGGCTAAGCAGGAGTCTAACATTTCTGATGCACAAAATTCATTGATTCATATAATAGTATGTGGCCAGAGGAGGCATTATTGGGACGAGGAACAAATAAATGCAGAATTTAGAGAATGGACAAATGCAAGTCCAAGTCCTAAGTCCAATCACCCAATGGCAAAAACAGGACTGACCATGAGGCACCTGCCAATATGTGGTCCATTTTGACCTCGGGTCAGAGGTTGACAAGTGTCCTGTGTGACAGGCAAGGGTCAGAGGTGTGTTCTTCAAAACAACCAGAGTGCAAACTCCAAACCACAGCCAGCACAACAGGAAGGCTTATGTTTTCTCTGGTCAGTTCCACACCACAACACCGCAGCCTTGCAAAACAGAACACATTTCCCCAAATGTCTAGAACTATGTGATCTAACTGAACAGTCAAACTCCACATTGACAAAAACAGAACAAACAGAATCTTTGGCTAATAGCATCTGACAAGCATCAGGGATTCATTCAGAAGAGAAATACTTTTGGGGAAACTTTATTCCCAATGGACTCTAATGAGCCACAGTGAGATTTTCATTGTAAGGATGACTATGTGATATGTTAACGAAAGGTAAGGATAGGAAGAATATTAGGCATTCATTATTTATAAACATCATTTTCTCCTCCTCTGCTCCCAAAGGCCAACATTTCTTGTTAATTCTGCTGAATAGAAGCATGTATTTGTGTGTGCACAGTTACTTAGTCCTGTTCAACTCTTTTGCAACCCCATGGACTGTAGCCCACCAGGCTCCTCCGTCAATGGGACTTTCCAGGCAAGAATACTAGAGTGGGTTGCCATTTCCTCCTCTAGGGGATATGCCCAACCCAGAGATAGAACCCACATCTTTTACACTGGCAGCTGGATTCTTTACCACTGAGGCACCTAGGAAGCCTGAAAAGAAGGATATAATCTTCCAATTACGTAGCAAAAAATAATTAAGAAAAAAAAAAGTAAATCACTAGCACAATAGTACTTTTGGGGTCTAAAGTTATATTTTCACATGCAACATTATCAGATCTAACTTGCCAACAATTTCATGAGATAGGTATATAATTATCCCCAATTTGTATATAAGGAAACTTAAGGTATGTCCTAAGCTTAGAGAGATTCCTTTAATATCAAGTGGTAGAACTAAAATCCACATTACTTTGACTAATTCAAAGGCTATATTTCTTTCCCTTAGGACAAAAAAAAAAAAAGCTGCCCAAATGAAACTGCATACCTTAAGTGAGAGTGGCAAAGATATTACAGATTACTCCATCCTTTTACATCACTAGTAAACCAGGGTACCATGGTACCCTGGGTATGGTACTAGGGTAGTGAAGTAAGGATGTACGTGTGGGAAATTAGGATGCTAGATAAGTTCTATATAGTCTTTGACTGAAAGTACCACACACTTCTGGGGGATTCTGGCTCAGTGGTAAAGAATCTGCTTGCCAATGCAAGATGTATGAGTTTGACCTCTGGGTCAGGAAGATCCTCTGGAGGAGAAAATGGCAACCCATTCCACTATTCTTGCCCATGGACAGAGGAGTCTGGAGGGCTACAGTCCATGGGGTCACAAAGGGTCAGACATGACTGAGAGACTAAGCATACAAGCACCACCACACACTTCCAGAGATTAATATGGGTTTCTAGGTAAAGTAGAAGGTAATGGCAACCCACTCCAGTACTCTTGCCTGGAAAATCCCATGGATGGAGGAGACTGGTAGGCTGCAGTCCATGGGGTCGCTAGGAGTTGGATACAACTAAGCAACTTTACTTTCACTTTTCACTTTCATCCATTGGAGAAGGAAATGGCAACCCACTCCAGTGTTCTTGCCTGGAGAATCCCAGGGACGGGGGAGCCTGGTGGGCTGCCGTCTATGGGGTCGCACAGAGTCAGACACGACTGAAGCGACTTAGCAGCAGTAGCAGCAGCAGGTAAAGTAACTGCAAAGGAAAACACACACACACACAAATTACTTCTTAATTGGGTTTAAAAAGTAGCATCAGCGGCCACACTCTGGATTGCACCTGTGTAGAAAGACAGGATGTCAACCTAAGCAGTTTCCAAAATTACACACATGCATGCACGCACACTCCCCAGAACTTTCTACCAGGCAAGACCAAACTGACCCTCACTCCATATGGCCAAATACCTCCACCTCTCCTAGGATTTTGTGTACAAAGCATACAAGGTGTTACTAGCCAATAAAATAAACACTAATAATTAACTTTCACTCCCTGGAAGTCGCTGAACAAGAAAAAGGTATTCCCTGAATAGCCTCTGCCTACAGAGCACTGACTGTTCCCAAGTTCTCCAAAGAAGCTTGAAAAGTATTTGCCATTATGAGTTAGTCTTGGAGCTAAAATATATACATGACACTGAAGAGGTCCGTTCCTGGGTTGAAATGTTTACTTTGGTTCAAAACTTACCCTGAAAATATTATGTTTTTAACTAGCTTTTGCTTTTGAAACACCTCAGTATGAACAGTGATCAAACTCTCTTTGATTCTAGGTATCTGGAACTGGCTTTATTACAGGACCAGGTTCTTTGCTAGGTGCTGGAGACACACAGCCCTTAGGGAAGAAAAGCATATAAATTAAGACCTCGAAGAGAAATGGGAGTTTAAACCAGCTCAAGTGAGAACTATCAAGAGCTGTGAGGAACTGCTGAGCTCAAATCCCAGACTGAAGACAAGGCCAGAGAGGTGAGCTTGTTTTCCCAGAGGTTAGCTGATTCCAGCTGCAGCAAGTATAATACTGAGAAGCTGAACAGAACTTTGCAGAGACTCATGGGCCCCAAGGAAACAATTGGAGCTTAGGGCCTTCCATGGTGGCTCAGCTGGTAAAGAATCTGCCTGCAATGCAAGAGACCTGGATTTGATCCCTGGATTGGGAAGATCCCCTGGAGAAAGGAAAGGCTACCCACTCCAGTATTCTGGCTTGGAGAATTCCAGGGACTATACAGTCCACGGCATCACAAAGAATTGGACACAACTAAGCAACTTTCACAGGGCCCTCCAAGGAAGAAGAGTCGTGGAAACCCCCTAGCCTGCTGGCTGGCACCCTGAAGAGCTATACACATCTAGCCTTCACAGGGACTGAAGCTGAGCTTCAAATCATCTCAATTACTGGCTAGAATAGCTAAGATGATATGTAAGTTTCCAGAAGCAAAGACAAGCCTGCTCCAGAGAAAGATTCCACTCTCCAGATCTCAAACAGTCTCTACAGTTTATCTCACACAATGTCTGGTACTCAATCAAAAATACCGAAGCATATGAGAAAATAAGATGTAACCAAAACCCAAGAACAACAGACAACAGAAGCTGGTCAACAGGGTGGCATGCTATGAGAGTTATCAGATACAGACTTCAATATATGATGACTAAATATAAACTCATATATAAAGAATGGATAAACAACAATATAGCACAGAGAACTGTATTCACTATCCTGTGATAAGCCATAATGGAAAA
>SJYQ01004281.1:183997-194675 GCA_006410935.1 Redunca redunca
ATTGAGCGATCAGCAATGGCTAAATTATTTTAGCCTTCAGAAGTCATGTTCAAGAGTCTGTACTTCATTTATTCTTGAAACAGAGGAGTGAGAGCATTAAACATACTCTCTATAAAGATCATTCCAGCTGCAACAGAGCAGAAAGAACGAAGCCAGGGAGCCCAACTGGGAGGCTGATGTGGTAACACAGATGAGAGGCACAGTGGCGCTGGCTGTAAAGATCTGAATGATAAGAGTCTGAGTTTGCAAGGGAATTGGGGTTCAGTCCTCCAAACTGATGAATTTAATCCCAGTCAAATCAGGAAGCAAATGAGGCCTTTGTGACAGAAACCTACAAGGCTAATGATTTATAGAGCAAAGACAACATCCAAGATCAGAGCCTGAGACTGTGAAAACAAGAATATATGGATTTTTCTGTAAATCCTTAGAAGCAACACAAGCAATTATAAAACTGAAAGCTAATAAGCACTCAGCTCGACAACAGATGGTCACAGAAATACATTCACAACTTGCCAGAATTCTGAAGCCTTGTGCACCCTTTCCAAACATGCAGATGCTTTCATCTAAGGGGAGAAAAAAATTCTATTTCTGCTTCTGACAGCAAACGCCAAGTCACATTGTGCCAGTAGAGAATGGCATCTCCCAACCTCAAACCCACAGAAAATTTCACAACCTTATTCTCATGTTGGAGACATGGGGTGTCTTTGACCACTAATTCCACCAGCCCTGCCAAGGAAAACAAAGAGGAAATGACCATTTCTGAAGAATTCAGCTTTTTCATCTGCCCCCAAGAAAGGAGATTTCTGTCTATAGATTATTCATGAGCAACTCATGTGTTATTCTGTGAAGAAAAATCAAGCATATCACACAAATTTATGCCTAAATCTGAAAAAAAAAAAAAAAGGCCTGAGGCACAGAGTCTGACAATTTCTTCAACTACTCTGAGCTGTTTAACCTTCCACTGAGAAGAGATCAAAGAATTAATTGTCTTTATCATTACATTTTGTAAGTTTTCAAGAGGTTAAGGTTTAAAATTAAGCATATTAAGTTCCCAGCCTAGATAGTTTGGGTATAAATATATATTCCTGGATCTGACTTATGAATGTCTAGTTTGCTAGAGATAGGATTTTTAAATGGCATTTCCCCCCCAATCTGTTCACACAAGAAATACTCCGACATGTTCTTTTTAAAGGAAGTACCTCCCACCCGCACACCTAATTCTTTTAGTGTCTAAATTATTATATATGCTGAGAGAGCTTGGCGTTAGAGGCAGAGTAGCCCACTAGCTGCAGTCTATAGATCTCCCATGCCAGAGAAGGTAAAATTTAACTTAGCTTTTCTACATTCCCAAGGTTTATGAACTGACATATTGTGGAGTTCAGGAAATAATCACCAAATGACTCAACTTCCTGATTCAGCGTTCACCCAGAAAACATCTTTCTCATTTTCTTCAAACAATGTTCTTCAATCAAAATTTCAGCCAATGAAAACTCAGGCAATTAGCAGCATGATAAATACCACCTACCAGATCTCACTAGTTATTAACAAACATTAATGAATTTTGCTAGTTATTTATATATCTCATCACTTTGATCACATTTATGAGGCTGAATATAATTTCTACAGTTATAGGCAGATTTCCTCAAATCATTATCACCGAAATGAACCAGCAGCATATAAAAAGTCCACAGACATTTCTACACAATGCCTTAAGGTTGGAAAAAAAAAAAAAAGATGTGCTTAATACTCCTTGGGGAAATTCCAAGATTAATTTCAATAGTACATAAATAGCCAAAACACACGAAATTCCTACCATAATCTGTCCAAAGGATGGGTGTAACCTTTTCATAATACATATTCTGAGACTGATACTCACTGGGTTAATCGTTTCTTCAACAGAATGGTGAACAGTCCACCAGTCTGAAGTCCACTCCCAGGCGTTCCCTACTATATTGTATAAGCCATAACCATTGGGAGGAAAGGCGTCAACCTAAAAATTAAAAACAGGGGGAAATGTTATCAATCTACTCACCTTGTCTAGAAAGCCTCTTTAGTATAAAAATGCACAAAGACCTTGTACTTCAAAGTATGAATATGAATTTTCATTCCAACAGTGAAAATACAATCTGGCCAATATAAAAACAGAGGAAGATATTTTTCAGCTTTGAGTTCTCAAAGGGAGTTCAGAAACCTAAGAAGAGTTTATGTTACATGGTAAGAAAGTCAATGAAATAATTCTTAATAGAGAGACTAGTATTGATCACAAGTCAAATCTGTATCTCACTGAGAAGTGGCAGGTAAATTATCTGTAGACCATCAGAAGCATAAGAGAAATGGCATTATATCCAGTATCAGTCTTGTCATCACAGCTGACCTCTGCTGGCCACAACATCTTCAGGCATGGAGAGACCTCAAGCCAATTCTGTCCTCTCCACCAGCCCCCTCCAACTCACCAACTTATCTTTAAGCCTGAGTCATTATTGCCAAAACACTGATGGGACTTCTTATTATAGAGAAACTCAAATTCATTATCAAGTGCTATCTATAAAACAAAGAAAGTTTGCAATCCCTGGGACCTGGAAGTATGAGGTAAGCTGCACAGGCTATTACATCACATTTCAAAGGTAGATCAGACAGTCTGCCAGGTAATTATGTCACAGACATGGTACCAAAGTGCAAAGCTCGTGTACAAAGGAAGGTGGGGAGGAGAACCAGAGAAAAACCTTTGACTGAATAGTAAATGCATACAGAACAAGTTTTGCTATTTTAGGGACTCAAAACTTTTTCCTAACATATTTTACAAGAAATGCTCATACATGAAGGAAACTTTTATTTTTAAGTGAAAAAAATATTAAGTTATCATTGAGATTCTTTTTAAAAAATCTTTTTTTAAGTTCATGTTTTTTCTCAATTAATGAAGTAGAACTAAAAGGAATAAAACTAATTTCCTACTTGGCTTCAGAAGGTTTTAGATTTACACATAAATATGGAACCATCTGATATGTGAGCAATCCAGGGCACTTCAATAAAGTTATGATGCTACTCCAAAAAAAAATTAATCCAGATGATGGAGAAAGCTGAAAATTTTTACCATTCTGCTTCCAAACTCAGCATTCATTATGGAAACAGCAGTACCTATTCACTGCTTCATTCAGTAATTCCATGCATGTCGACTGAAGGCAGAAAGGGTTTGATGACACAGACGTGAAAGAGTTTTAATGAGGGAGAAGAAATGATGATGCCAAAAATTAAAAACATCCAATCTAGAAAAGCAGGGTGGGATTAGTAGGGTAAGAGAATGAAAGATAATATGCAGAAACTCCCTAGAGGGAGAGATTTCGAGCTGAAGATGAACCCTCCTCCACAAAGGTAGAAGCATCTTATGGGAATCAAAGTCAGAGGTCAAAGGTCAGAGAGACAGTGAAGGAGAAGGCACCAGAGGCATAAACTGTTCTTTCAAGAATTTGGAGATAATGAGGAAGAATAAGACAGAAAAATAGTTGGAAGGAAAAGAAGAAAATAATTTAAGCAAAAAGATGGGAAGGAGCGAGGGGCATGAGAGCAACTGAAAGATGGAATGAACAAAGGGGAGAAGTGGAGGGAGGAACCATTTATCAGGCTTAGAGAGCAGACTAACGGAGGTCAGCCAGCCTAAGGTCTTCTTTAGATGACAACACACAACAAACGCTGGGCAAGCAAGTTAGCCTATGTGGTGCTGTTAAACCCTAAGATGAGGAAATATGAATAAAAGCATCTACTGAAAGGTTTGAGGGGTCTTCCTTCTGTAAATAACTGGATGTTTACGTGAGGTAAAATCTGGAGGTCACCACTCCCAAAACTACCACATGAGAGTATGAAAATTTTAACTGCTCTTTGTTCAGTTAATCACACCAACCAAAACTTCCTTCCAGAAAGCTCAGAAGAAATACTTCCAACATGTTTATTTTCAGGTGAATGAGCAGATATGGATGAAAACTAAAACATACTAATGACTTACAAGAGAGGCCAATCAAACAGAAAACCAATTCTTTAGGTTCACTGTGGTCAGAATAGTTCACTCAATTTAAAACCAGAGTGAAACTAATAAAATAAAACAGCAGGTGAGGGAGCTTTTTCACTGTAGTCCATCCCATCATTGGAAGTTCGATTCCTGCTCTCAAGGGACCAAGGCCTGGGGACACAACAAGGAAGCTAAGGAGGACCTGAGAAAAACAGTCCCCCTTTAAAGGTACAAATCTTCTGTCAAGTCTCATTCCAAACAAAGGTGGAAGTGACCTCTCTACAACGTGCTGGTTTTTTTCCTCTTCAGGTCATATTTCTCATGTCGGCTCCTGGTAAATGTTCTAATTTTGTCTTAGGAACTTCCATGGCAACTTCTTCAGGTAAGTTCTGTTGAATATCCTCCAAGGCAGACATCTTCTGAACATCCCCAGTTAAATGCTCCAACTCTACTGCTGCTGCTGCTGCTAAGTCACTTCAGCCGTGTCCGACCCTGTGTGACCCCATAGACGGCAGCCCACCAGGCTCCCCCATCCCCGGGATTCTCTAGGCAAGAACACTGGAGTGGGTTGCCGTTTCCTTCTCCTAGGCGTGAAAGTGAAAAGTGAAAGTGAAGTCACTCAGTTGTGTCCAAATCTTAGCGACCCCATGGACTGCAGCCTACCAGGCTCCTCCATCCATGGGATTTTCCAGGCGAGAGTACTAGAGTGGGGTGCCATTGCCTTCTCCACTCTAAATATCTGTAAAGTATCCTTATTTCATATGGAAATTGTTATTTTCTGGGAAGATGCACTGACTTGAGAATAAATGACTTTTTCCTTGGAGGTTCATCTGTCTAAATAGTGATGTGAAATTCTGTAGCCATTAAGTGCTGTAAAATATTCATAACTGTCCAGTACCGATTCTCATGGTCTTTTGACTGACAGGTGCTTATGTAATTTGCCTAGTCTATCAGAAGCCTATGCTATATATGCTTCAAGGCTAAGTGTCCTGCTTCTACATCACGTGTCACCTTTCCTGGGGTCTCCTAAGCATCTTCATGAGGCTCCTTATTGTGTTCATCCTGCAGTGCAGGTTCTGCCAACAGTGGCCCATGAGATAACAGCTGGCCTTCTTACCCATGTACAGTTTGAGAAAAAGGTTGAGATCTCCTAGACCCCAAGGTCTCCGATAACTCATTTTACTGAATAAAACTATGTGCCCCTGAGAGCACAAGCTATCCAGAAGGAAACCTAAAAAGAACCAACTTCACTTTGCTGTATAGTTAACAAATAAATTTTGCCTCTGTTGAAAAATACATCCAATTCCCACTGGTTTGTGTTGGTGCTTTTATCATATACCTAACTCACACATATGAAATTTTAGAGCACATACACGTGAGTTCCTATGCCTATTTAAAGGCAACATATTTTCATGCAACTTTTTTTTACATTACTTCTGCACCCCTGCAAAAACAACTGTAATGCTTTAACTATATGGCTCAAAGTATGTTTGAAGTTCTGAAAAGTCAAGTGTCTTCTCATCCCTCATCTCTTCCAAAAATTATCTGTCTTTTTCACTTGTTTATTATTTCAGTTGAAATTCTGGAATCATTTGGTCATGCTCCAAATAACATGTGTGTTACATTTAAAAATAAATTTTGGAAGAATTATTTTTGTGTGAACAAATATTAAAAACACAAATATTTTTTAAAATGACAACTGTTTGAAAGATTGTTGAAAGAATATTATCTTCTATAACAACAAATCCAGTAAAGTGCTATTTCCCCACCACAAGACATCTTTGCTCAATATGTCAAGAAAAAACAAAATGCTTTTATCATTGCTTCATTAGTGTATGGTTCTGCTGACAAAAAAAAAAAAAACCAGAAAGGAATACTCATGGAGGGAAACATGCTACATGCGTTCCAGAAAACAGTTTGGTTATGTATGTGAAACTCTTACCAAGAAAGCTTTTTAGTCTTTGACTCATTAATTTCACTGCTAGGAATCTACCTTTTAAAAAACCACCACACTATTAAGGATCTACTGTATTGCACAGGGAACTCTATTCAACACTCAGAATTGATCTGTATGGGAAAAGAATCTAAACACAGAGCAGATACATGCATATGTATAACTGATTCACTTCATTGGATAGCAGAAACCAACACAACATTGTAAATCAACTATACCTCAATAAAAACTATTTTTAAATCATCAGAGATAAAATTTAATATTTATGCACAAGATGTTGTTATTCAGCAAAAAAACAGACGTAACTTTGCAAAAATAAGGGGCAAAAAAATTAGGGTTAATTTAAATGACGAGCTATCCAGCTGCTAAAAGACATGTATTTGTGAAGAACTGCTAATGCCAGACAAAATGTTCCTGATATTACACAGGGAAAGGATAGCAGGATTTTAAATATAATAGTATGACCCCAAAGCAATATGTAAAAAATATATAGGCACACAAACAGAAGAAACATTTACAGTGGCACCTATGGTAGTTAAGAGCATGGGCTTTTGAAACAAACCAACCTGGTTCAAATCCCAGATGTGTGGTTTTCCAGCTGTGTAACCCTGGGCAAGTTAGTTAACCTCTCTGTGCCTCAGAATGCTCACCTGAAAAAATGGGGATAACAGTACCTACCTTACAGAGTGGAACATTAACTGAGATAATTCATGCAAATACCTCAGTATCATGCCTGGCACACTGCCAAGTATTAACTCCTAGCAATTATTAGTACCATTAACACCAAAAATGAATGGGAGGAATTGCACCAAAATGCTAATAGGGGTTATCTATCTTGAGATAAGATTCCTCCAGCTTCTTTCAATTTTCTCCTTTGCAACTCTTCTGGTTTTTTTCAGTTTCTATAGTATTAGAGAATTGGAAAGAAAAAGGAACGAAAAAGAACGTCTAAGTATTAGTATTTGCCTCGTGTGGTAGTGGATGAAGGCAGAAAGGGTACAAGACGTAGAGCGGAGAGTGAGCAACACTCTCCCTCATGTCTAGCGGTTTCTAGTGGTTTCTCCATGCACTGTGACTGCAGCCCTCTGAACCTTGCTACTCACAGGCGCGGTCCCTCGGAAGCCGTCCTCCCCGGTGTTGGTCACAGGAAACTCGCCTTGCCAGATGTTGGCATAATGTTGGCCTTTCGGCTGCAGTTTGTTGCCCCAGGGGAAAAGTCTGTCAGAAGAGACACAGGCATCAGCCTGTCAAACATACACAGGCTTCTGGACACAAGTCAAGAAGAGGAAGGCAGTGAAAGGGAGAGAGCACACTGCTCGCTTGTTCCAAGTGAGTTATTTTATTTTTTTAATACATAAAGCTTTTAAGCAGTAATTTTTTTTAACTTCCACACGAGATCATGTCAAGCTCACAACAACATCAGTCTCTCCCGAGGACTCAGGAGGCCTGATATAAATCACCTCACTAAAAGAGGGGCGTATAGGAGGCTGCGAGAGCAGCCATCATTCTGGACGTACATGGAAGCATAAAGGGGCACCATCACACCGCACTTTTTAATAAAGCCTTCACTATTTTAAGGAGCCTTTTTAATAGCTGAGGCCCAATCGTGAGTTTTCTGTCTCATGGCTCTGGAAGCAGAGAAATACTGATGTTTCAGGAGACGCCTAAAATAAGACACCCCTAAAACAGAAGGCAGCCTGCCAGAGGGGCTAGAAGGAGGACCACGTGGCACGGGGATGGCTGTGTGGCCGGCGCCCATCCCACCAGCCATGCGCCCACCTCTGCCTGGGTGTTTCCTAAGGAACTTCACCAACGTGAGGAAAGCCCAGTAGGAAAGAGCTGCCCTGGTGGTTGTGGTCTTAAATCAGCTGTCCAGAATAAGTTCCTGTGGATTTAGAAAGAGGATCCACATACTATTAAGCAAGGGGAGACCCTTCAAGTACCTATTTTGCAGGCCTCCTCGACAGCTGTACTCCCACTCGGCCTCCGTGGGCAAACGCTTTCCGGCCCATGTGCAGTAGGCGACGGCGTCATTCCAGGAGACGTGGAGAACCGGGTGGTCCGGCCTGGGGAACAGAGAGCGCAGAGTGAGGAGGGCGGAACCGCAACTGGAAACAGGGATCGGCTCCAGCCAACCGCCCATCTTCGCCTTCACCTCAATCCCTGTGGGAGGTAGGCCTGGTCCCCAGGTCAACACCCCCGACCCTGCCCCACTGCACTTGCGTCAGCCTCCACCAGGGGTTTCTGACATCCCAGGCTCCCAAATAGGTTATGATCCCTCCTGGCACAAGACTCGAAACATTAATTACTCCAGTTTGCTAGCAGGCCTGAACCCCCAGAGCATCTCACTTGGTGCAGCAGGTATGGAGATGCACCAGCCAGCTGCACCAACCAATGCTTTCTTCTGTGAGGACAGAACGACTTTGCAGCTGTTGGACATGGTATGAGCAGAAGCTTCCAGCGCTCAGCTCCTTCAGGAGAGTTGCAAAGAACCACCTCACAGTCACCAACGACCAACCACAGCAAGAGCAGAAAGGCACAGCCATGTGGGTTCACCCATAGCTCGATCCTATGGGTCATTTATACCCCAGAACCCCACCCCCACCCCACCCCCAAGGGACTGGCTGGGACTTCCTGGACCTGCCTTGCAATCTTGGCTTCTCCCTCTGCCCAGTCCTGAAGCTTCTTCCCCGTCCCTCCCACAGGTGTGGATCCCTAATAAATAGTCTGCACACCAAGCTCTGTCTCAGCATCTGTTTCCGAAGAATCCAATCTGTGATACTTGGCTTTAAACTCTTGTCTTTCTGCTGTAGATGAGTCTGCTCTATCTGCCTCACTCCAGCATATTCCAAGTAAGCCTCTATTTTTTTCTAACAGTATAGCAGGGCAGGGAAGATTAGGGCGGAGTTTGAGAATAAGGGGATAAACATATTTATTCAGCACCAATAATTGAATTCCTGTTCACTCTTTCTCCAGTGGACTCTACATTCCTGGCCCATTTCTTAAACTTTTTTTTTTTTTTGGCGGCCCTGGTCTTTGTTGCCGTGCAAGAACTCTTCTGCTTTCTCTAGTTGAGGTGGTGCACGGGCTTCTCATTGCGGTAGCTTCTCTTGTTGTGAAGCATGGTCTCTAGGGTGCACGGGCTTCAGTAGATGTGGCATGAGACCCCAGTTGCCCTGTGGCATGTGGGGTCCTAGTTCCGGGATCAGGGATCAAATCCACATCCCCTGCATTGGCAGACAGATTCTTAACCACTGCACCACCAGGGAAGTCCCTCTTAAGCATCTTTGAATTCCCTATTATAATTACATCATGACTTTCACTTATTCTTTCCAAAGCGTCTATTGAGTACCTTTACATGCCAGTCACTGCTTTCAGCATTGATGTTTTAAGACATGCACTTTTCTCAAAAGGACTCAGTGGATAAAACACATTTCATTCTGGGTCTTCCTTCTGTCCTCAGCTTTTTCTTCTACTATGATAGTTCAGAAAGAAGCTATATATTGGGAGCTAAGAGGTCATCAACCTGAGGTATCTGAGAATCCTACAACTTTCTACCTCAAAGTCTATTTCTACCCCAGGGCCTACCAACTCAAGAGTTTGAAAGAATGATATTGATCAAGGAGCTGTATTCCTAGAGCTGAACTTCATGTACTTCTGGCTCCCTCACACTGAGGGCAGTAAGTAGGAAAACAGAGACTCAAGAATCCCATCTGAAAAACTGGGTTAGGAGAACAGTTTTATTGGGCTGTTGAGACGCTGAGTCCTGACCCAAACCTTTCTCCGCCTCTAGGGCTTAAAATGCTACTCTATTTTTGCTTGAGATAATTATTTCTTTGCCACCCTGGAGACTTGCTGACCGACTTGCAGCTCTGTGGTTTTTCAGTCAGATGGTGGCTTCAAAGTATGTCAGTCCAGGACTGCTGAGAACACGAGTCCTGGACCTAAGGCCTAGCCGTTACAGTGGCCAATTGGCAAGACATCACCACTTCTCCGTGAGGCAGGCTCCGTCCTCATAATAGCCTACTCATGAGGAAGAACAAACAATCTGTAAAGGTTACATGTCATGAGATTTGTAATAGGTCTGTCAAATGGGGAAAGAATGACAGGAGGGAACCCTCTAAAAGGACAAATGAGGATGGCAAGATGCCACTTATTATGAGCCTTCCAGAGACTTCCCTGGTGGTCCAGTAGTTAAGATTTCTCCTTCCAGTACAGGAGGTGTGGGTTCAATCCCTGATCAGGGAGCTAACATCCACATGCCTGGCAGCCAAAAGACTACAACATAAAACAGAACCAATATTGTAACAAATTCAATAAAGACTTTAAAAATGGTCCACATCAAAAAAAACAATCTTTAACAGAGTGTTCTGTGACCTAAGTGCAATGTTTGGGTCTGTACATCAATTCTTTCTAGCCATCCTATTTCCCTTCCAACCGATTAGAGTTCATCATACTCTTTTATAGACAATGGACATTGAGTTTCTCTTCAACATCATAGGAACTGATTTTGAAATGAAAATATCATCTAGGCTAAGACCCACCAGTCTCACCTGTGTATGACAGTAGAGTCAGGCCCTTCTGGGTGTCTCCAGTTAGCACCTTTCACAGGTAACCACCACGGAGCAGCTGCAACCTCAGAGCAACACAGGATAAGCTGAGGTTAGCTCTAAAAAAACACTCAGTCCATGCAGGAAAAAAAAAAAAAAAAAAAACTCACTTAA
>SJYQ01004281.1:194739-249765 GCA_006410935.1 Redunca redunca
AAAAAAAAAAAAAAAAACATTATCTCGTGAATTCCCTGGTGGTCCAGTAGTGAGGACTCATTTCACTGCTGTGCTCCAGGTTCAATCCCCAGTTGGGGAACTAAGATCCAGCAAGCCACACGTGCACCCAAAACAAACAAAAAGGCACAGTGTTATCTGGCAGGTTAGATGGGCAAGGGCTTTGGGGGAGAATGCACACATGTATATGTAAGGTTGAGTCCCTTCGCTGTTCACTTTAAAATACTACAACGTTGTTAATCGGCTATACCCAAATACAACATAAAAAGTTTTTTAAAAAGATATTATCTCACATTATAAAGCACCACAGTGATTAAATAAATATGTATATAAATGGTGTATCTTTCCAAGAATCTTAAAAAAGACACACTGCTAGCTAATCCTCTATAATCTCTAACAACTGGGACAGCTGGTACCACTCTGATGTAAAAGATGAGGAAACAGCATTAATCTTACAACTTGGTGCCAGGCTGAAGGTCAGCCAAGGTGGTGGGAGACCAAGCTGAAGCACCGAATACAGAGCTGCAGTGTGTTCACAGAAGACCCTGGTTAATATCCAGCCCAACATAAGCTGTGCGGCTCTGGGCAAATTCACTGCCTGTCTGGCCCCAAAGTCCTCTTCTGTGAAATGAGAGCAGCCTCCCAGTCCCCCACCTCAGACTCAGAGCAGGGGGATTCTAAAAGGACTGGAAAGTACTCGGCCCACATCCTGTTCCCAGGACCTTAACTCCTACTTTACAGCTCTGTCAACCCATATACCAATATCAAGTGGCCCTTGTTTTGTTCGTTTGCATTCATTTGTGCTTTCTCTGTTGTGTCTGACACTTTGCAATCCCATGGACTGTAGCCTGCCAGGCCCCTCTGTCCATGGAATTTTCCAGGCAAAAATACTGGGGTGGGCTGCTCTTTCCTCCTCCCAACCCAGGGATCAAACCCACATCTCTTGCCTCTCCTGCATGGGCAGGCAGATTCTTTACCATTGCACCACCTGGGATTGTTTAGAGATTGGTTAAAAAACTTGATTTTGGAGTCAGTCAAAACAAGATTTGAATTATGACTCTGCCATGCAGAGGGTAACCCTTGGCAACCTTCCTGTTGAACCTCCCTACATCTGTTTTCTCAACTGTAAGATGAAGACAGTAACAATGCCTATGTCAGAGATTATTACGAGGAAACCAAACACACATCCAGGGTTTAGGACTATGCAGAGCACTTAGCAAGCACTCAGTAAAGGGAAGCAGTCAACCATGGACCTCATGACAATCAAGGAGAGGGTTACCAAAAAAAATCTACCGTCATCAGTGATGCTAATACTAAGTAAAGAAGAGAAGTTTGCAAATGATTCTTCTGCTGTAAACCGGAACGGACTCAAGTTATCCCCAAGACAATGCTGCTCTCAGTCCTCTACATCCTGATGAGCCAGGCTGAGTGGAAGAGATGAGGGATGTGTTCCCGGCTAACAATTACAGCAATCACCGAGAACACCAAACTCTGTTCTTGTTCTTTTTCTCACATCAGTACAATCAAAACATTCATGGTATTCCAATCACAATTTGATGGGAAAAGCCAAATTCTTTTATATCTCAATGAAAGAGGCATTATGTCCTTTGAGGACACTACTGCAGAGTGTTCTCTCTTTCAGAGAGCAGGAGAGGTGAAAGGCAGGGCTTCTTCCTCTTTCTTCTGTGGCACTGTGGAATCTTTAATCAGGGTGGGGGGTGGGGGCAGGCTGTTCCCGCTGACTACACTGCTTGATATTTGCCGCCAGGGAAGCCCGTTTAAGTGCCAGTGACAGGTAATTCATTCCATGTCAAGGGAAGATGTGCAGAGAAAGCCCAGGTCATCCCACTCTTCACATTTCAAGATCTTCAGATCACTCACCCAGTTCTACCCCATTCCCATCACTAAGGTCACCAGAAGGTTCTATTTCTCAAATTTAAAAAAAAAAAATAATTTTTTAAGGCAAATATGGCAAATGTTAGCCTTTGTTAAATCTGGGTGGTGGAAACTAGAATGCCTATTTTTCTTATACCCTATTATGTTTTGAAATATTCCATCATTAGCAACTCTTTAAATGGATTTACTTATCTCTTCTACTGCTGATGGGCATTTGGGCAGTTTCCAGTTTGAGCTACTGTGAATGGTGCTACTTCTGTGGACATTCTTGGTAGCTCATGACTCGGGAAATGTGCAGAAGCATTCCTGCTGAGTGCACGCTGTGGAGTGGAATGGCTGGATCCCAGGCTACACACATGCACAGCGTTAGTAAAGACTACCAAACACAAGCCTTAAGGGCAGAAGCCCTCCAAGGTTCCCGACCTTCTTCAATGGGAAAATTCCACGGAGTTGGCTTGTGTGGGGCAGACCCGGGGCAACTGCCCCTGTGGCCTCTGAATCCATTCCCTTTTCCTCTCTGCTTCCCCTCAACTCACTCTGGTCGCACATATTTATTGAGCGCCTACTGTCTGCCAGATTCCCTTCTTAGGAACCTCATTCCTAAAGGAAATCTTCAATTCCCAGAATCCTGACAGTATGACTTAAGACAGCTGGTATATTGAGAGTTTCTCAATTATTCATTGTACATATTAATACTTATCTTACATGGTTAACTACTCACTTTATCTTCTTCCAAAAATATCTGTAAAACTCAAATTGGTGGGTCCAGGTACACACATCAGCGCTATAGTTCCTACTCAATTTCTTTCCCATCATATACACACACTTTCTCATTTTACATATCTGCTTTCCAGCTCTCTTACCGTCATTCTTTCCTAAAAGCATTTACATTTCTTAATAACCCATCCAATACAGACCATCTCAGCACTACTGACTTTTTGGGCCACACAATTCCTTGATGGAGGGGGCTGTTCCATACACTGTAAGATGCCCTGCAGCATCCCAGACCCCTCCCCACTAAATGCCAATAGCATCCTACTCCCTACCCAACTGTGAGAACCAAATTATGACTCAGCCACAAAACATATTTTGAGTCACTTCTAATGAGGTGGATGAACCTAGAGCCTGTTATACAGAGTGAAGTAAGTCAGAAAGGGAAAAACAAACAGTATATTAACACATATATATGGAATCTAAAAGGATGGTACTTATGAACCTATTTACAGGGCAGCAATAGAGACGCAGACATAGAGAACAGACTGTAGACACAGTAGGGGGAAAGAGAGAGTGGGACGAGTAGAGAGAGTAGCATTGAAACATATACGTTACCATACGTAAAACAGACAGCCAGTGGGAATTTGCTGTACACCTCAGGGAGCTCAAACCCGGTGCTCTGAGAAAACCTAGAGGGGTGGGATGGAGTGGGAGATGGGAGGGAGTTTCAAGAGGGAGGGGCCATATGTATGTATGGCTGACTCATGTTGATGTGTGACAAAAACCAACACAATATTGTAAAGGAATTATCCTCCAATTAAAAAACAAATAAATTTTTAAGAGATAAAAGAAATAAAAAAATTGTCTCCACATTCATGAAGCCCCAAACTAGACAAAGCTTGGGGGCCTATGAGAGGACCATACGACACCCGTGCCTATGAGAAAGACGGTAACTCTACATCACAATGGTCGGATGCAGAGTCAGGAACCACTTCTGCACCAGACATATGAAGAAGGAAAGATAAGCAATCAGAGTTACCCACAACAGAGGACTTAGCTTACAGGCAGAACATCATTCTTCTTAGCCAAGTTGTACTGGGAAAGCCATCTTTTCTAGACAAACATACAACAAATCCCATCCGATGTCACCAGATAACTTCTTTCAAATACCACTGTTAACTCCATATTTTAAGACTTGTTCTTGAACTTCTGGTCATGTCTTCAAAATAAATGCTGTTCTACTATGTTTAATAATTTATGAAACAAGCAACTTTTAAGAGTCATATATAAGCCAGTTAAACAAGGTTACACTGCAAATTTTAACAGCTATGATTCCTTTTAACAGAAAGAGTCTTCATATACGTTCTTTCCAGAGCCACAGCAACAACATGAGTGGTTTGGCATCTGTGATAAGCCTCATCCTAAAAAGAGAAACTGTAGGGGGCGGTGGATGTGGTTGCCCATCTATGTATTTTCTGTTCAACTGAGACACTTCTAGTTGAGTTACAGCACTCCCTTACATCCAGGGAGAAAAGGACTTTACTTGACCTATTTCTAGTCAAACCATCTCCATAGCAACTGTCTTGGGTTTAAGTTGAAACAGCTGTACCAGACAGCCAGCAACCAATTACAATGTAAATAGGATCCGTGTAAGTACAGACATCCCCTTGAGACATGGACTTCAGAGGGCAAAGACATCGTTTCCCACCTCTCCCTAGGGACATAGCCAGACTTGTAGTAACAGCTTAAAGAAAAGGGGGAAGACAGCGAAGGTGCCTTTATTTTTGCCAGAAGTGGTAAATTATGCTTCTTATACACACACAGCCCAGAATAAAGTCGGCACAGGAAAAAGACAAAGCACTGTGTTAATATGCACATTCAAGTGCAAAAATGTCAAGTTCACAACTTTACAACTGTTCTCTTAAAAACTCAATGCATTTAGACAAGCAAATTAAAAAGATGGATGTTTTTTGAAACGTAGTATAAACATGACAGTTACCCCTATAAAAACAGCCTGGGAGAATTTTTCAACTGGCACCAGCAAACAATAAGAAACTGCAGATCTGTTCAAATTCATGAAGTATAAATAAAACTGGATGAGAATCAAATGCAACTGAAGGAATCAAGTGGAATAGGAAGCACACAATGAGTAAAATCTCTTTCTTCAGCACCCAATACAAATGTAGAGAACTGAGAAGTAGGCTTGAATAAAGAGTAAAAACAAATTCATCATGAAAATAGATAGGGATCAGGTCTGACAGCTTATTTCAAATTAAATCCTAAATCAGGTACCTTGACTACTTAATAGAATATGTGAGAGAGAAAAATGCGTGCTTTTTCATAGAGTACAAATATTTATGAAACTTAGGCCGATCTGAAAATGTTCAACATTTTTGCTCCAGTTCTTAGTGAAATTCCTCATTATAGAATTCACTGCCTTCCTGAAATACCAGTTTGTACACTCTAAACATTTATTACATGTCCTTAAGAGAGGAGCAGAAATCCTAGAGTGTCACTTGTTAAAGACAATGTATAAAAAATGAATAAAGGATCGTTAGCATCCAAGAACCCTTTAAAATGAGGTAGTTGACTCATTCTCCACTGAGACCTGAAGAAATATGGGGAAAGTAGATTTGGGGCTTTTTATTAAAAATTGTTTATTGAAGTATAGTTTATTTACAATATTGTATTCATTTCAGGTGTATAATATATACTCCACTTAAGATTACTACAGAACAATGGCTATATTTCACTGTGCTATACACATATCCTTGTTCCTTATCTATTTAGTTTCCAGGAGTTTGTATCTTTTAATCCCCTACCCCTATCTCACCTCTCCTCCCTTTTCTCTCTGCACTGGTAATCACTAGATTATTCTCTACATAGGTGAGTTTGTTTCTGTTTTGTTATATGTATCTGTTTATTTTTTAGATTCTACATATAAGTGATAGCATAGAGTATTTGTCTTTCTCTGTCTGACTTATTTAACTCTCTAGGTCTGGGATCTGAGGCTTTTTTTAAAAAAGAATTCTGAAAACAAGAGAAATAATTTTTTATTTTTTTAAGTAAGTTTTTATTTCTTTAGGCAAAGAAGCTTTTATTACAACTCTTTACAAAGAGGCTTCATTTAAGCTCCTTACATTGCTACTGGCTTACCTACGAGCCTTTCTCAATGTCTAAAACGGGGAAATTATAGAACATCTGAATGACATTTGATTGGTTATGTACTTTGTTTTCGTGGCTTACTAGTTCTGAGGCTTCTGAGAATAAAGGTCAAACAGAAGACAGAAAACAGAAAAGACACCTAAGAAGCTCTCCCAGCCTGGCCGCATGCTTAACACAGGCAGGCTTACAATGCCGCCAGGTTTTAAAGGTGAGAGGGTAGGGAGGCCAACTGTTTAAATTCCCTCATTTTAAGGATGGAAAAATAAGCCCTGAAATGTGGCAGGTAGTGGTAGAGCTAGGGAAAGAACCCACAGTCGCAGATATTCAATTTTAGGTCTGTTCTACTACCCAGGCTTTTCCAAAAGCTGTTTCCAGAGTCTTCCACAAGATGTTAATAGCTATGGTGGGGAGAAGGGGGCGGGTGGAAGGAAGTTCCACAATCAAAGCAGTACATCTAGCCAGGAAAGCACTTGGGTAATCAAGTTAAACTAGTTTTTTTAATTGCAGAACTTCTCAAAATCTTTGAACTGCTTACATAACAGTCATGGTTAAGTTCTGAGTAACGGGAGATGGTCTTCGAGCCAAGGGCTTAGTAGGTTCCAATCCTGACTATTGACTACTTACTAGCTCTGTGACAGTGAGCAAGGTACTAAACCTTTCTGAGTTTGGTTTTCTCAGTCAGCAAAATCAGCCTAGTAAGAGATCATATCTAACAGGCTTACTACAGTACGGATTTAGCATAAGCATTCAGAAAACAAGCATGTATAAGCGTTGGTACGAGAGAGCTGAAGAACTCATTTACAATGCTATTCATTCATTCATTCATTTATACATTCAGCAAACATTTGATGAGTGCCTGCCCTATGCAGCCCTGTGATAGGCCTGAGGGGTGGAGAAGCAAAGCACACAATCTAGCGGTGAAGACAGACAAATAAGCAGATTAATTCAAGGCTGTACTAAGTACTGTGGCCAAAGGGGCTTGATGAGCTATGGGAGCCCAAGGATGGGCACCCGACTAAAGCCAGGGGGTATCACTCTGCAAATGCGTCCTACAGGAGAGGAGAAGGAGGAACAAGTGAGGCAGGATGGGTGTGAGAAGGATGTTCCACAGGAGAGGCTGCCCTGCCCTTTACATGTCCACTTCACTTGATCTCCCTGTATTGTAAGAGTACTTCACTTAATCCAGAAAAGCTGAACATCAACTTTTTCTGTGAAATAAAATATACCAAAGATATTCAGAACCTTAGACTTGGAAAGAAGCCCAGAGGACACCTGCTTTCAATCCATACTCAACTAAAGACATCCTCTCTACAGTATCCCTAGGATGAATATGTAAGACAGGATGAACAATAGTCCTCATTTATCCAGGACAGTCCAGACATATACTTGTTATTCTGGCATACTTAAAACCAACCCATTTTATTCTCAAAAATATCCCAATGTGGACCATAAATTACAATGGTCACTCTACTCATAGATGATCCCCCATCTTAGCTTCAACAATTTAGGTGACAGACATCACCTCCCTGTGGGTACACACTCAAGCTCAGATCATTCTAACAAACAGAGCTCTTCATCAACAGTGCAAGAGAAATGCCTCTCAGAGCCCTTCCATCTGCTGGCACTGATCAGGCTCCAAGGATCATGTGGAACAAGTTAAATTCCCTTTGGATCACCTTGCAGACATGTGTAGAATAATCATAATTCTTTCACCTCTTAGTCTTCTCTAGGTTCAATCGCGTATTCACCCTTCCCCCAGCTATATGATCTCAAGTGAAGGGAATCACAGCCTCCCTAGTTGCTCAGGCCAGTACCCAGGAGTCCTACTTGATTCTTCACTCCCCTTTACCCCCTCTGCTCTCAGATGTCCAACACCAGACCCATCTCAGCATCTCTCTTCCTGCCAGCCTGCTCCAAAGCCACATCATGTCACACCTGGCCTACAACAAAACACACGCAGAGGCCAAAGTGCCCTCTTTAAAATGTTAACTAGAGGGGACTTCCTCAGTGGTCTGGTGGTTAATAATCCACCTTCCACTGCAGGGGACACGGGTTTGATCCCTGATCGGGTCCTACATGCCACACGGCAACTACAGAAAGCCCATGTGCTGCAACAAACACCCAGCACAGCCAAAATAAAATAAAATTTTAAAAAATGTTAACTAGATCCAGTGGCTTCCAGCTGTACTAAAGAAGAAACCCAAACTTCTCTGAGGCTCACAAAGTCTAGGTCATGCACCTGCTGTTATTTCTCCAACCTAAGTCTAGCTCCCATCCCAGTTTCCCCTGTTCATCACTCCCTCATTACTGGTCATGCTGGGTCCTACTCACCAGGTAGGTTTCAGCTCAGGTGTCTCACTTCCTTAGAGAGGCCACCCACACCCCACACATAAAGAGCCCAAGAAGCCTAACCGTACAACGTGCAACCACTCTCTGCCCCATTACTCTGTTTTATTTTATTCACAGGCCATTAGCATAGTCAGTTAAAAGCTCACTTGTGTAGAGTGTGAGGACTTATATCCACAGTACTTGGGACACTGCCTGGTACATAGTATATATGAGATAAACATTTATTTAACAAATAAGTTAATCTGCTCCTGAGGCTTCCATGGTTTCCAAACCCTTCCCCACCACAGGTGACCCTCTTCTGGATAAATATCGATTAAAAATTTAGTGTTTCAACAGGATATACTTTTATAGAGAGGGGGAATCAGCCCTTGTCTTAGGGGTTTTGCAAAAGGGTCTCTGACAGGAAAGGTACTAGGCTGGTCCTCAGGTGGCGCTAGTGGTAAAGGACCCACCTGCCAATGCAGGAGACACAGGAGATGTGGGTTCAATCCCTGCATCAGGAAGATCCCCTGGAACAGGAAATGGCAACCCACTCCAGTATTCTTGCCTGCAAAATTCCATGGGCAGAGGAGCCTGGTGGGCTAAGTCTGGGGAGTCGAAAAGAGTCACACACACACACACACACACACACACACACACACACACACACAGGTACTCTTAGGTGGCCCCCTTAAACATTTCCAAGAACTGAGACAAGCTATTTCCCCTCCTGGGTGATGTTGCCTCGTCTATAAGAGGAAAGTTTTTCACCAGATGATTCTGAAAGTTTCATCCATTCTAAATCCTCTTTTTTTGCATAAGTGTTTCCTAAAGCTGCATATCCCCTGGGCAGAACTCCCTACCTGACAGTCTTTGTCTTTGTCTCACTGCAGAGGTTTACAGCACAAATGCCAACACCTGGGAGGTAGGAGATGTGAGGGAATCATCTTTATTTCCTAATCCAAGTCAGACCTCAAAAGACCCATGACTTGAAAAGACACTTAAGAACCTCTTAAACAGATATTTGAAATCTGAGCCTTTGGGAGCCCACCATGCCTCACTAACACTCATTCTGATCAGGGGCCTGGTTTTAGAGCTGGCTGGAATAAAATACTGTGCCCTGTTATCCTACTGTATTGGATTCTCACCTTCCAGGGTTATCGATTGCTTCCTGAGTCTACACCACATACTGACTCCCAGGACAGGCAGACAACCAACCTTTTCAAAACCAGACATAGAACACAGTTGTCTGACCATGTTCTCTTCTTATCCAATCAGCCAACCCTGGATCGCACTTCCTGAAATACTCAGTTTCTGTGAACTCACCTTCACCCTGTTGATCGAATCAGCATTCTCCTGCCAAGAAAAAGCTGCCTTTCCAACATGAGACAGGTCATACCAGGTCTGAGCCCCACAGCTCTCAAAAATGAATTCTCCTGTAGAGGATACTCAAACAGCATTCTTTCATTTTTTGGCAAATATTTATTAAGTCCTTATTAAGTGACAGGTATTATGCTTGGGGGATGGTGAATAATATGCAAACAGCTTCACCCACCACTACAGGACGGTTCAGGTAAAGAAAAGGGCACTCAACAAATACCTACACAAATAATGATGAGTGAGATAAATAATGTTAAAGGAAGGCATAAGAAGCCGTAAGAACAAATAAATGGAAGCATCTCAATCTGGAATGTTGGACAACGGACGGGCATTTCAAATGGACTGCCCAGAGTAAGTTTAGCTGAAACCTGACCATGCAAAGCTGAATATGGATAATCAAAGCAGCAGGACATGGTAGGCACTCCACCAGAGCTTTGTCCTAGTTGATCCAAAGGTGAGTTCTTCCTCACCTGAAAGGCTTCCCTAAAATGCCTTTTTCTCACACATCACACAGGCATTGCCTGATCAACCTAACAAATTCAACTTTGCAGGCATCTATCCCCACTCCTCACCACTTCTCTTCATCACAGCACTGCTGAGGTACTTCCACTTCAGGATGAGACGGACTTCATATACTCTTCCTCTTTTTGATAAATTTTAAACAGATGATATATGTGTTTTCATTCTTGTTTTTAAAAAGTCATAATTCAGAAAAAAAAACCCACTTAATATTCGTTTGAATTCGTTGTTACTGCATTCCTTAGACTTTGAGTAGTTAAAAGACAGGGAAGGTGTCTTTCCTCCTAGTATTCCCAGGAAGAGTACAGTACCTAGGAGACAGCAGGACATTTCTGATGGCTTGCTAAACAAACAGTTTAGTTCAGTTCAGTCGCTCAGTCGTGTCTGACTCTTTGCGACCCCATGAATCGCAGCACGCCAGGCCTCCCTGTCCATCACCATCTCCCAGAGTTCACTCAGACTCAAAGTCCATCGTGTCCGTGATGCCATCCAGTCATCTCATCCTCTGTCGTCCCCTTCTCCTCCTGCCCCCAATCCCTCCCAGCATCAGAGTCTTTTCCAATGAATCAACTCTTCGCATCAGGTGTCCAAAGTACTGGAGTTTCAGCTTCAGCATCATTCCTTCCAAAGAAATCCAGGATTGATCTCCTTCAGAATGGACCTGCTGGATCTCCTTGCAGTCCAAGGGACTCTCAAGAGTTTTCTCCAACACCACAGTTCAAACGCATCAATTCTTCAGCACTCAGCCTTCTTCACAGTCCAACTCTCACATCCATACATGACCACAGGAAAAACCATAGCCTTGACCTTAGTCGGCAAGGTAATGTCTGCTTTTGAATATGCTATCTAGGTTGGTCATAACTTTTCTTCCAAGGAGTAAGCGTCTTTTAATTTCATGGCTACAGATTAGGAGTCACCTTATCTTTCAAATCATCCAGCCCATCCATTCTGAAGGAGATCAGCCCTGGGTGTTCTATGGAGGGAATGATGCTGAAGCTGAAGCTCCAGTACTTTGGACACCTCATGCGAAGAGTTGACTCATTGGAAAAGACTNTGCATGAAATGTTCCCTTGGTATCTCTAATTTTCTTGAAGAGATCTCTAGTCTCTAGCTAAACAAACAGGCTACATTTAAATCCAGAAAGGAAATCTTCAAACACAGGGAGCTAAGCTCATTTCTTCTATAAGTCAAAAAACAGACCCCATTGATGGATGGCAGACAATCAAGGAGGCATGAATTCAAATAAATGTCACTATATACACCCAACAGAACTGAAAGCACAAAGTCAGACACTTGTACACCAGCGTTCATGGCAGCATTATTCATAATAGCCAAAAGCTGAAAACAAACCAAATGTCAACTGACAGATAAAATAAAATGTGGTATACGGAAACAGTGGAATATTAGTCAGTTTTAAAAAGGGAATAGAATTCTTTTTTCATTGATTTACAATGTTGTACTAATTTCTGCTGTACAACAAAGTGATTCAGTTGTACATATAAATACATTTTTTTAAAATACTCTTTTCCATTATGGTTTATCCCAGAATACTGAATATAGTTCCCTGTGCTATAAAGTAGGCCTTTGTTGTTTATCCAGGATTGAAATTCTGATACGTGGTACAACATGAATGAATCTTGAACACGTTATGCTAAGTGAAATGAGCCAGTCATAAAAGGACAAATATTGTAAGATTCCTTCTATGAGGCACTTAGAACAGACTAATTGATGCAGACACAAAGTAGAATCAAGGATTACCAGGGGCTAGGGGAGGGGAAATAGGAAATTCTTGTTTAATGGTACAGAGTTTCTGTTTGGGATGGCAAACAAGCCCTTTAAGTGCATAGTGGTGATGAGGGTTGTACAACATTGGGAATGTACATAACTTTAATGAATTATCCATTTAAAAATAGTTTAAATGGTAAATTTTATGTTACATATATTTTATCTCACTTTCCTACTGAAAAAGATGTATCACTTGTATATTCCTCTAACCAAGGACTCTAAGATAATCCAAGAAGATTTATCCCATGACAGCAAATCCTTTGAAAATATCACTGTAATTTGGTACAATGCTATATATGGAAATGCCAACTCTTAAGAATGGGCCAAAGTAAAGCAAAGGAAATTTAACTTAGATTTTCAATTAGGCCAGGCAAAGAGACAGTCCATCTGAAGAAACCAGAGCAACATTTACTAAAAGACTCTTCATGTGCCAGACATTGTACTACTAGGTGGTTCTATGAACATTACTTCATTTGATCTTTGCAATACTCTACGAGGTAGGCTCAATGGACATGAGTTTAGTGAAGGACAGGGAAGCCTGGCATGCTGCAGTCCATGGGCTCACAAAGAGTCAGACATGACTTAGCGACTGATGACAACAACTAGGTAGGCATTAATATCCCTATAAGAAACTGATTAAACAAGTAAAATGAGATAAACCATACTGAAAAAGGATATTTTAAAAAATATTGTATACACATATCTGAGTCACTTTATAGCAGAAATTAACACAAGATTGTAAATAACTATAATTTTTTAAAAGGAAAATTCTAGTTAGGATGAAGAAAAAATAAGTAAGACGCTATGCTACCATGAAAGGGATGAACAAACAGAGCTACAAAATCACTACTACTAGTAGACAAGGCAAAACTGCTGATGTGTACTTAACCAGGTTACTAGGTTAACTGCCTCAAAAAGAAAAAAGTCAACATCCTCCAGAGTATTATAACAGGATCCAGAGACCCAAAAGTGAAGGGAAAAGAACAGGTGCAAACCCCAAGATGACCCAGATGTTGGAATTATTGGACAAAGAACAAAACAGCTATAATAACTATCAGCTATGACGTAAAGGTGAATGCTCTTGAAATGAATAAAAAGCTAGGCATTCCTTCTCAGCAGAGAAACAGGAGCTATTTTTTTAAAAGGAAACTTTGGAATTGCAAAATACAGTATCTGAAATTCACTGGGTAGGCTCAAGAGCAGAACGAAAATGACAGAGAAAACAGGAAGCTTGAAGACATATCACTGGAATACTAGATTGTATCACTATTATACTATCTAAAAACAGAGAAAAAAAATTTTTTTGTAGTGAACAAAGTCTAAGGAACCTCTTCAATAATAAAAAGTCTAACACTAAAGTGTCGGTATCCCAAAATGAGAGGAGAAATTGGTGTTGAAAAAATATTTGGAATAATGGCTGGACACTCCACAAAATATGGTTAAAGACATAAATTTACAGACACAAGAATCCCAACAAACCCCAAACAGGATAATCTCTAAGAAAACAATGTCCAAAAGCATTATAATCAAACTGCTAAAGATAAAAGATTTTTTAAATACCTTGAAAGAAGTCAGTAAAACAAATGCCACAATACATATGAGAAATTAGTGGTTCAAATGTCTATTATTAGAACCACATGAACAGAAAAGAGTGAGACAATATTTTAAAGTCACAAAAGCAAAGAAGTGTCAACCTAGGACTTTGTATCCAGTGAAAACATCCTTCAAGAATAAAGGTAAAATAAACACACTGCAGATGAACAAAAGGTAAGAGAATTCATCACCGTAAGACTTGCTCTGAAAGAAATGCTAAAGGAAGTTTTTTTAGCTGAAGGGAAATATGGAACTTTAGGAATAAAGGAAGAACAACAAAAATAGTTTGGGTAAATAGAATAGATTATTTTCTCCTTTAAATTATAAAAAATATGTATGAGTGTTACAAGCAAAATTCTGGGGTTTCTTTCCCATTTATGAAGATGTACTTACTATATATAACAACTATAATATAGGGAGTCAGGTAAAGGAACCTACATGGTAATAAGGCTTCTATAGTAGGTCTTAAATGTTAACTCTTAAGGCAATGGCGCCCCACTCCAGTACTCTCGCCTGGAAAATCCCATGGATGGAGGAACCTAGTAGGCTGCAGTCCATGGGGTCACAAACAGTCGGGCACGACTGAGCGACTTCACTTTCACTTTTCCCTTTCATCCATTGGAGAAGGAAATGGCAACCCACTCCAGTGTTCCTGCCTGGAGAATCCCAGGGACGGGGGAGCCTGGTGGGCTGCCATCTCTGGGGTCGCACAGGGTCGGACATGACTGAAGTGACTTAGCAGCAGCAGACTGTGAGGAGTTCGGTGTGTATATTATAATTCTTAGAGTAACTTTAATTTCATACTTAAAAATTAAACTTTAATTTTATACTTCAGTTCAGTCGCTCAGTCATGTCCAACTCTGCGACCCCATGAATCGCAGCACACCAGGCCTCCCTGTCCATCACCAACTCCCAGAGTTCACTCAGATTCACATCAATCGAGTCAGTGATGCCATCCAGCCATAAAGATACTTAAACTATCTTTCAGTAATGAAGCAAAATATATTTTAAGACTAAAAAAATAACACCAAAGATATAGCTGAAAGCTAACAGAAATTAAAATGAAATATACATACTAATGTATAGAGCATAAAATATATACATATATTTAAAAATAACTATATTAAGTATATATAGTATAAATATACACACATTTACTCAAAAGTGAAGTTAAGAGACATGGAAGGCTAAATGGAGTCCCAGAGCAAAGCATGGAAAAAAAAGGCAATATTCAAAAAGATCATGGTTAAGAATAATCCAGATATGATTTAAAAACACTTGTCCTCAGATTCAGGAAACTCAATGAAACTGAAGCAGAAAAATTGAAAGAAACCAACGGAGAAGGCACTGGCAACCCACTCCAGCACTCTTGCCTGGCAAATCCCATGGATGGAGGAGACTGGTAGGCTGCAGTCCATGGGGTCACTAAGAGTCGGACACGACTGAGTGACTTCACTTTCACTTTTCAGTTTCATGCATTGGAGAAGGAAATGGCAACCCACTCCAGTGTTCTTGCCTGGAGAATCCCAGGGATGGGGGAGCCTAGTGGGCTGCCATCTATGGGGTCGCAGAGAGTCGGACACGACTGAAGCGACTTAGCAGCAGCAGAAGCAGCAACACCTAGGCATATCACAGTGAAACTATAGAATAGCAAAGACAGGAGATTGTTTTAAAAGTGTGCCGAACTCAATGACCTCAGAAGAACAGCCATAGAAGTTCCTGATGGCCGATGTTTCAACAGCAATGACAAAAATGAGAAGACAGTGAATTAAACCCTACAGTGTACTGGGAGGAAATAACTGCCAACCGGAAATTTTTACTTAGTTCAATTATCTTTCAGTGTAAGTCTTAGTCGCTCAGTCGTGCCAGACTCTTTGGGACCCCATGGACTGCAGCTACCAGGCTCCTCCATCCATGAGATTTTCCAGGCAAGGATACTGGAGTGGGTTGCCATTTCCATCTTTCAGTAATGAAGCAAAATATACTTGAACACAATTAATTTAAAAAATATTTACCAAAAGATCTCCTTTAAACAGAAGAGACATTTTTTTTAATTTGAAAAAAGAAGAAAAAGGAAAAGCAGTCTTCGTAATTCTGAATCCTTAATGATATTGGCTTTCAGTTGAAAAGACAGTCTCAAAATAGCTTCTCATCCTCCTTTTTCAAGGACACTTCCTCAGCAATTTGTTTCCTGAAACTGTTAACAATTTTGAAAGTATTAAACCACAAACAAATAGAGGATCATTATTTCTCAGGTTCCCACCAAGAGGAATTGTTTTTTCCCATCTCACTGCTATTCCTCTGTCCAAGATTTAGGAGATAAATTAATGACACAAGTATAAAAATGAAACATACTCTTTAGAAAGTATATATTTTAAATACCATCCTTTTAAGGTATTTTAAGTTATCTAGAGTGAAAAAAACAACAACAAAAGCTAGCCTTAATCCCTTCTAGGGTTTGATATCTATAGTTTTTAAGACACTGTTTTAAATGAAACATCCAAGTAATAATCACAAGTAGGTAAATTTCCACACACACATATACTCCGTTTCTCATCATCAAATTTACCATTTATCTCTACAGGAAAACCCTGAGAGCTAGATGGATGCTTTGCCTCTAAACATTACACATTAAAAACAAACAAGCCCAAGAGGACAGCAGCATCAGCACAGATTTTGCATCTCTCCAAGTTGATGCGTAGAACCAGACACAGCAATTAGATAACCACTAGGTAAAACACCAAAATCCTAAGCACAACATGCACAGCCAGTCTGTGTGGCAAGGTACCTTTACCAAAACAGAATACAAACAGGCAAAGGAAAACTGCCGACAGCCACACAACCTGCACGGTTGTTACGCCTGGACAGGAGAAAACAGAAGAAAGCAGCAAGTCATCAGAGCTGTGACAAGGAAAATCCCAAAGCAGCCAGTGGGCATCACTGGAAAGCAGAGAATTATGAAAACGGAAATGGATTCTGCCCACTGTGGTGGTAAGTGCGTGTTAGGGACCCGTGGTGAGAAAGTACAAAAGCCACTGAACAGTCTTGCCCTGAGAATTCTTGACACTGACCTGCTAGGGTTCCCTTCCAGAACAGAGTCCCTCACCAAGGAGAAAGCTGAGAGAATAAAACCAAACTCTAGGAAACAAGGGACAAGAGAGAAAAGGAAGAGGAGGAGTGGAAGGGAAGAGATGCAGGAAATTCTGAGGAAACAGGAGGTCATATTTTTGAGGCCCATGTGAGCACAACTGAAGATAAGAGTTCTTCAAGCAACAGAAGCTACCCTGGACCACGCCTCCTTCTAAAGGGTAAGTGATGCTCAAAACACCATGTTAAAATGAGGTCAAGGGCATTAAGAAAATGACTCATGAGAGAATAAAATAAAACAGGATCAGCAAACTCAGATAAGTAGATAAATCAAGAAATAACTAAATCAAAAGAAAAGGCCACTTCAGAAATGAACACAAGAATACCTAAGAGACAAAGAAGATGTAAAGGAAGAAAAACATTTAATTAAATAAAAAAAGATAGAAACGATTCAAAAGAAGTGATAAACTCTGAAAATGAATCCTACAAACAGATATATTGAGTTCCTAAAGAAGAAAACAAAGAATGTTTAAGAATGTTTAAATCCATAGGTTCATGACATTTAAAAAAAAAATCTGGTGATTATACAAATCTATATTTGTGATAAAATGATATAGAACTAAATACACGCATGCCAATGAGTACATATAAAACGAGTAAACCCAGATGAAGGTAAGTGGGTTGTGTCAATTGTCAACTTCCTGCTTGTGAAACTGTTCTATGGTTATGTAAGATGCTAGCACTGGAGGAATCCAGGGGAAGGGTGTATGGGATATCTGTATTATTTCTAACAACCGCATGTAAATTCACAATATTCTTTAAGTGTTTAATTAAAAAAAAAGAAATCGAATCGGTTATTTCTATAGAGTAGTAAGGGATCACTTCTTTATTTTAAAACCTAGTAAAGAATCAAGCATTTACTCTATCTTGTATGAACAGTATAAATGGTTAAGGAAATAGCAGATGAGGGAACCACCTCTTTACAAAGTCTCAATTAATTTAAAAAAAACTATTATATTCTCAACATCTTTCACTGAACTAACCCCAATGAACTCGTGGATCTAGACACTAACATTAACAGCATTAACAGCAGGCAACATTATAAAAAGAGAGAGGGGAAGATATTATGTGCCTTGGGTGTAAGAACATGTCACTATCTGAGGTGTTGCAATGGGGTCCAAACGTGAGTCTGATCAGGTCTATGGATCCAGACACCACTGGCAAGGGATGCACAGGACAGAGAGAGGAGCTTAGGTGCAACAGGAGAGGGCAATCCAGGAAAAAACCCTGGATTCTTTCACAGATAAATTGTTGGGGGATGGGGAGGGGAGGGAGCAGCAGACAGGGCCAGGAGCTGGGGAGGAGCAGGATAATGGAAGGGAAATCCATAGATTATAACAGTCTTAACCAAGTCAAAAAAAAAATCTTAAAAGACACAAATTTGCTTTAAATGGGCAGGACTAAACATTGGCAGTCTTGGGGATACATGCCTGCTGAAAATACTTTAAAGAAATGCAGAGAAGTATCTAAAAAGTATCTTAAAGTATCCAGAAGCATCTTAAAAAGCAAGACAGGGACTTCCTTGGTGGTGCAGTGGTCAGTACTCCAGGCTTCCAATGCAGGGGGCACAGGGTCGATCCCTGGTCATGGAACTAAGATCCCACCTGCTGCATGGTGAGGCCAAACAACAACAACAAAAAAAGCTATTTTTAAAAAAAGCAAGATAGTGGTACTTCAGGTACAGAGCAGGTGGTAATCAGGATGTGGCACATGTGTGGGTTGCTAGGGCAGGTGGCAAAATTCTAATTCCTGACTTAAGACAGGTTACAATGATGTTCCTTTTACAGTGACACAGTAAAATGACACACTTGATCTGTATGATCCATATTTGATCTTTCTTTTACAATGAAAAGTTATAGCCCTAGTGTTTCCTATCATGAGAGAGCATTTATGACATTTAAAATAATTAATTTCATTACATTATTTTAAAGAACTATATGAAACATAAAATAATCACATGATCGTAAATATCTAAAACTGCATGAAAGTAAGTAATCTTATAAAATAATTACATTTAAAATATACATAAGAGTAAACCCCTGGTGGCTCAGAGGTTAAAGCGTCTGCCTGGAATGTGGGAGACCCGGGTTTGATCCCTGGGTCGGGAAGATCCCCTGGAGAAGGAAATGGCAACCCACTCCAGTACTCTTGCCTGGAAAATCCCGTGCACGGAAGAGCCTGGTAGGCTACAGTCCATGGGATCACGAAGAGTCGGACACGACTGAGTGACTACACTTCACTAAGAGTAAACCACATTAATAAATTCCAGCCAGCCAGTGAAACCTGGGGAAGGTTCTGAGGCCTATTTTTTATGTTAAAAAGGAGATTAACAAGTGCTACTGGGTTTTAGGGGCTTCCCTGGTGGCTCAGCTGATAAAGAATCTGCCTGCAATGTGGGAGACCTGAGTTTGATTCCTGGGTTGGAAAGATCCCCTGAAGAAGGGAACTAAGAATCCACTCCAGAATTCTGGCCTAGAGAATTCCATGGACTGTATTGTCCATGGGGTTGAAAAGAGTTGGACACGACTGAGCAACTTTCACTTTCATTGAGTTTTAATAACAAGAAAACACTCAGATGAGACTTTCTTCTCAACTTACTCAGGCCTTACAAGAGCCCTGAGTCTGAGACTGTATGATCTTATGTTTGGCCATGTACCACCTTGATTCACCTGCTTCACATAGTCACCTAGCGGCCCATCTCCTCTCCTACACTCTTGGAAATACCAGGTTAGAAATAGGTCTAGTGCATGAGGGTATGCCAAGACCTAAGAGGAGGCTGAAAACACAAAAACTTAGCTCCCTCAAATCACTGACAGGTTCATTTCACTCATTCCAGCCCTTTCTAATCATGCTTAAAAGGTTTGCTTTTCCATTAAGAGCACTTAAGTGAGTGCCCAACACTATGGCCGGGTAACAGCTGCTTCTGCTCATCCTGGTTACCAGCATACACACTTCACTGAGGATTTAACAGGGCACTGGCAGAGCCTAGTAATGATCAGCCTCTATGCCTAAAGCGCTCAGAGATTCTCAGCTGACAAGAGGCCTTGTATCTGAAAGCGCAAAATACAAAACTAAGTGCCCTCCCCCACCGGAACTCCCTATCACAAAACAAGACCTCACAGCCTGAGCTGTTCACTCATCAACACTAAGCCAATCTGACCTCAAACCCCTCTAAAGAGGGGGGCAGGGGGACAGGGTATATCAGATAACATAGCAGACTTGTAATGTACACTTGTGAGGAAAACTTTGAGATTCAGATGGAACTTGGCCATGTTTTTTAAAACATTGTGACTTCCCTGGTGGTCCCCTGGTTAAGACTCGGCACTCTCAATGCAGGGGGCGTGGGTTAGATCCCTGGTTAGGGAACTAAGCGGAGAAGGCAATGGCACCCCACTCCAGTACTCCTGCCTGGAAAATCCCATGGATGGAGGAGCCTGGTAGGCTGCAGTCCATGGGGTCACACAGAGTCGGACACAACTGAAGTGACTTAGCAGCAGCAGCAGTAGGGAACTAAGATCCCAAATACTGCAAGGCAGCAGGGCAACAAATAAAATAAAACAGAGTAATATGAAATATACACATAAAGGAAGCCCGATTCTCCTATAAAATGGCTTGAGAACAAGTCTGGTTTTACCTCATCTTTCCCCCTCACTCCCCCAGTTTTTCTACATGAGTCAAGCCAGGATGGTTAGCTCACAAGAAAGAACAGTGACGCCAACACATAAAGACGAGATTCAGGCAGGAGTTGAAAGGGAACCTGTATAAGAAAGGAAGATTAGTGCTGAAGTCCTGTCTTCCAAGTCGGGGTCTTACCCGTTTTCTTTCCTCTCTTACCACCTTCTGCTTCTTCTGCAACCTCAGCCCTGTTTTGTGAACCCTCCACTTTCCAGCTTACCTCCCCTCCCCTCCTTTCCTTGTATATTTTCTGCCTTCTCATGAGGCAGATGAGTAAATATATACTCAAATATACACAGACGGTAAAGAATCTGCCTGCAAAGCAGGAGACCTGGGTTCAACCCCTGGTTTGGGTAGATCTCCTGGAGGAGGGCATGGCAACCCCCTCAAGTATTCTTGCCTGGAGAATCCCATAGACAGAGGAGCCTGATGGGCTACAGTCCACAGGGTCGAAAAGAGTCAGACAAGACTGAGTGACTAACACTTTCACTTTTCACTTTCACTTCAAATATACACAAACCTACTAAAATGTCTGCAACAGAAACCCTGAGCTCCCCTCACCACACAGGTGCTTCTAGAGGCCTCATCCACTGCTTCCACAACTCCCCTGGGTCCCCTCTAAGAGAGGGTTCACCCCCAGATAGTAAGAACCAGGTTCTGGCCTCAATTTCCTGTGATCATCCAGAGCAAAGGGCCCCTTTCATAAGTGCTACTCTGATCATGTGAATTCACGAATCCTTTAAAAGGATGCTGTCTCTCCATACCACTACCTGATGAGACCAAGACTTTAAGAATAGAAGTAAATTGGAAAAAAAAAAAAAATACACATTTAACCCTCCATTCTAGAAATGACTATAAGTAAAAGAAACCCAGAACTGTTTAAAGCCCAGGCAAGCTTCACTTATACTCAGGTACATGAGATAGTAGCTCAAGTCAGATTCAACACTTTAGACACTATCCCAGGTTTGTGTTATTTTTTTCAAGACACGGTGTCCTGGTCCATAGGCCTGTCCTGGGGGAAAATCTATAGCAGGAAAATGGTGAGTTACCTGGGGGGAGGGGAAGGACTTGTAGTTTGGATTTTTCACCCAAGCCATTTCTAATGAGCAGTAGAGAAATATGAGCCTGTTAAAACATTACTTACTGCCTGCTGGATGTCAGACTTCACCTCCTCACTCAACATGCCTTCAAAAACGAAGGAGTCACCAAACTTCTCAGCCTGAAGGAAAGAAAGGAAATAAAAATCCAGAAAAGTTTGCAGTAACACATTTCATAAGTGCCATTTTCTGTGTACGCTACTTGAGTGGTTCTTCTCGTCCAAATGAACTTAATTTTGTCATATGACCTCCCAAAGGATTCAGAAATGACATTAAAGCATCTGGCTTCCTATTAAAAACAGGTTAGTGTCACTTACAGAGCCCATTTTCATTTTAGGCTCATGTAGCTGATAAGGATGCAGACTGGAAGAGATTAGCTTTTGAGCCTATGATTGTTTCTGTTGATGGAAACACATCTCCCCAAGTATTACAAATGACTTTGGAAAATAACAGGATTCTTTACATATCAGATCACTTATCAAGCTTTTCCTTTGTTCTCCTTCTGGAATCTAGCTAAAAGAAGCAAATGGCACTGTTTGCTGATATTCTGACACATTCTAGCTCCACTAAAGTGTCCACTGCGCTGATAAATCTCAAGTGGCCAACTTAAACACCAGGCGGAAATCTGTATTTTAATCATTTTTATTTAACGTTACTGTCTCAAGTCTGAATCTACTTCGTTTTCCTTGCTGCATGTGGCCCCAGTCAGCAAACGTGCAAAGTAGCCTCTTGGTTTCCATGGTTCTACTCTTCCAGTTTTCTTCCTCCTTTAGGATTCTTCCTACTCATCTCTTAAAATACGTGGGCTCTCCTTCTCCCCTAAAACACTGTTGCTCCCTGTATTCTACCCTGCTTCTCTGCTCCTCTTACTCTATTCCAGTGGCTCTTGGGCTTGTGCAGTTGAGATCCGCTGGCAAACTTGTTGCCACTACACATTACTGGCCCCCAAGCCCAGAGCTTCTGATTCTGGAAGTCTGGGGTGAGGCAAAGAAACCTGCACATATGAACAGCTAAGCTGGTGACTCTAATATAGGCACTTGAGAGACACGGACCTGCTGCTGGACAAACTCTGGTGATCTCATCATTTTAACCATTGCCAGCACTTCAAATGATGCTCAGATCTCCACCTGCGTACATATCCTCTCCTCACTAGATGAGCATAACTGCCTACTACATCCCCCTGGATTTCAGGCCTTATGAGCACCTCAAATTCTCTTTCCTGATTCAAGCTCATCCACTTTTATGCATCCCAGCTCTTCTTCCTGTATTCCCTTGTGGCATCACCATGTCTAAAATCTCGGACCAGTCCCTTATTCAACAACATTGATGAAAGGCCTACCAGATGCCCGCCTTTGGGATACATGACAGAGATACAAGGTCAACATTACATAGGCATGGATTCTGACCTTAGAGCACTTATATATGGAGCACTTAGAACAAAAGTCAAGTTGAAAAAAGAATGGAAGAAAATAAATACAACTTTATTTGACACTGTAAAGGGAAGAGTATTGAGAAAAGTCTCCTTTTGAGAGAGTGGGCAGAGGAAGCATCCCTGAGAAGGATATTTAAGATGAGATGACTCGAGAATGAGAAGGAGCTGGCCATGCAAAAGGGGGACAGGCAGGAAATTCTAAGTAGGGGAGAGTGTGGGCTGTGCCCCAAAGACGGCAAAGAGTGTCCAGTTTGCAAAGAACAGAAACAAGAACAGCAGGATCAGAATGTGATGAGCAATGGAAGTGTGATGTAAAATGAAGCTGGAGAAATGGAAAAAGACAGAAACAAAAAAACAACTGTAAAGTGCCATAAAAATATGAAGTACTTTATCCAAAGCGGGGGCTTTAACCCTTTTTGTTCCCTAGGCCCTTTTGGCAGTGGGGTGAAGTGTATAAAACAAAATCAACACAATTACAAAGAAAGCGAGTTATATCAAAATATTTGTAAAACAAATGTGTGCTATAGTAACACATACAGGTGTATGTCTACATGTATATGTCTGCCTTTTTTTATTTTTTAATATATTAAATAAGATCTAGTGGCAGGTCTCATAATTATCATTTCTAAGGTAGGGATGAATACAAGTAATTTTAAGGTTAAGATCTCTGTGAAAAGAATAATATGACACAAAGTGTCTGTGATTTCTGCTGAGGACAAAGTCACAGGCATTGCTGCCATTTCAGTACCACACTGTCTACTTCCTAATTAAAGGACATGCTCAGTTTCAGTTAGAGGGTAACAGAAATCCAGATGTAGCATCCCATCATCCATGCTCCCAGACACCCTAAATTCTACTCGTTCTGTCTAATCTCGATGGAGAACCCTAGTCCATGGGAAACTTCCTGCCTTTGAAGCCATTTAGACTATTGAGGAACTTGACCTGAGAGTATTCTCTTGAAACAAAAGGAACAGAAACTTCTCACTAGGAATGGGAAACAAACAGGCAACCATTCTGTATATTTTCGGAAATGCCAAAGAAATGCAAAACCAAATTTGGAAGTTGTCTTGCTTTCAGCATTCACTCTGAATTTTTTTTTTTTTTTAATAAAAAAGATGTTCTACCCTGAAACAAAAACAAGGCAGGGACTCCACAAGCTGGAGGCAAGGGAAGAAACTTCTGGTAAGAAAAATGGGAAACCCATATATATATATAACAAGGATATTGCACTCAGAAGCTTCCACCGTCTAGAAAGCCTCCCTCTTCCTAGTACCACTGAATACAAACATCCACTTTCAGAACACTGCTCTGTGATTCAGCAACCACAGCAAATACTGGAGTTGCCGAAGGAAACCTTGTGTGTCTTCAGGCACTGGAATAAAACCACAAAAATGAAAAGCTGCACTTCTTCATCTATCACTTATGAATTAGGCCATGCTTCTGAAACACATGAACTATAATTTTTTGAGAGGGAAGAGTGGCCTTACTTTACATGCTGTTATCTCAAAAAGCCTGAGTGGACAGTGGCACTCTTTGGCATACTACAGCACTGACACACCAGAGCATCAAGGTTAAAAGACAGGTGCTGGGGGCACACTGGCAAGGCCTGAACCGCAGCTTCACCACTAACCAGCTACGGGACTCAAGGCAAGATGCTTTGATAATCCCCCGTTTACCACCTGAAAAGTAACCTGTCTCGCTGGGTTTCTATGAAAACAACAATTATAAACAGTGCTGCAATGAACACTGGGGTACACGCGTCTCTTTCAATTCTGGTTTCCTTGGTGTGTATGCCCAGCAGTGTCCATCAGCAGATGAATGGATAAGAAAGCTGTGGTACATATACACAATGGAGTATTACTCAGCCATTAAAAAGAATACATCTGAATCAGTTCTAATGAGGTGGATGAAACTGGAGCCGATTATACAGAGTGAAGTAAGCCAGAAAGAAAAATACCAATACAGTATACTAACGCATATATATGGAATTTAGAAAGATGGTAACGATAACCCTGTATGTGAGACAGCAAAAGAGACACAGATGTATAGAACAGTCTTTTGGACTCTGTGGGAGAAGAAGAGGGTAGGATGATTTGGGAGAATGGCATTGAAACATGTATAAATATATATGAAACGAGTCACCAGTCCAGGTTTAATGCATGATACTGGATGCTTGGGTCTGGCGCACTGGGACGACCCAGAGGGATGGTACAGGGAGGGAGGAGGGAGGGGGGTTCAGGATGGGGAACATGTGTATACCTGTGGCGGATACATGTTGATGTATGGCAAAACCAATACAATCTTGTAAAGTAATTAACCTCCAATTAAAATAAATAAATTTATATTAAAAAAAAGAAAATAACAATTAGATGAAACATATATAAGTGCTTGGCACAGCACTGGGAACAGAGTGAAAAGTGGTCAACTGATGAAGTCGTTCCTCCCCATCCCAGTCTCGTTACCTCTGTCAAATAGCCAGTTGAGTTCACAAACTTCTCAAATTCAGCATTACTGACTTCATAGGCATCCATGTAAAAGGCATCAATAGCAACTCTCCTCGCAGGTGCTTCCCCATCCTGCTTTATCTGAGGATCATCTGTGCCCATTGTAAACACGCCGGCAGGGATGGGGACCATCTGCAGCGAAAGGGGAAACACAGGAGCCAGAGTGAATCCGGGTCAAGTGTAAAGTGCCAGCACGCGGTGAGCACCGGACGCGGAGCGAACCCCCGCCACAAAAGCCACTGAGAGATGAGTAAGGTGACTCCACACTCCAGCGAACGGCTAGTCACAAAAGGAAGAGAAGAGTCTTTAGGACAGTAATATATCTAGAAAAAACTCTTCATAATATATATCTGCGCGCGCACACACACACACACACACACATATAAATAAATGAAAAATAAAAAGGGCTTCCCTGGTGGTCCAGTGGCTAACACTCTGTGCTCCCAATTCAGGGAGGGGCAGGGTTCAATACCTGGTCAGGGAACTAGATCCCACATACTGCAACTAGGAAGTGGTGCAGCCAAATAAATAAATAAAAATTAAAAAAAATATATCTGCACACACCATGGAAGCAGGTTTAGAGCAAGAGTCACCAAGCTCCTAATGACTGGAGGTCAGAGGCAGGGAGAATATTGCACTTCTTTACACATCTGAAGGAAATGGCAACCCACTCCAGTACTCTTGCCTGGAAAATCCCAAGGACAGAGGGGCCTGGAAGGCTACAATCCATGGGGTTGCAAAGAGTCGGACACGACTGAGCGACTTCACTTCACTTCATTTTATACATCGGCGCATTTTCCTCCTTTAGTATGTTCTTATTCCTTTTAAACTATTTTAAACAGCAAATATAAAAATGCCACATATAATATCTTTTAAAACCTACTCAGTCAATCAAGGTTGCCAATGATAATGGAAAAGACCTAAATCACTCAAATGGAAAATCTAAAACATTTACTAAAGGACTATGCCTTGTCCTTTTTTAACACCTTATCAAAACTCTAACTGCAGTTACTTTGTTTCTATCTATAAGACAGCATATTAAAAAGCAGAGACATCACTTTGATGACAAAGCTCCATAAAGTCAAAGCTATGGTTTTTCGAGTAGTCATGTATGGATGTGAGAGTTGGACTGTAAAGAAGGCTGAGCACCAAAGAAATGATGCTTTTGAACTGGGGTGCTGGAGAAGACTCTTGAGAGTCCCTTGGACTGCAAGGAGATCAAACCAGTCCATCCTAAAGGATATCAGTCCTGAATATTCATTGGAAGAACTGATGCTGAAGCTGAAGCTCTAATACTTTGGCCACCTGATGTGAAGAGTTGATTCACTGGAAAAGAACCTGATGCTGGGAAAGACTGAAGGCAGGAAGAGAAGGGGGGAACAGAGGATGAGATGGCTGGATGGCATCACTGACTCAATGGACATGAGTTTGAGCAAGATCTGGGAGTCAGTGATGGACAGAGAAGCCTGGCATGCTGCAGTCCATGGGGTCGCAAAGTGTCAGACATGACTTAGTGACTGAACAACAACTGTTTTATATAAATTCTAAACACCAAGAGGGCAGCAACTGAGGCTACCTTGTTCACATGTTGTCCTAGCACTAAACATAAGATCTGAGGATCACACCTAAAATTTTCAGTTAATAAACACAGGTCCAAGGTCAGCATCATTGGGGAAATGCAGACGAAATCTACAATGAGATTCCACTTCACACCCACCAGCACAGCTATAATCAGAAACACAGATAAGAACAAGTGTCGACAAGGATGGAGGAAAATTGCAACCCTTTACGTTGCTGGTAGAAATGTAAAGTAACACTGCTGCTTTAGAAAACAATGTCAGTTCTTCAAAAAGCTACATAAAGAGTTAACACATGATCACACAATTCCACTTCTAGGATTATACCGAAGATAAATGAATCCATATGTCCATGAAGAGACTTGTACAGTAATGTTCATAGCAGCATTATTCATAATACCCCAAAAGTGGAAACAACCGAAATATTCATTTGTCCACTGATGAACAAATAACATGTCACACATCCACAAAACAGAAATCAGCCATAAAAAGAAATGAAGTACCACACAGGTGAACCTTGAGAACATGATGCTAAATGAAAGAATCTACTCACAAAAGGCTGTATATTGTATGATTCCATTTATACAAAATGCCCAGAGCTGAAGCCAAAGAGACAGGAAGTAGATCAGTGATTGCCAGAGCCTGCAGGGAGGTGGGCGGAGGGATAAGTGCTAGCGAGTATGGGGTTTCTTTTCAGAGTGATGAAATGTCCCAGAATTAGTGATGATGCTTGTTTTGAGACCTTGTGTCTATACTAAAACAAACACTGAATTGTAAACTTTCAAAGGGCGAATTTTATGACATGTCATTTGTATCTCAATTTCTAAACAGCAACACAGTCATACCATCTATCAGAAATATACTCTGCAGACACAGTGTCTTACATGCTCATCATTTGAGTGAAAAAGCAATTCACTCACTTCTCAGCAGATTAGGATTTGTCAGATCTCTGATCTAGAAAACAAAAGTTTGACTTGAGGGAAAGAAAAAAAGAAACTAAAGAGTAATAGCTAGTAGGAATAAAAAACAGAAAACACTGCTTAGCAATAAGAGCAGAAAAGTTCGAAAAACAAGTTCAGAAGTAACAGAAAGTAATGATCAGTAATCATGGATTCCTACTCTCTATTTCCACTCTCTTTACTGGTGGTTGCTTTCAATTTTGTGCATGTATTTCTCAATGAAAATGGAGCTGCTTTCATCAAGACATAAGTAATAAATGTTTTAATGTCCAATGTATTATTATTAAGAAGTCATCCTGACCTCGCCCATCTGCTAATCCCAACAGTTTAGCAAGCACCCAGTTTTACTGGGTCTCCTAAATGTATATCCTTCTCATCTTTCCCCTTTTCTGCTTCTCAATAAATGCAGTAGCCTCACAATTGGCTCCTTTGCCTCCAGCTTCATACTTTCACATTTCTCCTAGCTCCTCTCTAAGCCATCAACCCTCCACTCAAATCATTCATACAACAAATATCCAAGCCCCCACTGAACCTTCCAAAATATGTCTTCTATATCCAACACAATTTACTGAAGCTCTGCTTGAAACAGAAAAAGGTTGGAAACAACCAAAATATTCTTCAGTATTGGAATGATTAACTAAGTTGTGGGCCACCCATAAAATGGAAAATTAAGCAGCCACAAGAAAAGAAAAAGAAGGAAAATTGAGGGAGAAAAGGAGACAGCTTTAATATATAGATATGGAGAGATCTCACCAGGATAAAGAGATAAGGAATGGAGACGACAATGGCCAATTCATGGCCAATTCATGTTGATGTGTGGCAAAAACCATCACAATATTGAAAAGTAATTATCCTCCAATTAAAATAAATAAATTTTTTTTAAAAAAAGAAAGCATGGTATGTTATCATTTGTGGAGAAAGGAGGTGAGAGGGAAAATATAGATTCACATCTTCTTTTTGTATTTGCTTACATTTGCAGAATACTGCTCTGGGAAGATATTCAAGAAACTCATGCAGTGGTTGTCAGAGGGTAAGGTTATTATGTAAGTAGAAAATTTTTCACCATACACCCTTCTAGACAATTATTTTTTAATTTTAAAACCATGTAATGTACTCTCTATTCAAAAAAACAGTATAGTATCAATTTGATTATGCCATTTTCCTACTTAAATTCTTTAGGGTTCTCCATCACCTTTCAAAGTAAAATAAAATATCGAAGCATCAGAGCCTATCTCTCTCACCCTGGACTCTATCTGTACTTCATCTCTCTGTTAATGACATCCGTGTTCAAGGATCATCTCCTACAGAAAGCCTTTCCTGCCTGCGTTTCCTTCTGCTGGCTCAGCATACATCCCTCATTAGGGATCCTTTGTTAAACACCATTTTATCTCAACACCTGCCCTTGACCCAGGCTCCTTGGGGACCAGAAATAAAGTTTTCATTTCTCTATCCCCAGCTCCTAGTATGGTGCATAATTCAAGGAAGGAAGGAAGGACAGAAGGGAGGAAGGAAGAGGAAAAGGAAGAAACTTCATTGACTGAACAGATGATTTCACAAATACAATGAAAAATGTATCATTTTAATTATTTCTAATTATAAAAATTCTCGGGGAGGGAGGTGGGAGGGGTGTTCAGGATGGGGAACACATGAACCCCGTGGTGGAGTCATGTTGATGTGTGGCAGAACCAATACAATATTGTAAAGTAATTAGCCTCCAATTAAAATAAATAAATTTAAATTTAAAAAATTCTCCTTCTTCTATAACACCATCCCAGACATGGATAGCGTGTCTACATCACAGTGAAACCTGCTGAATAGACTCTGCTCAGAGACTGAACTAGGTTCACACATTATTCTCATCATTTGTCAAGCGTCTGGGACACAAGATCCCTTAGTCCTAAGATAAGTCAGAATGTTAAGCAGCTCTGCAAAGAAGTAGAAAAATAGAAGCCTGCAGATGAAAGCTTAAAATGATTATTAAAATGATCTAATAGAAGGTTTCATGTCTCATAAAGGACTTAAAGGAAAAAAATAAAAGCTTTCCAGCAGCAGACAAAGAGGTCCTTTTCTAAGAACAGTTGTTCATACCTTCCTACAAACACAAGGTCCACAGGAAGCTGTGGGCTTCACCGTATCGTATGAAGTTTTACGATTATCTCAGTTTCTCATCCCACTCTCCCTCCAGGTGAGTACCAACAATGCCAACACAATCACGACTTCCACTGTGGACTCCTGGCCTGGTTGAGTTTTTTTGCCCCCTCTTTTTCATTGACTGTCAGAGATAACCCACACTGAAGAAGCCAAGTTTCCACTCTGGAGGCAATAGACAAAAATAGCCCACAAAACTCTGACTGGATCATAATTCCCAAATTATACTAATGAAGTGAAATCTTGGTCCTGCAAATGTAAACTGCTGTTACATTGAAACCCGGAGCATCAGGTCTCACAGTCGTAAGCCAAATACAAAGAACCACTTTCACTATGTCATCATAAAGGTCCAGGTTCAAACAGTCCATTCCTCCCTGGCAGTCAGCTCAAACCCTGCTGCCGCCACAGTTTCTGCTACTGCCAAGCCACAAGCCCACGTGAAGTCAAAGTGACCCTCTTACCATTAGGACTGTATTTGGGCTACACACTCCACCCAGGTGCAGTGAACATCTATTATTTTTGCTCACCTGGCACCCATTCCTCTCTGTTCTTCTAAGAGCAAGTGACATCTCTCTGAAAACCACTTCAGCTGAGAGTATGATGCCAGGTGTGTGTTGGGGGGGGGGCAGGGGGGGGCAGCTGGATAACTGCTCCACCTCCCATGACTCAGGTCTGATGATTTTCATCACAACATTCTTTTGACCATAGGGATACAATTAGAGACAGACACACGACCTAATCACAGTTAATCTCAGAACTTCTGCTGGTGCTATGAGGGAAAAAAACCTTTCTTCCAGTTTTTTTATCAGTAGAAAGGGTGCTGAAGCTGAAACTCCAATACTTTGGCCACCAGATGCGAAGAACTGACTCATCTGAAAAGACCCTGATGGTGGGAAAGACTGAAGGCAGGAGGAGAAGGGGACAACAGAGGATGAGACAGTTGGATGGCATCACCGACTCAATGGATATGAGTTTGAGTAAACCCCGGGAGTTGGTGATGGAGAGGGAGGCCTGGTGTGCTGCAGTCCATGGGGTCACAAAGAGTTGGACAGGACTGAGCGACTGAACTAAACTGAACTAGGAAGGGATACTACCTGAACGTGATATTACCTGAACGTGAAGCCTACACAGAAGAAAGAAGAGCTGTCAAGAGAGAGCCAGAAGGAGAGACCTGGAGATGCTGCCTGAGGTCCTGGATCCAGCTGTGCCTGGGGCCACAGCTGCACCAGTCGTGAGAGCCCCTCCCCCAGTTTTTTATCACTCTTGAGAGTCCCCTGGACAGCAAGGAGATCAAACCAGTCAAGTCTAATGGAAATCAACCCTGACTATTCATTGGAAGGACTGATGCTAAGGATGAAGCTCCCAATATTTTGGTCACCTGAAGCAAAGAGCAGACTCACTGGAGAAGACACTGATGCTGGGGAAGACTGAGGGCAGAAGGGAGTGGCAGAGGATGAGACGGTTGGATGGCATCACCGATTCAATGGACATGAGTTTGAGCAAACTCCGAGAGATAGTGAAGGACAGGGAAGCCTGGCGTGCTGCAATTTATGGGGTCACAGAACTGGACACGACTTAGCGACTGAACAACAATAACAAGAAGCTAGCTTTAAGAATCTTTTCTTTCACTTGCCTCTGTGGGTTTGTTTTTTTTTTAACAGAGAAAGTGAGATATATTTAAATATTATAACAGTTACCTCGTATGCTGCTGGCATAGTCATATTCACAGCTTATAAAGTAAAAAAGCTAAACTTTTAAGCTCAGCTCTGAAATAGATGCATTTTCATCAATACATTCACTAGGTCTGGTCTTCTCAAATGAGGTAAGTCAAATAATTGAGATTATTTGTTAAAGAACAAACTCAACATGTCAGCAGCAAATTTCAGTTAAAGTAACCTGGAAACCAATGTTCCCATAACTGCAGTACAAAGTTTGGGCTTTTGTTTTATACACAAAACCAAATTAACTTATATGTAATTCTTTTGTGTAGCACTCTCCTTTTTCCCTCTTTCCTCTCCTCAAACCTAAGCAAAAAGCTAAAAACTCTGGAGGAAGCTGAGTGGACAAGAAAACCAAGCTCCTTGGTTCTGCCCACAAAGTGCTGCCTTAACTATCTATGTAGGACTTATCTACCTCCATCATCCTCTCACTCTATTGCCACTAATCGCAGATGGAATGACATTAAAGTCCCTTCAAGCCCCGTGAGTTTATGATTCTATTCAGCCTCAGTTGTTACGTCTGTAAACTGGGGGATAATATCTCACAGGATCCATGGGAGGATGAGATACAGTAAAAAGACTATTTGCCAAAGGTTTCTTTAAAAAGTATCTGATACCCTTTATTCCCTTGGCAGTTTCTCAACATTGTAACAACAAAAAGGTAAGATCATTCCAGAAATTGTTATACCATGCTTAAATGTGTAAAGCACTCAAAGGTTACAGAGATTAAAGCAGGACTAAAAAATTGCTTCCCATGCAGAATGAGACATCAAATAATTACACAAATAACACTACTTTAAAGAAAATATACACATTTCCCTCAAACAATGACAAAATACCTGAGAACACAGAGGATAAAAACACTACTTCTTCCTGGAGGAAAGGGGTCAGAGAGGAGAGGGCATTCAATCATGCCTTGACACCTGGGTCAGCATTACCCTAACAAACCATTCTCAGACAGGAAATCAACTGACTTCACCTATACAAACAGAGATGGCACACACAGTTTTATCATCTCATTAACCTCAATGCCACATCAAACAACTACTGTAAATGATACATGGAAATTAAAATATTTTGATACCTTTGTATAAAATAATCAGCAGTGCAGAATACTGTTGGAAAATCTTTCTCAAAGAGCACTGTATATTTTGTTAACTGGAGGGAACTTAAGTAAAATTTGAAAGTATCTCTATTGTTTCCCAGACAACTCTTGCTGCTTTAACTTTCTAGTGAAACTAAATTCCTTGACAGTAAAGCCCAGTGCTATTTACTTCTTTGCGTACCTCATCTTGCCAAGTGCTCATTAAATTAAAATATTAAAAAAAAAAACCTCACACCTAAAAGGTGTTACATGAAATAGGGTGAAAATGTCACCCCCAGAAACCTTAAATTACTTAGATTTCCTAGAATACACCAATGCATTTGTACAATGATTTGTCTATACCCAACCTATGCTCCTTCTTGCAAGGTCCTTCAAGCTGCCCCGCCATCCCCAACTGCTGAAAATGTTTCCTCCAAAGCCTAGCTTAATGCATCTTTTTCTTTGAGCACCTCCTGACTTGTCCAGGAAGAAAGAATCCTTTCTTCCTCTCCAACTGCTTTGTACATACTCCTCCCAGAGTGCAGTCACGATAGAAAAATGATCCTTGCGTGTACTCATGAATCTGTGTGTGTGAGAGAGAGACAGAAAGAGAAGAGAGACCTATCAACAAGTAAATGCCTTGAGGTAAGGCATAAGTCTTTCTTCCCTTTATGCCCATTACACAGGACACAGTCTTACATGTATATCAAATAAAAATTTGTCGAATTAAACTAAATAAAGAAAAAACAGATTCAATATGACCTCAATCAAACTCCCAGCAGGTTATTTGATCGTTATCAATAATATGATACTCAAGTGTCTAGGTAGAGGCAAAAGATCTAGAAGAACCAACACAATATTGATGAGCAAAACAAAGCTGAAGGAAAGATATTATGCAACCTCAAGACGTACTATAAAACTACAGTAACCAAGACACACACTGGTTAAAGAATATACAACGAGATTAATGGAACTGCAGAGAGACCAGAAATAGACCTCCATAAACACAATCAAATGATCTTTGACAAAGGAGCAAAAGCAATACAAAAGAGCTAGAGCAGTCTTTTCAACAAATGTTGGTACAACTGGACATTCACATGGAAACAAACAAAAAATCTACACACAGACCACTCTTCAAAACGCAATGTCAAGGGACTGTGAAGACAAGCAACAGACTGGCAGAAAATATTTGCTGATGACACATCTGACAAAAGACTGTTATCCAAAGTAAACAACCTTTAAAACTCAACAGTAAGAAAACAATCTGATAAAAAAGGCCACAATCTTAACAGAAACCTCATAAAAAAAGATATCCAGGTGGCAAAGATGCTCAGCATGTCAACCAAAAAATGCAAATTAAAACAAGACACCATTACAATAATTCTTGTTGCTGCTGCTGCTAAGTCGCTTCAGTCGTGTCCAACTCTGTGCGAACCCAGAGATGGCAGCCCACCAGGCTCCCCTGTCCCTGGGACTCTCCAGGCAAGAACACTGGAGTGGGTTGCCATTTCCGTCTCACATCTTAGAATGGCTAAAATCAGAAACACTGACAACACCCAATGCTGACAAGGGTGTGCAGCAATGGGAACTCTCATACACTGCTGGTAAGAATGCACAATGGCCCAAGCACTTTAGAAGACAGTTTGGCAATTTCTTACAAAACTAAACATACCCTTGCTATATGACCCAATAATCACATTCCTTGGAATTTACCCAAAGGAGCTGTAAATTTTATATACACACAAGAAACCTTCACCCAGATGTTTATAGCAGCTTTATTCATAATTGTCAAAACTCAGAAGGAAGCAAGATGCTCCTCAGTAAGTGAATGGATAAACTGTGGTACATGCAGACAATGCATCATTATTCAACACTAAAAATACATGAGCTATCAAGCTATGAAAAGGCATGGAGGAAACTTAAATGTATATTCCTAAGTGAAAGAAGTCCATCTGAAAAGGCTATATATTGTATGATTCCAAATATAAGATTTTACACAAAAGGCAGAACTTAAGAAGACAGTAAAAAGATAGTGATTGCCAGTGGGGAGGAGGAAGAGGGATGAATAGGCAGAGCACAGAGGACTTTAAGGGCAATAAAAATATTCTGCATGATACTACAGTGATGAATATATGTCACCGTACATTTGTCTAAACCTATAAAACATCCAACACCAAGAGCGAACCATAAAGTAAATGACAGTTGATAAGCTGAACAAAACAGGTATGAACTGTGAGGGTATAATTATATGTATTTTTTTTTCCCCGAAAGATACATACTTCAGTACTGTCGTACGTGATCTGCAGTTTGTGGAATCCTGGAATGCAGAACCGCAGATATGGAGGGCCAACCATAAAGTTATGCAAGGATTTCTGATTGCATAAGGAGCCAGCGTCCCTAACCTATAAGTTTTTCAAGTGTCAAGTGTAATGACTTTGGGTAATTATGATATATCAATGTAGGTTTATCAGTTGTAACAAACGTGTCATTGTAGTGGAGGATGTTGATAATGGGAGAGGCTAAGCATGTGTTGAGGCAGGGAATACACGGGAATCAAATCCCTTATGATTATACAGTGGAAGTGAGAAATAGATTTAAGCGACTAGATCTGATAGATAGAGTGCCTGATGAACTATGGACAGAGGTTTGTGACCTTCTACAGGAGACAGGGATCAAGACAATCCCCATAGAAAAGAAATGCAAAAAAGCAAAATGGCTGTCTGGGGAGGCCTTACAAATAGCTATGAAAAGAAGAGAAGTGAAAAGCAAAGGAGAAAAGGAAAGATATAAGCATCTGAATGCAGAGTTCCAAAGAATAGCAAGAAGAGATAAGAAAGCCTTCCTCAGTGATCAATGCAAAGAAATAGAGGAAAACAACAGAATGGGAAAGACTAGAGATCTCTTCAAGAAAATTGGAGATACCAAGGGAACATTTCATGCAAAGATGGGCTCAATAAAGGACAGAAATGGTATGGACCTAACAGAAGCAGACGATATTAAAAAGAGGTGGCAAAAATACACAGAGGAACTGTACAAAAAGATTTTCATGACCAAGTTAATCACGATGGTGTGATCACTCACTTAGAGTCAAACATCCTGGAATGTGAAGTCAAGTGGGCCTTAGAAAGCATCACTATGAACAAAGCTAGTGGAGGTGATGGAATTCCAGTTGAGCTGTTTCAAATCCTGAAAGATGATGCTGTGAAAGTGCTCCACTCAACATGCCAGCAAATTTGGAAAACTCAGCAGTGGCCACAGGACTGGAAAAGGTCAGTTTTCATTCCAATTCCAAAGAAAGGCAATGCCAAAGAATGCTCAAACTACCGCACAATTGCACTCATCTCACACACTACCAAAGTAATGCTCAAAATTCTCCAAGCCAGACTTCAGCAATACGTGAACCNGGTCATGTATAGATGTGAGAGTTGGACTGTGAAGAAAGCTGAGCACTGAAGAACTGATGCTTCTGAACTGTGCTGTTGGAGAAGACTCTTGACAGTCCCTTGGACTGCAAGGAGATCCAACCAGTCCATCTTAAAGGAGATCAGCCCTGGGTGTTCTTTGGAAGGAATGATGCTAAAGCTGAAACTCCAGTACTTTGGCCACCATCTCATGCAAAGAGTTGACTCATTGGAAAAGACTCTGATGCTGGGAAGAATTGGGGGCAAGAGGAGAAGGGGACGACAGAGGATGAGATGGCTGGATGGCATCATCGACTCGATGGACTTGTTTGAGTGAACTCCAGGAGTTGGCGATGGACAGGGAGGCCTGGCGTGCTGCAATTCATGGGGTCGCAAAGAGTCGGACACGACTGAGCGACTGAACTGACTGACTGACTCTTTACCTCCCTCTCCTGAACCTAAAACTACTCAAAAAGAAAAATCGTTTTTCTAAAAGAAGAAAGAAAATTAAGAGGAAAAAGAGTTACCACTAGGACCATGTATCTTTCCCATAATATTGGACTTCCAAAATTCAGAATAAATTGGTAAGTGTCAGAATGAGACTAAAGTCATTTGCACATCAACTAAAACATTGGAAACCAAGGAAAACAGACAATGAATAGCCTCCTAAGAAGTCCTTTGTCTTGATAAGAAGTCCATTTCATGTTCAAGAATTAAGTTTAGGAGTCCTTCAAGGCTTGTGAGCTGTGTTCTCAACAACTGTTAATTTACTAACAACTTGAGATGCTGCCAAATATTAGAGAAACTGAATGGATGTGAAAATGAACATAAAATAAACGCATGTAAACAAAATATAATTAATTTAACTAATGTTTAAAGTGAATGCAAGATATGGCCAAAGATGACCCATACAATAATCAATCTGGACATGAAACCACTCTAAAGGGCTGAAAAAAAAAGCATTATCTTAAAAATGTGATTCAAAAAGATACCCACATCCGATTCTGGGATCAATCAGACATTGGACCTTTTAAAATGAGGAATGTTCAGTACTGGCCAGAAGGTCTTTGGTAAAAGTTTGACACAGATCAGTGTACATGCAAATAAGACTGCAACCCTGTTACAAAGAAGAGCAATAGATGGCTTTCTCACAGAAGGAGAGACAGACTATCAATTACCATTCAAGTTAGAGGAATATGGCCAACACACACTGTAATTGTAACCAAAGCTCCTTACCACACAAAAGATAAATGCTAATAATTCAGGGCATCCTTTGAGGAACAACAAAAATTTAAATGCCAATAATTACAATACAGGATGGAGAAACAAAAAGAAGTCCAGCTACCAACCTCCTAACACACTATATGGAGTCATGAGATTATGGTCCTGACCCCCATCACTCTCACAACCTAGTTGGGGTGAGACACCAGCAGACAAGTATCTTTAGTAATTGTTATATCAGAGTAAACAGATACTACTGTGTTGGACTTCCCTGGTGGCTCAGACGGTAAAGTGTCTGTCTACAATGTGGGAGACCTGGGTTCGATCCCTGGGTCGGGAAGATCCCCTGGAGAAGGAAATGGCAATCCACTCCAGTACTATTGCCTGGAAAATCCCATGGACAGAGGAGCCTGGTAGGCTACAGTCCATGGGGTCGCAAAGAGTCGGACATGACTGATCGACTTCACTGTGTCAGCATATGGAAATACTGAAGGGGGAGAAACAGAAGAGATTAGGTAAGGTCTGCAGGAGGCTTCCCAGGCGGCTCAGTGGTAGAGTCTGCCTGCCAATGAAGGAGACCCAGGTCGCATCCCTGAGTTGGGAAGATCCCCTGGAGAAGGAACTGGAAACCCACTCTAGTATCCTTGCCTGGGAGATCCCACAGAGAAGTCTGGCAAGCTACAGTTCACAGGGTTACAAGAGTTGGACACGACTTAGCAACTCAACAACTACTACTACTGTTTTACTTAGTTCTTCACATGTGCGAAAGCACAATAAATAGGACAAGTCCTCAAGAAGCAGAATCTACAGGAAGAGACTACCGGTAAGTATACAACAATGTTACAGATACTGACACCCAGTGTCCTGATTCCTTTACAATTAATGAGAGGGACCTAGGACTCCTCTGTCCATGGAATTTTCCAGGCAACAATACTGGAATGGATTGCCATGTCCTACTACACTGGATCTTCCCAACCCAGGGATCAAACCCCAATCTCCTGCATTGGCAGAGGGATTATTTACCCTGGCACCACCTGGGAAGTCTAAACCTACATCTGTCTAACTTAAAATTCGGAGAAACTCATCAAGAAGATAGGGTTGAAAGAAGAGGAAGTAGGAAATAAAAGACAAAAAAATGAGAGACAACTGTCCTCAAACCAAACTACCTAATGCTCAGAATTAGGCAGAGCCCCAAGACCCAGCTGTTTTGGAGGGCAGAGGAACTTCTCATCAAACTAGATCTGCCAGTGCGCGACTTGGGGATGTGATAATAATTTTTACTTGCCCTCCTCCAACCACTTGGTTTACCCATCCCAATCCTGTCGAAGAACCTGGCGACACCCACCCATCATCAGGGAATAGAAAAAGCACCTTGGTGGGCGGGGATGGCCGCCCTCCGGGGACCGAGCCCGGGGCGTTCGCCTCCCGCGAGTATCGGTGCGCGGCTGCCGAGCTTCCCTGGGCCCCGGGCCGCTGGGGATTGCCACAACCGCAGGAGCCCGCGAGGGACGGCGCGCCTGCCTCAGGCCCAGCCTCTTCGCCCCCCGCTGCCCAGCCTAGCAGCAAGAACAGCGACAACAAGAGGACGAGAGTGAGCCCGGCGCCGCATCCTCGAGCTGGCCCTACCGCGGGCGCAGCCATGTTGTCCCGCGAGCCATGTGACCCTGTAGGTCACGTGTCCCCGCCCTCCTTAAAGGGGCCAAGCCCCAGGCTGACTTGAGAAGTGGCCTTGAGAGTTGTCCTCTCTCCACTTCTTTCCAGGTAGGTCTCCTTTAGAGCCTTCCTCCTTGGCTCTGCTTACGTAAAAAGAACAAAAGCCCAGAAGTCATGAGCTTCCGCAGCCTGTGCGCCCCATTATTATTTTTTAGTTGAAAAAATTATAGTCAAGTTTATTGAGCATTTGTTATGTGCCAGGCTCAGTCGGTAAAGCATCTGCCTGCAATGCAGGAGACGTGTTCAGTTCCTGGGTCGGGAAGATCCCCTGGAGAAGGAAATGACAACCCACTCCAGTATTCTTGCCTAGAGAATCCCATGGACAGAGGCACCTGGCGGGGCTAGAGTCCGTGGGGTCGCAAGAGTCGGACACGACTAAGTGACTTCCACTACTACGTGCCAGGCAACAGGCTAGGTGAACATTTTACTGTTTGAAATTTCATTTACTCCTCAGGGGGACCCTGAATATTGAGTTCATGGAACAATTAAGTGATCTGCCCGAGATTACAAGGCAAATAAATGTTTGAAGAGATTTAAACCCAGCCACACTAGGTCTCTAACACATACCTTAAAACCTTGAGGGGTTTTGTTTGTTTGTTTGTTTGTTTGTTTACATAATTTTGGCTGTGCGCTTTGTTGTGGCTCTTGGGCACTTGGGTTTCTCTAGTTACCTCAGGCAGCAGCTTCACTTGCGGCGCAAGAGCTTCTCAACCAAGCACTGACTCCTCTCTTGGAGGACGGGCTCTAAAACGCACGGGCTCAGTAGCTGTGGCACTGGGCTTTCTTGCTCTTCGCCATGGAGTATCTTAGTTACCCGACCAGGGATGGAACCAGTGTTACCTGCATGGGAACGTGGATTCTTAACCCCTGGACAACCAGGGAAGTCCCAAACCCTCATTTTTAAACCATTTTCCTGTTACTGTAGGCATCTCAACAATCTTCACTTAACAGGAAAATGGAAGATGAAGGTATTGAAGGAACCCTCTCCAAGGGATTGTTGTTGTTGTTGCCCTTGTTTAGTCACTGTGTGGGGTCCGACACTTTTGCCACCCCCAAGGACTGTAGCCCCGGCCAGGCTTTTCTGTCCATGGGATTTCCCAAGCAAGAATACTGGCATGGGTTGCCATTTCCTTCTCCAGGGGATACAGTTAGAGAAATCCAGCCTGTGGTTCTCAAAGTGTTGGCCCAGACCAGCAGCATCAGCATCACCTGGGAACTTGTTAGAGATTCAGTACTCAATCAGGATGTCTGGAGACCAGACGCAGTAATCTGTGCTTTTAACAAGTTCGCCAGATGATTTTAAAGCACCCTGGTGCACACTAAAGTTTGAGAATCACTGTTTTATAGGACCCAGTTTCTTCAGGGGGAAAAAAAAAGGCAAAACGAAAACCTAAAAGGGGGGACCTATAGGTTAAAAATGAAATCTCAACCAATTGCAATATACATGAATCTTGTCTAAATATGAATTCAAACCTATTGATCTCAAATTTTTTAGGATAATCAGGGAAATACAGCCATTAAATCAAATTATGATATCTTGTAAAATTAAGAAATGCTATCAATTTTGTTTTTAGTTCTTTAACAGTGATAATAGTATTTATGGGTTTTTTTAATTAATATAATTATTTTGGTTGTGCTGTATTTTTGTTGCTACATGTTGGCTTTCTATACTTGTGGAGAGTAAGGTTTACTCTCCAGTTGCAGTGTGCAGGCTTCTCATTTTGGTAGCTTGTCTTGTTGAGGAGCACAGACTCTATTTGCATGGGCTCAGTAGTTATGATGCACCAGCTCAGTTGCCCCGTGGCGTTTGGGATCTTCCTGGATCAAGGATGGAATTCAGTGTCTCCTACATTACAAGGTGGATTCTTAACCACTGGACCACTGGGGAAGCCCTTGTGGGTATGTTTATTTTTTAATTGTTTACCTGTTTGTTTATTTTTATTTTTGGCCACACTGGGTCTTCATTGCTGAACATTTTGTATAGTTGCAGTGCATGGTCTTCTCATTACGGTGACTTCTCTGGTATTGCAGAGCACCAGCTCTAGAACACAGGCTCAACAGTTGTGGCTCATGGGCTTACTTGCCCCATGACATGTGTGATCTTCCTGAATCAGGGATCGATCCACTGTCCCCTACATTGGAAAGGAAATTCTTAACCACTGAACTACCAGGGAAGTCCCTGTGGGTTTTGTTTTTTTTTTTTAAAGAATCTCTTTCTGTGCTTGGGGCTGGTGCATGGGGAGGACCCAGAGAGATGTTATGGGGTGGGAGGTGGGAGGGGATTCATGTTTGGGAACACATGTACACTCGTGGTGAATTCATGTCAATGTTTGGCAAAACCAACACAGTATTGTAAAGTAAACTAAAGTTAAAATAAAAATTAAAAAAATAATAAAAAAAAGAATCTCTTCCTTTGAGATATATATATTGAAATAGATAATAGATAGATAAATAGGCATACTGTTGCCAAGGAGTTACTTCTCAAAATCCGGTAAATAGGGGGATGGCTAGAGATGAAGCACAGTTAGCCATAACTTGGTCATTGATAAAGCTGGTTAATGGGGTTTTCATTGAGTGTTTATTGTTCTATTCTTTCTAGTTTATGTGTGAATTTTTTTTAATATAAAGGAAAGTTCTTTGGTGACCATTTTGCAATACGTACAAATACGGAATCATTCTGTTGTACCTGAAACTAATATCATATATTAGTTGTATCTCATTTGGGGGGGGGGAAAGGTGAAAAAAAGTGTTTTAAGTCCTTTCATACTTGCTGACTATTTTGCAGTTTGCCATCAGCTTTCACACATTTCCTCATTTGAAATCACAACCACTTGGCAAGAAACCTACTATTACTATACCCATTTAACAGTTGATGAGGCTAAAAGGTCAATGCTTTAACCAAGGTTTTACATATTAACTGTGCATAAATATAGATTCCAGGTCAGAGATTATCTTCATCAGTCTCAACACAAGCCTGTTGCCCTGTCGAGCCCTGAATTCCTTTGATTCATGGTCCTGCCCCACTATTAGGCAATAAGCTTCATAAAGGTAAGTATCCTGCTTATTTGTTCACCATTATATTAGCAAAAGTGCCAAGACCTGGCATTTAACAAACACTTAGTGAACATTTATTTAATTAATGGAAAAGTGAATGGCAATAATCATGACCAGTTTCTCATAAAGAGAAGCAAATTGTTGAGAAAATAATACAGATTTTAGACTCAGAAAGAGTTGTGTTAAAAGCTAGCCACTTATAAGAGGTATTCACCTTTTAAGCCACTATTTCTTCACCTGAGAAATGGGAATAATAACAGTACCTTATTACGTATTTTATGAAGATTAAATGAGATAAAGATGTACAAGGCTTAGCATTCCAAAGTACCTCAAAAAAATTTTGCTGTTGGAACTTTCCTGGTGGTCCAGTGGCTAAGACTCCAAGCTCCCACTGCAGGGGGTCTGGGTTCAATCCCACATCAGGGAACTAGATCTCACATAACAGCTAAGACCCCAGTGCAGCCAAATAAATATAAATAAATATCTGTTAAGTGTTTGCTATTATTAATCATCATTATAAAAGATGGAAACTTTGTTGATTCTCCAGAAATATCAACTTTCTCTCTCAATTCCAGGAGGCCTTACAAATAGCTGAGAAAAGAAGAGAAGAGACGCTAAAGACAAAGGAGAAAAGGAAATGAACTCTGAATGCAGAGTTCCAAAGAATAGCAAGGAAAGATAAGAAAATCTTCCACAGCGATCAATGCAAAGAAATAGAGGAACTATACAATGGGAAAAACTAGAGAACTCTTTAAGAAAATTAGAGATACCAAGGGAACATTTCATGCTAAGATGAGCACAATAAAGGGCAGAAACTGTATGGACCTAACAGAAGCAGAAGATATTAAGAAGAGGTAGCAAGAATACACAGAAGAACTATCAAAAAAAGATCTTCATGAGCCAGATAACCACGAAGGATTGATCACTCACCTAGAGCCAGACATCGTGGAGTGTGAAGTCAAGTGGGCCTTAGGAAGCATCACTACGAACAAAGCTAGTGGAGGTGATGGAATTCCAGTTGAGCTGTTTCAAATCCTGAAAGATGATGCTGTGAAAGTGCTGCACTCAATATGCCAGCAAATTTGGAAAACTCAGCAGTGGCCACAGGACTGGAAAAGGTCAGTTTTCATTCCAATTCCAAAGAAAGGCAATGCCAAAGAATGCTCAAACTACCACACAATTGCACTCATCTCACATGCTAGTAAAGTAGTGCTCACAATTCTCCAAGCCAGGCTTCAACAGTACATGAACCGTGAACTTCCAGATGTTCAAGCTGGATTTAGAAAAGGCAGAGGAACCAGAGATCAAATTGCCAACATCCACTGGATCATCAAAAAAGCAAGAGAGCTCCAGAAAAAAGCATCTACTTTTGCTTTATTGACTACACCAAAGCCTTTGACTGTGTGGATCACAGCAAACTGTGGAAAATTCTTCAAGAGATGGGAATACCAGACCACCTGACCTGCCTCTTGAGAAACCTATATGCAGGTCATGAAGGAACAGTTAGAACTGGACATGGAACAACAGGCTGGCTCCAAATCAGGAAAGGAGTACATCAAGGCTGTATATTGTCACCCTGCTTATTTAACTTATATGCAGAGTACATCGTGAGAAATGCCAGGCTGGATGAAGCACAAGCTGGACTCAAGACTGCCAGGAGAAATATCAATAACCTCGGATATACAGATGACACCACCCTCATGGCAGAAAGTGAAGAGGAGCTAAAAAGCCTGGAGCTGGAAATGGACTGTAGCCTGCCAGGCTTGTCTGTCTATGGGGATTCTCCAGGAAAGAATTTCAAAGAGGGCTGCCATGCTCTCCTCCAGGGGATCTTCCCAACCCAGGGGTAGAACCGAGGTATTCCACACTGCAGACAAATACTTTACTGTCTGAGCCACCAGGGAAGCCTGGAGGGTGAGCAAAATTCTAGATAAATTGTCCTAGGTGGTGCAGACTTGATTGCTGAGCTGTACTTTTAACTCTAGTTCCTAAATCAACCTTACCACCTAGGGATTTTTCGTCAATTTTTTCCACTTACTGATTCACTTCAGTTCAGTTCAGTCACTCAGTCCTGTCCAACTCTTTGCAACCCCATGGACTGCAGCATGCCAGGCCTCCCTGTCCATCACCAACTCCCAGAGCCAACTCAAACTCATGTCCATTGAGTCAGTGATGCCATCCAACCATCTTATCCTCTCTCATCCCCTTCTCCTCCCACCTTCAATCTTTCCCACCATCAGGGTCTTTTCAAATGTGTCAGCTCTTTGCATCCAGTGGCCAAAGAATTGGAGTCTCAGCTTGAACATCAGTCCTTCCAATGAATATTCAGGGCTGATTTCCCTTAAGATGGACTGGTTGGATCTCCTTGCTGTCCAAGGGACTCTCAAGAGTCTTCTCCAACACCACAGTTCAAAAACACCAATCCTTCAGCGCTGAGCTTTCTTTCTAGTCCAACTCTCACATCCATACATGACTACTGGAAAAACCATAGCTTTGAGTAGATGGACCTTTGTTGGCAAAGTAATATCTCTGCTTTTTAATATGCTGTCTAGGTTGGTCATAACTTTTCTTCCAAGGAGCAAGCATCTTTTCATTTCATGGCTGCAGTCACCATCTGCAGTGATTTTGGAGCCCCCCAAATAAAGTCTGTCACTGTTTCCACTGTTTCCCCATCTATTTCCCATGAAGTGATGGGACCAGATGCTATGATCTTCATTTTCTGAATGTTGAGTTTTAAGCCAACTTTTTCACTCTCCTCTTTCACTTTCATAAGAGCCTCTTTAGTTCTTCTTTGCTTTCTGCCATGAGGGTGGTGTCATCTGTATATCCAAGGTTATTGATATTTCTCCTGGCAGTCTTGAGTCCAGCTTGTGCTTCATCCAGCCTGGCATTTCTCACGATGTACTCTGCATATAAGTTAAATAAGCAGGGTGACAATATACAGCCTTGATGTACTCCTTTCCTGATTTGGAGCCAGCCTGTTGTTCCATGTCCAGTTCTAACTGTTCTTTCATGACCTGCATATAGGTTTCTCAAGAGGCAGGTCAGGTGGTCTGGTATTCCCATCTCTTGAAGAATTTTCCACAGTTTGCTGTGATCCACACAGTCAAAGGCTTTGGTGTAGTCAATAAAGCAAAAGTAGATGCTTTTTTCTGGAGCTCTCTTGCTTTTTTGATGATCCAGTGGATGTTGGCAATTTGATCTCTGGTTCCTCTGCCTTTTCTAAATCCAGCTTGAACATCTGGAAGTTCACGGTTCATGTACTGTTGAAGCCTGGCTTGGAGAGTTTTGAGCATTACTTTGGTAGCATGTGAGATGAGTGCAATTGTGTGGTAGTTTGAACATTCTTTGGCATTGCCTTTCTTTTGGATTGGGATGAAAATTGACATTTTCCAGTCCTGTGGCCACTGTTGAGTTTTCCAAATTGGCTGGCATATTGTGTGCAGCACTTTCACAGCATTGTCTTTTAGAATCTGAAATAGCTCAACTGGAATTCCATCACCTCCACTAGCTTTGTTCATAACTTTGTTCTCACACTTTTCCTGTTAATCAGGGTCATTTTCGCTACTAGGTTAGAGACTCCCTGTCTTGCCTGACCCCTGAATACAAACAGTCCAAAGTGCCCTGATGGCAGTCACGGCTTGTAGTCCATTGGAAACTCTCCTGGGCACAGAAAGAGTATACTCCCTTTGGGACCAGGACAATGTGAGCCTTTCCTGTTGAACTGATGAGTGATGCTGGCGCCCCCTGCCCCATGCATGGCTTGGCAGGTAGCATGTCCTCAGGACCTTCCCGTAGAGTATAGTGCTCGGTGGGTCTTCTAGCCTCTCAGAATAAATCCAAGTAGCATTTCTACCTCCCTGAACTGTGAAGTCCTTTCTTCATGTGACTCAACAACGCATGCATTTCGCCTTCATTTAGATTAGCCACAGAGTTCTCACAGCTTCTAGATCCATGCCAGCAGTAAGTCTGTCCCTATCCCTGGGGTCCTTGCTGAGGTATGAAATCCCAAGGCCAAAGTTAGTCCTCCAAGTCAGTACATTCTTGCCTATCCATGCTTATATTTCGGACCATTAATCAGATGCCCACATGGTTCGGGCCAAGGGTTTTACTCCCCTGGCTATGGTTCGTATGTGCTAGTTAATTCATTTTAAAACAGCTTTATTGAATTACACTTCATATATCATACAATTTACCCATTTATAAAGTATGTAGTTCAGTGATTTTTCATATGTTCAGATTATTATATGACTGTCACCACAATTGAAGTTTGGAACATTTTTATCACCCTCCCCAAAAAAACTCCAAACCTCAATAATTGTCATTTTATTTCCTCATCCCCCAACCCAGGCCTGGGTAACACGCAGTCGACTTTTTGTCTCCATAGACTTGCCTATTCTGGAGATTTCTTGTGAATGAAATCATAAAATATGCGGCTTTTTGTGCCTATTTCCTTAATTTATCCATTCATCAGATGATGGACATTTGGATTGTTTCCACTTTTTAGCTATTATGAATAATGCTGCTTTGAATACCCTATGAACATTTGTATACAAGTTTTGTGTGGACATATGTTTCATTTCTCTTAGATATATCCGAGAAGTGGGATTGTTTGGTTATATGGTAATTCTGTGTCTGACCTTTTGAGGAAGCTGCCAAATTGTTTTCCTAAGTGTCTATACCAGTTTACATTCCCACTGACAATGCCTGAGGGATTCTAACTTCTCTGCTGCTGCTGCTAAGTCACTTCAGTCATGTCCGACTCTGTGCGACCCCATAGATGGCAGCCCACCAGGCTCCCCCATCCCTGGGATTCTCCAGGCAAGAACACTGGAGTGGATTGCCATTTCCTTCTCCAACGCGTGAAAGTGAAAAGTGAAAGTGAAGTCGCTCAGGCGTGTCCAACCTTCAGCGACCCTATACAGTGCTAGTTAATTCTTGCATCTCCTTTAGCGTTAAATCTCTTTTTATTCTTGAGACCCAGCTTTTCTTCACTTTGGCCCTAGTGAAACTTAACCAGCATAATGCCTGGCAGGCAAGAGGGTGGGGGCAGTGCCTGGGGCAAGGAGTCTTTCAGGGTCTTCCGACATCAGGGAACTGCTGCTTCTTCATACTCAATATTAGTTCTCAGCAGGCTCTGAAGCTCAGGGAAGTCTGCAAAGCCACATTTCTCAAGGGTTTCCACCTAGATGTCCCTGCCCCATGTTTTTGGCCCTTGGTTTTTCCAGTATGAATGAAATAAAAACCTTGTTTAACATCATATACAAAAATAAACTCAAAATGCATTGAAGACCTAAAACTAAGACTGGAAGCCATAAAACTAGAAGTGTTAGAGTTTCAGCTTCAGCATCAGTCCTTTCAATGAATGTTCAGGATTGATTTCCTTTGGAATTAACTGGTCTGATCTCATCAGAATGGCTACCATCAAAGAGAACACAGATAGGAATGTTGGCAAGGATATGGAGAAAAGTTCACCTTTAAACACTGTTGGTGGGAATGTCAATTGGTGCAGCCACTGTGGAAAGTAGTATGGAAAATTCTCAAAATCTAAAAGTTGAATTATATGTTCCAGCAATTCTACTCCTGGGTATACAGCTGAAAAAATAAAAAACACTGCTGAGAATAGATACATACACTCCAGTGTTCATAGCAGCATGATTTACAATGGCTAAGATATGGAAGCAACCTTAGTGAACATGGGCAATTAATAAAGAGGNCAGTCCAACTCTCACATCCATACATGACCACAGGAAAAAACCATAGCCTTGGCTAGACGGACCTTAGTCGGCAAAGTAATTTCTCTGCTTTTGAATATACTATCTAGGTTGCTCATAACTTTTCTTCCAAGGAGTAAGTGTCTTTTAATTTCATGGCTGCAGTCACCATCTGCAGTGATTTTGGAGCCCAAAAAAATGAAGTCTGACACTGTTTCCACTGTTTCCTCATCTATTTGCCATGAAGTGATGGGACCGGATGCCATGATCGTTTTCTGAATGTTGAGCTTTAAGCCAACTTTTTCACTCTCCTCTTTCACTTTCATCAAGAGGCTTTTTAGTTCCTCTTCACTTTCTGCCATAAGGGTGGTGTCATCTGCATATCTGAGGTTATTGATATTTCTCCCAGCAATCTTGATTCCAGCTTGTGTTTTTATATATATGTATATCTGCTACACACAGACACACAAGATTCACCAGCAGAGTCAATAGCGTTTGGAGGGAACTTATTAGCAATGCAAATTCCTGGGCCCCCACCTAAAGACCTCCTGAGTCTGAGGGTGGCCCACCAACGATTGCTGTAAGTGTTACTGGTACCCATGACACTTTTGCCTGAACTTCCAGTTACAGCTGATCTGACTTGGGATGGCAACGTGACTTAAGTACAGCTAAACCATAGACTCCTGTGGGCCTGCAGTGGAGCTGTGGGTGGAGAAAGCAGGCTTCCTCTTTGTGATGGCTGAAGGGGAAATACAGACACCCTGAGTGTTAGCCGCAGTCAGAGCTGGATGAGGCCGAGTCTCAGTGATGAGGACACCGAGAGTCCTGAGCAGTCCTTATCACTAGTGTACATCATCAATCAGCTCTGAAGGAGGGAGTGAAGCGAGATGAAACAACTTGAACAAAAAAGCAAACCACATAAAGCTCTCTCTGTATAAATTTTTCTCATGGGCCGCAGCACAAACTAGCCAAACATTTTAAGCCTCAGGGAATTCCCTGGTGGTCCAATGGTTTGGACTCAGTGCTTCCACTTGCAGGGGCCTGGGGTTCAACCCCTGGTTGGGGAACTAACAACCTGCAAGCTGTGCAGCACAGTCACAAATAAACAAATAAGCCTCAGTCAACAGGCTTTCCAAATCAGTGGTTTCACCACATGATGATGCTAAAGAATGCTTAATGAAAGAACCCCACGGCAAAATGTTTCTGCGTCTTTGGACTTCTCATTTCTCCTCTCTAAATATAAAGAGGAATGTGTCCTATTTAAAAACAAACAAACAAACAAACTTTAGAATGCTCATTTTAGATATTACATAACTTGATAATTATAATAATCATGAGAACTAATCATTCTCCAGCTATTCCTCAGAACCAAGCAATGTTCTAAATATTTCACGTTTTAAGTGTTTTAATGTCAATTCCACAAGGGCAAGAATTTTCATGTTTTCTTTTCTGCTATAGCCTCAGTGCCTGGAATTGTGCTTGACGCCTAGTGGGTATACAAGAAATTCTTATTGGATGAATTAAAATTGATTGTCACATAACTATTGAATGGGTACTGGTACATCCATCTGGTTGACCCTCCTAGCTGTAAAGATGGAAAGTTAAAAGAAATGATGAAGAAAAATGATTCCCAACTTTTTCAAGAAAAAGGTAAACATATATTTCTATTTCAGATGCTCAAACAATGGAAATTTTACTTTTAGTACCCCATTTAATTTGGAAAATGAAACGTCAGGATACTTCTCTGAAGGCAGTACATTAGCAAAGGAACTGCATATTCAATCATACCAGTTCCTGTATATATTTGAAAGGTTCAGAAGTACATTACCTTTTCAGGCTTCAGGCAATGCTTAACATCTGAATGAACTCCCAGTACTTTTAATTACTGGTTTCCCAGGGGTCTGTGACCCAAAGCTCGTTGATCACTGAGGAAATAATATCTCTCTGTAAAGGCGTGACTCTCCAAATAAAGATTGTCCCAGCACCAGACCCAAAGATTGGCTTTGGGTCCCAGCATTTGTTTAGGAAACTTTAAGTTTAGTCATTAAACGTCTATGTGCCTTAATCTCCTACCTTGCCTACTTCATAATTATATCTTATTGAGACCAAATATGCAGGTATAAAAAGGGAAGTAGACACTAATTGATATTATTATTGTATCCTTTGATTTTGTGACACATCTCCATCCCATTGTATTGTTTCTGAATTCTGGATATATCTTGTGAGCTAGGGATACCTATAACATGGTTGAGCTTCCTTTTCCCTCAAAAAAAGGTTTTCAAAGCAGGGATATATATTTCAGTAAATGGTCTTGGAGTCAAGGAAACATAACTTGTTTAGTCCTCTAAATGATATACAAATTCATTTTCTCACCATGTTCCTATCTCTTGCAATTTGCAACTGTAGTCTCTAAAAAAGAATATTGTGCCCTGTGCTACAAGAGGAAACTCTGGTAGGCAGAATAATGGCCCCAGAGATGTCCACATCCTAATCTCAGAATCTATAAATATGTTACCTTATGTGGCAAAGGGGATTTTGCAGATGTGATGAACTTAAGGTCCTTGATATGGGGAGATAGTCCTGCTCAGTCTGATCACGTTAGGTGAGCAGAACTCTTCTTGTCTGTGGTCAGAGGAAGCTGTGACTAGGGAAGAAAGGTCAAGAGAGATGCAATGTTATTGATGTTCAAGTTGAAGAAACGGACCATCTTCCAGTGGGCAGCCACTGGAAGGGAACAGATTTTTCCTGCAGAGAGCAGAAGGGAACAGATTTTCCTGTAGAGCCCCCAGAAAGAAAGGAGGGGACATTGTTTTTGGCTCAGTGAGACCCTTATTGATCTTCCGACCTGTGAAACCCTAAGATAATAAATCTGTGTTGGGTAAGTCACTAAGTTTGTAATCATTGTTTATGGCAACAATAGGAAGCTAACATTAACATATTTCAATTCTGGCATTATCCCTGGACACAGTCTGGGATTGCAGCAGAAGGTCAGCAGGTGCACAGGGCATCCTCTGAAGAGTCAGACCATGTGCTTTGGCTGGGGACACAGCTGGACATGGTGAGTCTGAGCACTAGCGGGAGTCTACCCCTCAACATTCATACTTACTCCTCTCCCTTGTCACTAGAAAAGTGTGAGAGTGGTTTTGCATGGGATCAGGGCAGGAACTGGAGGTTGATGATAACCATTTAGGGTTCAGGCACAGGCAGTTTGAGCTCAGAGTCTGGCTTTTGAGGGAATTCAGAGAAAGGCCAACCACCCAGCCCCTGGAGATCTGGGGGCCTCTAGAATCAGGAAAAGTCCTAGACATCCCTATGAGAGATAGGAACCCATAGGTCCCAGGCAGCCCCTGACCAGGCAACCAACCCAGAGTTCCTGGAGTCACTTTCCAGAAAACCTCCCAATTCCCTCCTCATAGGTGTGATGCCTTTCTGCCTAAAAAGCAGGGGTCCCTAATTTCTGGAGTCTAACACAGGATGATCTGAGGTGGAGCTGATGTAATAATAATAGAAATAAAGTGCACAGTGAATGTAACATGCTTGAATCCTCCTCAAACCAACCCCTCTGCCATGGTGTGTGGTAAAGTTGTATTCCCCCAAACTGCTCCCTAGTGCCAGAAAGGTTGGGGACCGGTGCTATGAAACATAGAATGCTGCCACTGATGCTCTCTACCTTCAGCATCCACCAGAATCACTCAGAGAGCTGCTTAAAACACAGACTACTGGGCCTCACTCCCTGCATTTCTGATTCAGCAGATCTGGGATGCAGCAGGAGAATTTGCATTTCTAACAATTTCCCCAGTCTATGGCTGGCGTACCGCCCTGAATGTGCCAGATCTCTTCTAACAATTGCCCCGGTACTGCTCTTACTGCTGTTCTCAGAACTACAGTTTGAGAAATACGGATGTAATGAGTAAGAGCTTAGGACTCAGACAGCCCTTGCTGCTTACAAGTTAGAGGATCTTGGGCAACTTAATTAAGTTTTGGGATTCATCTATGAAATAGAGTTAGAAAATCCACACTTTAGGACTGCAATGAAGACCAAATAGAATGATCTAGGTAAAGCACTTAACATATAGTAGGAGCTTCCCTAGTGGTTCAGTGGTAAAGAATCTGCCTACCAAGGCAAGAGGTAACAGATTCCATCCCTGGTCCAGGAAGATCCCACATGCTGAGAGCAACTAATCCCTTGCACCACAGCTACTGAGCCTGTGCTCTAGAGCCTGAGAGCCACAACTACTGAAGTCCACGCCCTAGAACCTGTGCTCAGCAACAAGAGAAGCCACCGCAATGAGAAGCCCATGCACCGCAGCTAGAGAGTAGCCCCTACTTGCTGCAACTAGAGAAAAGCCTGAACAGCAACAAAGAGGCAGCACAGCCAAAAATAAATAAAAATTTTAAAAGACCTCTGTAAATGGTCTCTATTACAATGGGTTTATCATCATCATCATTATTGTTAATGACAACTTACTAGGTCTAGCAGAGCAGACACCAGAGGCACATCCATAGATAAGCCAGGAGCACACAATAAATGTCATCTACACACTGTCCTCCTACAACTGTCAAAACTTTCTCCAAGTCTCCCACCCATGAATTATCACGAAACTTCATATCTCAAGAGGACTCAGAGGGAAGTGTCTGAATAAAATGCTTCACCCACAAAACAGAACGGAGAGGAAGTAGCAAATTTGAAAATATTTTGAGAAAGTTTGTCTAACAATAGAAAGAGGAAGCTCATTTGGGTATGATGCAATGGCCATAGAAATGAATAAAATTAAACTGGACCAGGAGCAAATTAATTAGAAAATAATTGCAGGAAAAAAAAGGAACTGTGTCATAGTTGCTCCCCTGGGAAATCTGACCAAAAAAAGTAAGGATTCTGGATCTTTTCTCCTCCTGTTTCTAGGATAATTTTTATTATTGTTGTTATTTCTTTTTAATGGGGGGGGGAGTCACTCATGGAATGACTCCACTGTTGTTCTTTGAGGAATTTTTTCTCTGGGTCACAGCAACAGAAAAACCAGTTGGGAATTCAGGACATTCTTGTGATTTCACCATGGAAAAGTGTCTCTTTCCTGTTGGAATTTGGCCCTGTTAATGGACAAGCCAAAAGTTCAATGGAATGAAACCTAAATAAAATAAATAGTGGATTTAATATATAGAATAAAACTGACAGAAGTAAATAGCATTAGAATTGTAATCTTGGCTTCTGTTTTAAAGCTGACAATAAAGAGCTGGTTAAGAGAATAGATAGCAACTTTGCTATATTAATTTAGTAGTCTCAGTCTTAGATATCTGAGTCAGTGGACTGAGGCTCTGCATAGGGTCACGAAGCATGGCTTCTCAACACCACATGGCCTCTGTGTATCTCTGTGAACTGGAAGGGTCATTGAATCTTTAGATGTCTGTTCCCTCATCAGCAAAAGAAAAGAGTGAGTAGACCAATCCTTTATAAAATTTCCACTATTGGGAATTCCCTGATGGTCCAGGGGTTAAGACTCCATGCTCTCAGTGCTGAGGGCCTGGATCCAATCCCTGGTTGAGGAACTAAGATCCCACAAGCCTAGTGGCCAAAAAGAAAAAAAAAAAAATCCACTGTCAAGTATCCTTTTACCGAAACTACTTTTCAACTAAAGGACTTCACTGTGTACATAGCTTTGCATACCAGCTATTTGATTAAATGCCTTTGTGTGCAAGGAGTAAAGTTGCATTAATAATGATAATAATAAACTGGAGCATTAACTAATAATCTCTTGAGTATTTACTATGTGCTGAACACTTAGACAGGGCTTTCTTGATAGCTCAGTTGGTAAAGAATCTGCCTGCAATGCCGGAGACCCCAGTTGATTCCTGGGTCAGGAAGATCCACTGGAGAAGGGATAGGCTACCTACTCCAGTATTCTTGGGCTTCCCTTGTGGCTCAGCTGGTAAAGAATCCGCCTACAATGCAGCAGACCTGGGTTCAATCCCTCAGTTGGAAAGATCCCCTGGAGAAGGAAATGGCTACCCACTCCAATATTCTGGTCTAGAGAATTCCATGGACTGTATAGAGTTGGACACAACGGAGTGACATTTACTTTCACTTTCAAGGCAATGAGGGAAGTTCTATAATGATACAAATTGGACCGATGAGGAAATTGAGGCTCAGAGAGTTTCGGTAAATTACTTATCTGGAAAGGGGCCAGTATAGGTCTTACCCAGAGTCATGGGGGCTCGTAAGTGGAATACTGGGATTGGAAAGTGGGACTTGGATTTCTGCAGTGTGATGGTAGAACCGCCTCTATTTGCTACTTGGTTACACTGCTTCACACAGTGGTGGTGGCATGTTACATGGCCACGAATGGCTTGGGATTAGACAAGAAAATGATCAGGATTGTAGACAGTTCTAGATATTGGCCATCCTCAACTTCACTCCCAGTATCTTACTTTCTGTTGAGCATCTCCTCTGCGTTCCCCTCTGTTCTCTCTTAGTTATTTTTGCAAACTTCATCACTTTGATTTACACAGTGCTTATCCAACCCCTGTGACCTTGAAAACTTAGGCCTCACAGTCATTTACTGAAATCTCTCTCTTTCTTTATTTAAATCTAAAGAACATCAGTGTTGGTAAAGTACAGGATACAAAATTAATATTCAGAAATTTCTGCTGTTTCCATATACTAACAACTGTCAGAAAAAGAAATTAATAAGATAAGCACATATTTAATAGTATTAAAAAGAATAAAATACCTAGGAATAGATCCATCTAAGGAGGTAAAGACCTGTTCTTGGAAAACTGTAAGACAGTGATGAAAGAAATTGAAAATAATCCAAACAGAGGAAAGATCTCTCGTGCTCATGAATTGGAAGAATTAATAGTGTTAAAATGACCACACTCTCCAAGGCAACCTACAGAGTCAACGTACTTCTATCAAAATGTCAATGACATTTTTTCAGAAAACTAGAACAAATAATTCTTAAATTTGTATGGAAACACAGAAGACCCTGAATAGCCAAAACAATTTTGAGAAAGAAGCACATGTTTCTAGCAGGATGTTGCACCCTATGAGGGAAAAGTTTCCCAAACTTCCAACAGGCTTCTTCTCTATGGGAGAATGATGAGAACATATGACCTCATTCCCCTCCTCCTGTCCCCCTGCACATAGACTTTTAAAGCAAACTCTACCGTTCCCTCATTTCCCCAAGATT
>SJYQ01004281.1:249997-352314 GCA_006410935.1 Redunca redunca
TTTTTTTTTTTTTAAATCAAGGGCAACAGACATAATATCTTTATAATAGCAACTTTTCACCCTACTTCTCAAGCCGAGTGAACTTTTTCAAAACCGGGTGAACTCAGACATTTTGGTCTTTCAGAAGGTCAAATGATCATTCAGTTATGTACAAGTTGAAAATAATTGGTAGGGACTTCTCTGGTGGTCCAGTGGCTAAGATTCTGCTCTCCCAATGCTGGGGCCCAGGTTCAATCTCTGGTTGGGAAAATAGATCCCACATGCCACAACTAAGGGTTCACAGGCTACAACTAGGAGACCCAGTACAGCCTAATAAATAAATAATTTTTAAAAAAGGAAAAACATCAGTAAATCCTTACTGGAATCATTTTTTGGAAAGATCAGATCTATTACTTGTTATATGGAATTATTTTCATGGAGCCATAATATATGTTGTTCTTTTTCATTCAGGTAGAAAACAGTATATCTGGAAACTCAGAATGGCCTTGCTTCTCCTATGAATGGTATTCTTTTGGAAACAATAATGTTTCTCTTTTACAAATCCTTATTTATTTTTGATGATGGGAGTACTATATGCTTGTTGAATTTTTTGTTCTTATAACATAAGAGACCACTTATCTGTATAGAATTGCTCATTGGCATCAAAGATTGTCAGTTTCATCTATTAATACTTCTCACAGTACCTAAGGTATTGAGTGAGACTTTGACTGCCTCTAAAATAAATGTACTGCTTCCTCCTCATACCCTTAAGTAGAACAGATAAGTGTAATTTGAAGGGTTTGTTTGAGGGAGAGTTGAATAGAGAAACTACTCACAAGAAGCTATTCCTCTCCTTCACTTGCTATATTGTATTCAATATAAGTGTTTCCATGACAAAGGATCATCTTGATAATGCGCATCTTTATCAAGGGAGAAATATTCCTTTCTTTAATCAGTTCACCACCCTCGACAGTAGTAAAGTAATTAAAGAAGTCCAGAGGACATGGAAAGCATCAAGCCGATCTCGGTCACAACTGCTAGGTCTGCAAAATATTACTGTATTGAAGAACAACGAAAGAAATGGGATGAAAGACCATCTGAGGGCTACAACTATGGTTAAAAAGCAGCCAGACTTCCTATCTGTTACCCTGACATTCTGCCTTTAAAAGTCTGAAATTCCTTTGGAAGGAAGGTAATGATAAAGAAAAAAACAGAGACTTCCCTGGTGGTCCAGAAGCTTAGACCCCACACTCCCAGTGCAGGGGCCTGGGTTTGGTCCCTGGTCTGGGCACTAGATCCCACATGCTGCAGCTAAGACCTGGCAAAGCTAAATAAATAAATGCTGCTAAGTGACTTCAGTTGTTTCTAATTCTTTGCAACCCCATGGGACTGTAGTCCACCAGGCTCCTCTGTCCATGAGATTCTCCAGGCAAGAGTGGGTTGCCATGCCCTCCTCCAGGAGATCTTCCCATTTGAGGGACTGAACCCTCATCTCTTACGTCTCCTGCATTGGCAGGCAGGTTCTTTACTACTAGTTCCACCTGAAAGTGAAAGTGAAAGTCACTCAGTTGTGTCCGACTCTTAGCGACCCCATGGACGATACAGTTCATGGAATTCTTCAGGCCAGAATACTGGAGTGGGTAGCCTTTCCCTTCTCCAGGGGATCTTCCCAACCCAGGGATGAAAGGTCTCTCACATCGCAGGTGGATTTTTTTACCAGCTGAGCCACAAGGGAAGTCCAAGTATACTGGAGTGGGTAGCCTAGGCTTTCCCCAGGGGATCTTGCCAACCCAGGAATTGAACTGCATTGCAGGCAGATTCTTTACCAACTGAGCTATCAGGGAAGCCCCCAAATAAATACATAAATATTAAAAAAGAAAAGCAGACAGCAAAACACTTTGTAGTCTACTCAGTTTTTTTTTCTCAATGCCCAGTATAGAACCCAGTAGACAGATTATGTGTGTGCTCAGTCGCTCAGTTATGTCCCACTCTTTTGCAACCCCATGGACTGCAGCCCGCCAGGCTTCTTTGTCCATGGGATTCTGCAGGCAAGAATACTAGAGTGGGTCGTCATTTCCTCCTCCAGGGGATTTTTCCGACCCAGGGATCGAACCTATGTCTCCTGCAATGGCAAGCCTGTTCTTTACCACTGAGCCACCAGGGAGGCTGGTCCTAGAATACGTGAAAGTGACAGTGAAGTCTCTCAGTTGAGTCCACTCTTTGCAACTCCATGGACTATAGCCTACCAGGCTCCTCTGTCCATGGGATTTTCCAGGCAATAGTACTGGAGTGGATTGCCATTTCCTTCTCCAGGGGATCTTCCCGACCCAGGGATCGAACCCAGGGCTCCTGCATTGTAGATAGACGCTTTACCATCTGAGCCACCAGGGCAATATCAGTTCAGTACTGACCGCCAGCTACCTGCTGCTGCTGCTAAGTTGCTTCAGTCATGTCTGACTCTGTACGACCCCATAGACGGCAGCCCACCAGGTTCGTCCATCCCTGAGATTCTCCAGGCAAGAACACTGGAGTAGGTTGCCATTTCCTTCTCCAATGCATGAAAGTGAAAATGAAGTCGCTCAGTCGTGTCCTAGAGTACATAGGTACCCATTAAATATTAGTTCAGGACTGACCGCCAGCTACTTGCTGCTGCTGCTGCTGCTAAGTCGATTCAGTCGTGTCCGACTCTGTGCGACCCCATGGACTGCAGCCTACCAGGCTCCTCCGTCCATGGGAGTTTCCAGGCAAGAGTACTGGAGTGGGTTGCCATTGCCTTCTCCGGCCAGCTACTTAAGCAGCCAATAAATGTTCCTGTATAATTCCTCTACTTGACCCCCCACGCCTCCAATCCCACTTCCCTTGGCTGACCCCCCACCTCACTGATCTGTTTCAGAAAGGATTAACCTCAAACTCTCCATCTGGGTTGAACTCATGATGCAGATTACCCATATCCTAAAACTACAATTAGAGGAAAATACTACTTTAAATCTGGGAACAAAATTAAGTGGGAACAAAAGGAAGCAGTTTACTCTCTTGAGTCTGGGTATGCTGATGCAACACAGGAAGTGCAAAAGCTGCAGGTTCTGCTTGATTGGTAACTGAATTAAGTAGATTTCAGTACTTGCTTTAGTAACCAGGTCTATTGATCATTAAATAACTTTCCCAGGACTAGGGAAAAATGAAGCCCATAAAAATTCTTGTTTTCCACTTCTCTTTTCTTATGCATCATTTGCTTTGCTTTCCTGGTTGACTTGAAAAACCCTAAAAAGAATATATTGGGATGAATTACTCATAATTTGGACACCTTTGACACCAATTTGCCTAGTTATAGTAACTAACTTGTTTTACATTTTACTTAAAAAGCTAAATGGAAAGTTTAAAATAATCTGTTGCACTTACCTATCACCTTCAAATGTATGAAATAGTTTTCCAGCATAACTGTGAAATGATTGGAAAATGGTCATAGAAATATCTAAACATTGGCAAGATTTTAGAACATTTTTTGAGTAAATAGATAAGCACAAATACATAAACATGATTTTTTTAAGACTGCATACATATACAAGTTTTGCGAGTAAGTTTCAGAGACCACAAGATGCCACTTTTAAATACTCTAGGGTACAACTCCTAAGGACAAGGGCATTCTCCTCTATAACCACAATACCATTATCACACCCAAGAAAATTAGTAATTCCACGTGCTCAGTCATTTCAGTCATATCTGACTCTGTGACTCCAGGCTCCTCTGTCCGTGGGATCCTCCAGACAAGAAGACTGAAGTGGGCTGCCAGGCCCACCTCAATAATTTCACGACATTCTTTAATATACAACCTAGATTCAGATTTTTCCAGTTGCTGAAAAATGTCTTCCATAGATTTTTTTTGTTTCTTCCAATTCAGGATCCAGTCACTGGTGACATGTTGTTTTTAGTTGTAGTATTTAATTGTAATATTTGTTTTAGTCTTTTAAAATCCAGATAGTCCTCCTGCTATTTTTTTTCCCCCATGACGTGGATTTATTTGAAGAGTTTATACCAATGTTCTTGTGAAATGCCCATATTCTGGGTTAGTTTGACTGTATGGTGAAATATTTTGGGCAAGAATGTTTCACGTGTGATATCATGGGCTTCTTATAGAAGAATCATATCAGAATGTAAATAGTGTTTGCTTGTCCCAGTATTTTTGATAGTAAATTTTATTACTTGGTTAATGTTGGGCGATTGCCATATCTCTTCACTATAAAGGTCCACTTACATGCATGTGTGTTCAGTAGCTTCAGTCATGTCTGACTCTTTGCAGCCCCATGGACTGTAGCCTGCCGGCTCCTCTGTCCATGGGATTCTCCAGGTAACAGTACTGGAGTGGGTAGCCATGCCCTCTTCCTGGGGATCTTCCCCACCCAGGACTGAACCTGCGTCTCTTATGTCTCCTGCATTGGCAGGGGAGTTCTTTACCACTAGTGCCACCTGGGAAGCCCCTTCATAATTACTGGATGGTGAGGAGGCTGAGTTTTACGGACCATATGAATTTATTTTTCCCCATCAACATTTTACCCAGGAAGTTTGGTATTTATTGATACTGTCTAAACAAATGTTTACTGCAGAAGCTGCAAAATGGTGATTTTCTAATTTTATTATTCCTTCTACATGTATTAACTGGGTATTTCTATAAGGAAGAGCTTTCTGTTTTTCTTTTGGCGAACAGATTTCCTTTCAGTTCAAACACTAGGATAAGATAATGAGGCCTTTTCTAAGGTTTCTTCAAGTCCTGAGATCTAACTTGGCTACCAGAGTAGTTTAGGATAATAGTCTTACAGATGGGAGGCGGGAGAGGGAGGGAAATGTCTGAGTTGATAATAAAGCCTTTGTTCCGCATGTGTCACAGGAAGATAATGGGTAAGAAAACAATAATGCTTTTGATTTGCTCACAAGGTTCTTGATAATATTGGCAGCAATAATCAGAGATGGTATCACTTTCATATAGTTTAAAGTTGTAGTAAGTACTTCATTTTTGTGTTCTATAGCTATAATGTTGCCTCCTGGATTTTATATCATTGACAATTTGCCCGTATTCCCTCCACAGGCAAGGTTACTGACAAATAGTAAATTTATGAATTTATTTATTTATTTGCCTTGGATCTTAGCTGCTGCACACGTGACCTTGCTTCCATCATGTAGGATCTTTTGTTGTGGCGCACAGACTGAAGTTGTACGTGGGCTCAGTCATTGTGCACAGGCCTAGTTGCTCCATGGTGTGTGGAATCTTAGATCTTAGTTCCCTGACCAGGGATCAGACCCGTGTTCCTTACACTGCAAGATGGACTCTCAACCTCTAGATCAGCAGGGAAGTCCCCAACAGTCTCTTTTAAACTCCAGAGATAGGACAGCAACTATAGGGCCTCTTCTGGTTCATCCCTTCTCTTAGTCTCAGAGGATGCCCAGAGCCTCAGCTCAGAAAAAACATTTTGCTTTTCCTATAGCTCCACACTTTCCTGGTGGCTCAGATGGCAAACGAATCTGCTTGGAATGCAGGAGACCCTGGTTCGATCTCTGGGTCGGGAAGATCCCCTGGAGAAGGGAAGGGCTACCCACTCCAGTATTCTTGCGTGAAGAATCCCATGGACAGAGGAGCCTGGTGGGCTACAGTCTACAGGGTTGCAAAGAATGGACACAACTGAGCTACCAACACTCTTTTCCTAGCTCTGTACCAAATTGTTCTCTCTCTTGTTCTTGTCCAAATGCCAACTGTACTTCTCCCATCTCAGATAGGGCTGCTGTGTGTTTCTGAGTCATTTCTTCTGGCCATCCTTATGGTTTCAATAGTGAATTAGCCAGTAAATGCTGAGCACCTACTCTGTATGCAAAGCTGAGGTAGATGCTACACAAATAGAGGGATCTGGTCTCTATCTTCAAAGAGTTTATCTGATTGAAGAGACAATGTCACAGAAAGATGGAGCTAAAAGCCAATCTACTCTTGCAGGAGTATCTGTGAGTGAGTAGGGGTGGTGGTGGTGGTGTTGGTATGAGGAATTCCAAGAACCGATGCTAAAATTGTGAACATTTGTGTTGTGCTGGGGCAAATGTCCGTGGGTTTTGAAATTCTCAAAAGGTCTATGAGTACATCCTTCTGCCACTAAAATAAAGTAAGATGTTTCGATAAAACCCAAATGAACTTTTTGGCCAGCACAATAGAATCTTTTACCTGGAAGAAAATGGGGACTAATATTGCCCTAATAGTCTGATGTTTGGTTTGGAGATGAGTCCTCTTTCATCACAATCAACATTTTCATATGCTTGTTCAGAGTGTTGTCCTGGTACAGCTAGGGTGAGCTTGCAAAGCCACTCATGTCCAATGACGTGTGTGATCTGGTGAGGTTGGCAGAACGAGGACCATTGGCTTCACTCTATCAAAATAACTGTGACTGGCCACAGTTACATGGATATTAAGGGTGCAGCTGGGGGTCACGCCCTTTGTTTTTTTCCTGATCTTTGCTTTCTCCAGCATATCTTGCTCTCTTAATCAGGGTAGCATTTGAGGGTGGGCTTCTAGGAAGATTAATTCAGTTGCAGTTTTTAGCTAAATGCCACTGATGAGAACCTGTTTCTATTTGTAGGGTTTCCCTGGGGTAGCTGGTGTGCTAGTTTTGGATGTTCTTCAGATGTCTGCTCAGACTATCAAAGTGTCCTGACTGCAGAGCCCTTCTACTTCCCCGCATAGGGCATTTTCAAGGGCAGAGTCATAAATGGCAGCTTTCGGGGCTGGTCGTCATCTCAAATTGGATCTTGAGAATCAGACTCTTGGTGCTCTAGACCAGCACTGTCCAGTTGTGTATGATATAAGCCTTGTGCATAATTTTGAATATTGTAGTAATATAGTAAAAAAGTTTAAAAGGAAACAGATGACATTCATCTTTTATTCCAAATAATGCTTTAGCAAATGTATTAATTTAAACANGCAAATGTATTAAACAGAATTAAATATCTAACATAATTTAAAAAAAATGAAATATAGTTTATATACTGTGTAACATTAAGGTATACAATGTGAGGTGACATTAGTTTTAATAGTTACTTTGTTTAACTCATATCCAAATATTATCATTTTACCATGTGATCAATATAAAAATATTGATGAGATTTTTAACTTTTCTGTCATAAGTGTTTGAAGTTTAGTGTGTATTTTACACCTTCTTCACATCTCAGTTACAAATAGCTACATCTTAAGTGCCCAAATGTCTTGTAGCTACTGTATTAGAAAGCACAGATCTAGAAAATTTTTCTAGGAAAGAATACAACTAAGACAAATTAGCCCCCTTACCTCTATGGATAATGGAGGGTGAGTTTGGCAGTGGCCCTTTTATTGTGATATCAATCACCAGTCATACACCATCGCAGAGAACTTCTGAGCATCATTGCAAATTTATTACAACTACCTCTGGTGACCCAGTAGCTTTCAGAACTTGAGGTTAGTTGCATAATGTTGAAAAGGACTATTCATACATACAGGTAGAAGAAACAGTCTGTGACGCAAATGGGCTACAAGGTGTGTGCCCAGAAAATATGTTCATCTAGCTTGCCACATGCCTGCCACACCTCCTGTCAAAACACCTTTTTAGAATGAACTTTTTTTTTTTTTTTGGCATATGTAAAAAAATACACAGACAAAGGACTAAGGCTTTCTGAGTTAGGGATGGTAGGGAATACAACCATGAGTAAAAGATGGCCCCTGCCTTTAATGAAACTTGTCTTCTCGATGAGAAGACAGTGGAGATAACAGTTAAAGGTCAGGCATCCACAGTATGGTGAGGATGAATATTACCCAACTCCAGCCCTCAGACGGAGAAGGCAATGGCACCCCACTCCAGTACTCTTGCCTGGAAAATCCTATGGACAGAGGAGCCTGGAAGGTTGTAGTCCATGGGGTCGCTGAGGGTCGGACACGACTGAGTGGCTTCACTTTCACTTTTCACTTTCGTGCATTGGAGAAGGAAATGGCAACCCACTCCAGTGTTCTTGCCTGAAGAATCCCAGGGACGGGGGAGCCTGGTGGGCTGCCATCTATGGGGTCGCACAGAGTCAGACACGACTGAAGTGACTTAGCTTAGCCAGCCCTCAGACATGACCAAGTTTTCTTAAAACACATTTTAAAACCCCACTGTTTCTCTCAGTTAGAAGCACAGGAAATTATCACCCTTTAATATTTACCAGTTATGTTAGCAGAGAATGATTTGCTGAATTTAAAACATAGAGTCACAAACCCTTTAGAAATGGAACAGATTGTTTTCATGAAAGAAAAGAAGAAAGGGGACAGATATGTAAGGTGTAGCTTCATTTTTTGTGACAGGTCGGGGGAGCTTCTTGCTGATGGGACTGGTAGCTTGAGGCTTTAGGCACAAGGCTGTGGTGTCCAACAACCAGAGGATGATGTTGAAAAAGAGGAGACAAGAGTGAAAGTGATAACCATTCCTGCTTGATTAAATGCTTACATGGGAAGACAAATACAATGCATATGTTTACATTGGGGAAGCTGTGGATGGCAGTGGTTAAGAACCAAGGATTGGGAGACTTCCCTGGTGGTCCAGTGGTTAAGAATCCCTTGCCAATGCAAGGGACATAGGTTTGATCCCTGGTTGGGAAACTAAGATCCCAGATCCTGCAACTAAAACCTAAGGCAGCCAAAAAAAAAAAAAAAAAAAAAAACCAAGGTTTGGGAGTCAAGACAGCCTACCCCGCTGTGTGACTTTGGGAAAGTTATTTAACCTCTCTATGCCTCAACTTTCTCATAAGTTAAAAAAAAAAAAAGGTTCATTAATAGGACTTGATGAGAGAATGTACATGAAGAGTTTAGAATAATGCCTGGCACATGGCATGAATCCAATAATTATTATCTAAATTATTATTAGCCAATAATTATTATTAGTTTGGGCATTATTATGTCAGTAATAATTATTAGCTATAGTGCTCCTAATTTGTTCCTGAAGTCCACAAGACTGTGGACTCTGTATCAAGCAATCCTGACAGAAGATTGGCAAATTCTAATGATTTTTCTCCCTCTCTGATGGCAAAACTAGGGCAAAGAGATAAAAAATGACTTGCCCAAGGGCTCAGGGGCTGCTCCCAAAATGGGGAGGGAGGCCGTTTAAAGTAGTGCTGATGGATTTCCCCAAAGACAAGGACTTAGTACACTTATAGGCTGGAATTGGAATCCAGGCTGCAGTACTTAACTGATGGTGTCATCTTGAGAATTTATCTGATTTCTTTGAGCTCTCAGTTGTGCCTCTGTCAAATAGGGACAATAAATAAGTCAAGGGTTGTTAAAACTCATGAAAAGTGCATGTGGGCTAGGCTCAAAAAAGTCAAACTCCTCAATTATTATTATTGCTGTTGTTGCTGTTGTAGCAGATCTTTTGCGGCGGTAGGTAGTGCCTATCCGGAACACCGCGGAACACTCAACACCATGCCCCAGCGCCTGGCACCCAGTACACTCTCAGGAAATGTCTGGAGAATGGACGCACATCTGAGGCTCGACTTGCCCACCTTCCCAAAGCGGGAGCCTGGGCAGATAGCCCGGGATGTCCAGGCATCACTTAGCAGTGAGCTGAATCCACTTTGTGTCACCGGAAGCCCCTGTAGGACCTGCTGGAGGGCGCCCCGCCTGGACGCGCATCTTCTTGTGAGAAGCTCGCTCCAAAGCCCTTATTTTTCTGGTTTGCGGTTTATTTACTTAAGCATTTGCAGCTCCCGGGAGGAGAGGGGCTGCTTGTAGCAGGGTCAGGACCGAGGTCGTGATTCGTATTTATTTTCTGCCTCTCAGTCTCAGCGCTGGCAAGTCACAACCTGGCACGGAGACGCTTGCGTTTCTTTACCTCCTGCGGGGCAAGGAAAGACAAGCGCAGTTCGGGTTCAGGAAAGTGCTCTCAAGCCTCTTGCCTGTGTTCCCACTTGCGTTGCTCCCAGACTTAGATTTCTGTGCAAACCCGAAGAGAGCGGAACAGCTTAAATAAAGACAACCTCACGCCTTTAATCCTTGACCGCAAACACTGGAGTTTTTGTGCCCTGGATTTCTGAAATTCTTGGCTGGGTACTCAAAGCGGGGGAAGGGTGGGTAACAGCTTGTAAAAACTTCCCAAAGCAGAAATCCGAGCTCTTCCCCGCCCCCTGCTCCCAACGACACCTGGATTCTAGAGAAATGGGGCAGCCGACGGAGNGTAGGTTGTGTGGCAAGAAATTAAAGTGGGTTGCTGGCAAATTGAACTTGAAAAAGAGAAGTTCTTGTAGCATAAGATAGTAACATCCAGTCCTTGATGCATCAAGGAATCTGGTGGATTCCTCTGGTTTAGGTGCCTGTCATGGGATATGAGCTGAGAGCATCATTTATCTGTAAATGCAAGCAGCTCTTATGTTTTCTCCTGCAAATGTTCAGACTGCACTTCAAGAGAGGGAGGTTTTACCAGGTGCACAAATGCCCATTGCTGCAGATTTGAGCATCACAAGCTTTTTCTTCTGAAATGGTCAGGGATATGGATAAACAACAGGGTAATAGAGGTGGGTGGGGCCTGGGTCTTCGTAACTTATTTAACATTCTAAATATTTAGCTGTTCCCTGGGCTACAATCTTTGGGCTTTTCTAATTAGAAAAGAAGTCAGACACTTCATTATGGTAGAATTGTGCTTTTGTTTCCTGTTGATAAGATCCTCCGGAGTGCTGGTGGAGTGGGAAGTATTTGGATGTGTGAGGTCCGCTTCCTTTTTGGAGTTCTCTTGACTCCCATGGCCACGTGGGCATTCATAAGGGCAAGGATTGGGTTCAGTTCCCCTCTTCAGAGGAAGCTGCAGGCAAGGAGAAAGTGGTCCACAAAATCTTCTCTGACTGGTTGCTAAAAATGAGAATAGTACACATGAAGTACTTGTAAGCCAGGTCCACAGCTATACATCACAGGAACCCTGTGAGTCAGGTACGGGCGAAGAAGCTGAGGTGCAGAGAGTGAGATCACTTGTCCAGCGGATGCAAGCTGTAACCCCAGGCTTTGGGACTTCGGTGTTTCCCACAAATGTGTCTCAGTGGAGGGGGAATATGAGGGTAACTAGGAAAAATGGTACATGTATTGCTGTTGAAGAAATAACTCTTCATTGTGTACCACCAATGATAAAGGAACAAAGTGACCTTGATGTAGGAAGAAAACAATGTAGCCGTAGGTGTAAAAATGAAAGACTCTGGGTTTTTGAGGAGGTCTTAGGTATTGTACTGAGTTCATTTTAGAAAACTGTCTGCTGAAAGCCTACATGAGGAGAGTAAAAGAATCCAAACTACAAGTTAACACTGTCTAGATTCAACATTGGGTTTATTTCACACCTGAAATGCATCTTGATCAGCTACATCAAGGCATCTGAGTAGGTTACAAGAATCAGGTGTTGCTCTATTGGAATAATTTGTAAGTTTAAATTGCAGTGAATCTGAACTGTGAAATGTTGACTGTCTTTTCATATACTCTTATTTTGCTTTGTGGCCAATTGTGCAAGAACACTTTTCTTTTTCGTTTCTTACTTTCACTTGCGTGTGTGTATGTGTTGAAAGTATAATCTGCTTTTTGAATAATTCAAATTGAAACAATATCCTATCAAGATTTCCTTATCAGACAAAGTTGTTCATGGTCTAAATGAATTACTCCTGGTCTCCAGTTTGAGACTCATGGAAGTTCTTTGGGGTTGACAATGGTGTTACCTATTTAAACAAAGTGGTTGCCTTCTGGAGAGAATTAGCATCTTTAGGAAGGAGAGGTGGAAAATTTGCTTAGAGAAGAGATAGGTGAACTGAAATCAGATCCATTGCTTTATATCTCAAAGTATTTTCAACCGAGGAAGACCATGGTCTTAAAGAGAGAGAGAAACTTCTAATACAATGGTGTGCAACCAACTGACTTGCACAGCAAAAAATCAAATGGCTTTTTAGTTCATTTGTAATGATTGAATGGAAAATCTGATTTATTTATGAGCAACTCTTAAACAAACCAAAGTGAAACAACAGACACCAAATTTGGACAACAGAAAAAACTCAAAATATTAAAATTAGGCCTGTAGTTAAGTTTTCAGGTCAAGCTGTCCTTGCATACATCTGATTAAAAGCCTACCCAAGGCCAGTGTCGGTCTTCTTTGCTGTTGGTTTGATCTTTTAAAATAAAACACATTGCTTTCACAGGCTATTTACTAACTTAAGTATTAATACAGTTTTTTTTAGTTCACTTACGTTGTTTTAAGTTTTTGCCTGACTCTTTTGATGAAATCAACTAAGGCTTGAAGTCAGTGACATTAATGACATAATTTCCATGATTCCTACCAGTTGTCATAGTGTTTGTGGTTCTGAGGCTATTGCTAATAAGGATGAGCTGAAACCACCATCCACTGAGCTATTCCTTGTATTGAACTTTGTCTGGATTCTTCCCTAAACTGGACACAGTTTAAGGCAGTTGGTGTGATAAATCTATCCTAGCAATTCTAATGCTGATTAAAATTATGGTTAAACTATTTTATTCCTTCATTCAAATCTTTTGAGTACCTGCTATGTGCCAGGGTGTGTTCTAGATGCTGAGGTTACAGCAGTAGAATACCTTTTATTTTTTACATTTTGGTTGCATTGGGTCTTGTTGTGATAAACAAGCTTTCTCTAGTTGGAGCATATAGGCTAGGTTGTAAATGGGATCTTAGTTCCCTGCCAAGGGATTGAACCCTCATATCCTCTGGAAGGAGAGGCAAATTCTTAATCACTGGACCACCAGGAAAGTCCTCGAGCGTCCTGTTCCTAAGAGGTCTTAAATGCTAGTTCAGGGGAGGCAGCCAATATAAAAAGCAAGTATTATAGTATGACAGGTAGTAAATGATTTGAGGAAAAATGGAGTAAGGACTAAGAGAAAACAGTGTTGGTGAAGAAGTGGATAAGTTGGGACCCTTGTGTGCTGTTGGTGGGAACGTGCAATGTTGCAGCTGCTGTGGAAGACAGTATGGCTGTCCCTCAAAAAATTAAGCATAGAAATTACCAGATAATCCAGCAGTTCCGCTTTTGAGTATATATCCCAAGGAATTGAAAGCAGGAACTCAAACGTATTGGTACGGCATGTATTGGTATGTTCACAGCAGCATTATTCATGATTCACAGAAAGATGAGTGGATAAATAAGATGTGGTATATCTGCACAGTGGAATATTATTAGGCCTTAAAAAGAAATGAAATTTTGATACCTGCGGCAACAGAGATGAACCTTGAAAACATTCTGTTAAGTGAAATAGAAAGTGAAAAGTGTTAGTCATCACTCAGTCATGTCCGACTCTCTGTGACCCCATGGACTGTAGCCCACGAGACTCCCCTGTCCGTAAAATTCTCCAGGCAAGAATACTGGAGTAGGTGGTCCTTTGCTTCTCCAGGGGATCTTCCCAACCCAGGGATCGAACCCGAGTCTCCTACTTTGCAGGCACATTCTTTACTGTCTGAGCCACCAGGGAAGCCAGATGCAAAAGAGCAAATATTATATGGTTCCACTTTGAAGAGGTCCCTAGAGCAATCACATTCACAGAGGCAGCAGAGTAGTGGCTGCACTGGGTCGGGGTGCTGGGGAATGAGGAGTTTAATGGGCACAGAGTTTCCTTTTGGGGAAGATGAAAAGGTACTGGAAATGGATTGTGGTGATGGTTGCAGAGCAAAGTTGACAGTACTGAATGCCTTTGACTCATACACTTAAAAATGGCTAAAACGGTAAATTTTATGTTATGCATGTATATTTTACCACAATAAAAAGGAAGGGTAAGTAACAGCAACAGAACAGGGTAAAGGGGATCAGGGAGCACTGTGGTTGGGGGTGGGAATCGGGAAAGGGCTCATTAGTAGCCATCTGAAGGAAGTGAGTGGGTGAGCCAGGCAGGTGTCTGGTGGGGGATGGGTGTTCCAAAGGGCCGATCGGCAAGTGGCAGGGCCCTAGGGTGGGAGCAGGTGGGGCGTGTTAGAGGAAGGGTGAGGAGGCCAGGGTGGCTGCAGCTGAGGGAGAGTGCGCGCCTTCCCGCCAAGGGAATCAGGGACAGAATGTGCAGGGACCAGGTTTTTGCCAGTTAGCCGATTTGTTCCCTGAGGATTTCTAAACTCGAGCAGAATTCTCAGTGGTTTTCAGCATCACTGAACCACCTTGTCCTCTCCAGAGAGACTTTGGGAGGCTGTCAGGATCACCCGGAACTTGATGGGGGTGGTGGTGAGTAAAACCCAGATTTCTAGACTGTCTAGTTAATCACCCGATATGTGTGGGACTGTAATTCACTTTAGGAGGAAAGGCATCTTTGGTAAAATAGGTGAAGTTACAGTTGGCTTAGATAACAAAAATGTTCTAAGAACCTAATGATATTCCTGGGGATTTATCTGCATTATGAATCTTTTTTGCCCCGTGGCCACCCTACAGTCTGTCTAGTTTCATATTAAGGAATTACAGGAAGAGGATGCATGCTGTGCTATCTAGTATCATCCTTGGGGAATATGAAGTTCCATGTAAGTGATTCTCCTTGAGTGATGTCGACCCCTCCATGTGTACAATCTTGTAACAAGGATATATGTCGTTACTTTTTGCATAAGATGTACATATTCAGTTGTAAAACATTAGGGTATATAAACAAAAACAAATACAAAAAACCCAGTCACTCCCAGGCCCACCAGCTAAGATGAGAATTTCAGACTTTACTTCTAAGTACAGACATAAAAATTACATGTATGTTTAAATTTCATGAAAAGGGTGTCATGCCTCCTGTTTGGTACCTTGCCTTTTGCACTCTGTATTGTGAACATCTTTTCTTGTTAAGAAATAGATGTCTAAGTCATTTATCTAAAGGTACTTTTGATGGGATTTCATTGGAATGAGGACAGGTATGGAATCATTAGGGTAGAAAAAGTGTATCGTTCAGGTTCCATCACCGTCACAGAGTCCGGGTTTTCTCATTCATTTTGCACTGTTTTTATAACTGATTCACTTTGCTGTACACCTGAAACACAACATTACAAATCAACTATACTCCAATACAAATTAAAAAAAAAATAGGGAGAAAAGAATTTAAAAAGAAAACTAAATGGGTGGTAGGACACTATTCAAATGTCAGTTATCATATTACGGAGGTAAAGGCTAGTAGTCATTCATTTAAATGAAGAATTTCTCATTTGTTCTGCAAAGTCACCAAACCCTGTTAGGGCCAGGCACTTTTTTTTTATTTGGCTCCATTGGATCTGAGTTTCAGCACAGGTGATCTTTGTGGATCATGTGGGACCTTTTGCTGCAACACTTGGACCGTCTGCTGGTGGCCCTGGGGTTCCAGAGCACTCAAGCTCAGTAGTTATGCCATATGGGCTTAGGTGCTCCTCAACATGTGGGATCTCAGTTTTCTGACCAGGAATGGAACCTGCGCTCCCTGCATCGCAAGGCAGATTCTTAACCACTGGACCACGAGGGAAGTCCTCCAGGCACTCTCTTGTTTGTTGGCACTTAAAAGGAAAACGGTACTGTCGGACATTAGAAACACATGTAGTAGTAGCAGTCTTAGTGTTATGAACCCCTCTTTACTCTTCACCCACCCTCCATAGTTGATCAGTTCATCACCCATCTTCTTTTAGCTGCATTCTCAAACACCCTCCTGTCTCTTCTTGGATGACATTGAAGGAAATCTCAGATATACTAGTTCATCTATATTGTAGTATATATTGCTGGCATTGGGAGTCTTAAACATAATCACAATACTTTTATCCATCTCAAGGGGGGGAAAAGCAAATTTTAAAAACTACTCTGTATTGTCACCTCCTTGATTTAAATAAACTTATTATTTCAACATATATATAACCATAACATATGCATACTTTTAACAGTTTGAATAAGGAACCAAATAAGGTCAATATATTACAAATGATGTGTCTTTTAATTCATATATTTCCTAGTTACCTCTTCCCCCCGCCATGCATTTTTTGGTTGTTATTAAAGAAACTCATTTCAGTTGCTCAGTCGTGTCCGACTCTTTGCAACCCCATGAATCGCAGCACGCCAGGCCTCCCTGTCCATCACCAACTCCTGGAGTTTACCCAAACACATGTCCATCAAGTCAGTGATGCCATCCAGCCATTTCATCCTCTGTCGTCCCCTTCTCCTCCTGCCCCCATTCCCTGCCAGCATCACAGTCTTTTCCAATGAGTCAGCTCTTTGCATGAGGTGGCCAAAGTACTGGAGTTTGAGCTTCAGCATCAGTCCTTCCAAAGAACACCCAGGACTGATCTCCTTTAAGATGGACTGGTTGGATCTCCTTGCAGTCCAAGGGACTCTCAAGAGTCTTCTCCAACACCACAGTTCAAAAGCATCAATTCTTCGGTGCTCAGCTTTCTTTCTAGTCCAACTCTCACATCCATACATGACCACTGGAAAAACCATAGCCTTGACTAGATGGACCTTTGTTGGCAAAGTAATATCTCTGCTTTTGAATATGCTATCTAGGTTGGTCATAACTTTCCTTCCAAGGAGTAAGCGTCTTTTAATTTCATGGCTGCAGTCACCATCTGCAGTGATTTTGGAGCCCAAGAAAATAAAGTCTGACACTGTTTCCACTGTTTCCCCATCTATTTGCCATGAAGTGATGGGACCGGATGCCATGATCTTTGTTTTCTGAATGTTGAGCTTTAAGCCAACTTTTTCACTCTCCTCTTTCACTTTCATCAAGAGGCTTCTTAGTTCCTCTTCACTTTCTGCCATAAGGGTGGTGTCATCTGCATATCTGAGGTTATTGATATTTCTCCCGGGAATCTTGATTCAAGCTTGTGCTTCTTCCAGTCCAGCGTTTCTCATGATGTACTCTGCATAGAAGTTAAATAAGCAGGGTGACAATATACAGCCTTGACGTACTCCTTTTCCTATTTGGAACCAGTCTGTTGTTCCATGTCCAGTTCTAACTGTTGCTTCCTGACCTGCATACAGATTTCTCAAGAGGCAGGTCAGGTGGTCTGGTTTTCCCGTCTCTCTCAGAATTTTCCACAGTTTATTGTAATCCACACAGTCAAAGGCTTTCGCATAGTCAATAAAGCAGAAATAGATGTTTTTCTGGAACTCTCTTGCTTTTTCGATGATCCAGCGGATGTTGGCAATTTGATCTCTGGTTCCTCTGCCTTTTCTAAAATCAGCTTGAACATCTGGAACTTCACGGTTCACATATTGCTGAAGCCTGGCTTGGAGAATTTTGAGCATTACTTTGGTGGCGTGTGAAATGAGTGCAGTTGTGCGGTAGTTTGAACATTCTTTGGCACTGCCTTTCTTTTGGATTGGGATGAAAACTGACCTTTTCCAGTCCTGTGGCCACTGCTGTTTTCCAAATTGGCTGGCATATTGAGTGCAGCACTTTCACAGCATGATACCTTTTCTTATAGGCTGGATTTTGCCGACTGTATCAGTGTGATGTAGTTGAAGATGTTCCTCTCTCCTCTATATTTGTTATGTTTAATTTTATAGTTAGAAGTAGGGGCTTGATCAGAGTCACTTGCCCCCATCAAGTCTGTTTTGTGAGCTCACTCAGAGGAGTGTGTGATATGTATGGATATGCCTTCCTGTGATTAACATCAGTGATGCTTACTGCTTCAATGTGTTAGTTCAATTAAACTATAAAGCTTCTATTTTTCTATATTTATTAGCTGGAATATTTTGTGAAATGAAACTTTCTCTACTTAGTACATTGGCCAAAAAGTTTACTTGGGTTTTTCTATATGATGTTTTGGAAAAACCCAAACAAACTTTATGGCCAACTTAATATTTACTTCCCTAGGGCGTGTTGTCGGAGAAGGCAGTGGCACCACACTCCAGTACTCTTGCCTGGAAAATCCCATGGATGGAGGAGCCTGGTGGGCTGCGGTCCATGGGGTCGCTAAAAGAGTCAGACACAACTGAGCAACTTCACTTTCACTTTTCCATTTCATGCATTGGAGAAGGAAATGGCAACCCACTCCAGTGTTCTTGCCTGGAGAATCCCAGGGATGGGGGAGCCTGGTGGGCTGCCATCTATGGGGTCTCACAGAGTTGGACACGACTGAAGTGACTTAGCAGCAGCAGGGCGTATTCGTGTCCGACTCTTTGTAGCACACCATGGGAATTCCAGGCAAGAATCCTGGAGTGGGTTGCCATTTCCTTTTCCAGGGAATTTTCCTGACCCAAGAATCAAAGCTGAGCTTCCTGCATTGGCAAGTGGATTCTTTACCACTGAGCCACCAGGGGTGTCCTCCCTAGGGTATAGTTAAAGTAGATAAACAAAAGACAAGATCAGTACTTCCGTCTCCCTGTGTGTTTTAGTTTTCAAAGGTAATGAGTTGATTCCCTAGCATGATCCATGGTAGTGGTTCTCTAGTGGGGGACGTGAGGCAATATCTGGGGACATTTTCGGTGTCTTAACTGGGGAGAGGGTGCTACTGCCATCCAGTGCTTAGCAGCCAGGGATGCTACTCGGTTGCCATCATTCCATCTCACAGCCCTGAGGAACAGAAGGATCCATTCCAAAGTATCAGCAGTGCCACTGTTGAAAATGTCTATACCAGGTGCACTGATTCGTGTGTTTTTTTTTAGTATCATAGTGAACTCATGGATTTAAACATGTGTCCTATGCTTCATTTTGTGTAGTTATCCTTACTGATATTCAGATTATCCATCTCTGCTCAGTAAGAGAGAGGCTACTCAAGTCGATTCAAAGGACACTACCCCAGTGGTCTTAGACTTCCTGCTTCTTGTATGACGAGATGTTCCAAGCTCATTGTCTATATTCCTTGATGCAGACCTGTCATGAGTCGATTATCCAAGAAACCCTAGTTCTTTTGAGTACTCTTCTCATTCTCATCATATGGGTCAGAAAATAAAATGAAGGAAACTTAAAAGCTGAACTTTTGCTTTTTAGATCTATTCATTTTTTAAATATTTTATTGGAGGATAATTGCTTTACAGTATTTTGCTGGTTTCTGCCAGACAGCAACCTGAATCAGCCACAGTTGTACATATGTCCCTCACTCTTAAGCCTACCTGCCATCTCCCATCCCATCCTACCCCTCTAGGTAGTCATACAGCACTGTAAAACCTGAACATTTTTATTTTTTAGAATTTATTTTTAATTGAAAGATAATTGCTGTACAGTATTGTGTTGGTTTCTGCCAGACTTCAACATGAATCAGCCATAGGTATGCATATGTGCCCTCCTTCTTGAACCTCCCTCCTGCCTCCTTCCCCATCCCACCCCTCTAAAACCTGAACCTTTTTAATGAAAGTTTTTCCCAAATGTAATTGATACATCCTTACCTTTGGGGGGAAAAAAAAATTCTAAACACACTCTTTTTCAAATTGGTCTCAGTTTTAGTATGCTGAGGCTGAGATTCATTTCTCCCTAGACAAGCAGGAATGTTACTCTTGTTCTACATCCATGTTTTTCAAACTGTGGCAGCCCATTAAGAAGTTGTGACATCTCTCTGGTGGACCTTAATAGACAGTTTCTTTGATAAAGTAGACCAGAATAGAAAACATCAAAGTATGGGTACTTAAAAGAACTGTGTGTGTTGCAACAGATTTCTCAGTCTCTGTTTCTCTTTCACACACACACACACACACCATACACACACAGAATAGATACTGGGTTGTTCAATGTATTTCTTATTGTGAGTCGCTGCCGAAAGTCTGAGAAACACTGTCCATTGTCCTGTGACATTACGGCTCCATCTGTGGCCACCACATCTGCATCACTGGCTTCAGACTGAGAACTTGTTAGAAATGCGGACTCTGAGGCCCCACCCCAAATCCACTGAGTCTGAAACTGCACTTCAGCAAGAGCCCCGGGGGATTCTTAACGCATGTGAAAATATGAAAAGATCTGTGCCCGATGGTGCTTGGCGGCCCCGTGCTTTTTCAGAATTTATTTTTATAATTACTCTGTTTTTGCATGGCTAGCTTTCACCTGTTGAAATTGATCTTTGTACTTTTCCCTCACAGCCTTCTCATGTGCAGTTAAGAGGAAAAGTAGATAAAATGACCAGCTTAGGTGAGTGTATGGAGGTCTGGCAGGATTCTCGATAATAAAAATGGGAGCTTTCTGTGCTTACATTGAGACAGTTTTTCAGTTGGCTGTTCAGACAGAGGTAGAGACCAAAAGCTTCATATAAAAGCTACTTAGGATTGTGAAGCCACAGATATAAAGAAAGTTGTATTGTAACCGGTCGTTGCAAACTTTTAAGAACTTTCAGTTTATAATGTTCTATGACCCTTTGCGAAGGAGGCAATAGCACCCTACTGCAGTACTCTTGCCTGGAAAATACCATGGACGGAGGAGCCTGGTAGGCTGCAGTCCATGGGGTTGCTAAGAGTCGGACACGACTGAGCGACTTCACTTTCACTTTTCACTTTCATGCATTGGAGAAGGCAATGGCAACCCACTCCAGTGTTCTTGCCTGGAGAACCCCAGGGACGGGGAGCCTGGTGGGCTGCCGTCTGTGGGGTCACAGAGACTCGGACACGACTGAAGCGACTTAGCAGCAGCAGCAGCAGCAGCATGACCCTTTGAGTCAGCAGAACTTCTAGACTGGTATAGTGTTGCTCATCAGAAAAAGATGAACAGATGAAAAAAATATTACCAGCCTCCAAGTTCTTCAGTATTCATTTGCATTTCAGGAGCAGTTTTATCTGGGAAGTGATTTTGTTTTGCAAAAACAGCTTAAAAAACTCCCCATAACCCCTTTACTTGCACGTATTTCTGAACAGAAAAAGCTAATTCAACACCCAGACTTGGGGACATTCACCTATATTTGCCTGCCATGTGTACAATCACATCCTGTCTCTGTGCCTTTGCCCATGGGCTTTCCGCAGCTGACCCTGTCCCCAGCCCCTCTGTCCACCTTGCCAGATGCTTCTCTTCTCAGCCAGCTCTTCCTCTTCTGGGAAACCTCCCTTGAAACTTAAAAGTCTTTGTCATCTGTGGGACTTCCCTGGCAGTCCAGTGGTTAAGATTCAGAGCTCCCCATGCCGGGGGCCTGAGTTTGATCCCTGGTCAGAGAACTAGGTCCCACATGCAGCAACTAAAAATCCCATGTGCTGCAGTTAAGACCCAGAGCAGCCAAATAAATAAAAATAAGTATTTTATGTTATTTTTTATTTGGGGCTGAGCTGGGTCTTTGTTGCTGCAAGGGCTTTTTTCTAGTTGCGGCGAGCAGGGGTACTCTCTAGTGACAGTGCTCAGGCTTCTCATTGGGGTGGCCTCTCTCGCTGCAGAGCACAGGCTCTCAGGACTCAGCAGTTGTGACACATGGGCTCCATAGTTGCAGTTCCTGGGCTTTTAGACCACAGGCTCACTAGCTGTGGCACATGGACTTAGTTCCTCTGCAACATGTGGGATCTTTCTGGAACAGGGATCAGACCTGTGTCTCCTGCACTGGCAGGCGAATTCTTTACCACTCAGCCACCGGGGAAGCCCTGCAGGCTACTTCTTAATCTAATTTTTTGTACCCCTCTCTTGATGACATAAAGGTTTCCCAGGTGGCTCAGCTGGTAAAGAATCCAACTGCAATGCAGGAGACCCCAGTTCAACTCCTGGGTCAGGAAGATACTCTGGAGAAGGGATAGGCTACCCATTCCAGTATTCATGGGCTTCCCTGGTGGCTCAGATGTTAAACTGTCTGCCTGCAATGTGGGAGACCTGGGTTTGCTCCCTGGGTTGGGAAGATCCCCTGGAGATGTGCATGGCAACCCTCTCCAGTATTCTTGCCTGGAGAATCCCCATGGACAGGGGTGCCTGGTGGGCTACAGTCCATGGAGTTGGAAAGAGTCAGACATGACTGAGCGACTAAGCACACACTTGATGACCTATCTCCTGAGTTGGCCTGTTGGTTTGAAAAGCCCTGTCTGCCATGAAGAGTAAAGTTAAGGACAGGGTAAAAAGGTCTTCAGCATTTCCTTGTGGTCGCTTTGAAGACTGCTCAGCACAGCTCCCTGGAGGGCGTTCAGCTTGGGAAGTTGGTGGTGGTTACTGAAGGGGAGTGGAAGTAGGAGCAAGGCAGTGAATGGCTGGTCTCAGGGTGAAACGGTGCTGCCTTGCTCAGCGAGGGATGGGGACTCCTGGGGACTTGGTGTCGCCTGCCTGTTCAGTAGAAGCAAAACATGTGACATCTGTGCATCTGTTTCCTCTTCTGTAGCAAAGGTGTAAAAATACCTGCTTTGGGGCACTGCTGCCAAGTTGTAGAATAATAGATGGTTGCACATGATCTCAGAGATTAGAACAAAACCAAATTTTTCCAGCAGAGTGGTTCGGCCCCCAGGGGACATTAGGCAATGTCTAGGGACTTTTTTTGTTGTCACCGCTGAGGGGGAGAGGTTGCTAATGGCATCTAGTGAGTTGAGGCCAAGGATGTCCCTACACATCCTACATCCTGTAGTGCACAGGATGGGTCCCCCACAACAAAGAAATTTTCTACAACCCCCCCACCCTGCCCCCTACCACCTGGCCCATGACAATAGCCTTGAGACTGAGAAAGGTTGTCCTGGAGTGATTTTTCCCAGACTTAGTCCTTTTATCTCACCCTAAGGATATTAACCTAACTTGCATTTTTCTTTCTTTGTGTGTGTGTGTGTGTGTGTGTGTATGTGTGTGTTTCAGGCTGTGGGCAGATTGGGGTCTTCTCAGGCCAGGACTGACTTTAACTTTTTAACCAAATAAACACACTCCTCACCCCTCCCTCCGAAGCACTGGCCTTGGTTCCCAGAGCCCTGTGGTCTGCAGGCTTTGGCTGCTAATCGGATATGTGACCTCCATGAAATCACTCAAAAGGTGTTTGTTTCCACCTATAAAATGAGGAATTTTGGCTAAGTGACCTCTCCGCACCAAGTGTAAAGTGCTCTGACTGCCAACTTTGAGCTCTCAATGGGCTTCTGTTACATTGGCCTTTAGGAATAGGTATGGAGGCATATGTCAGCACTGACATCTTTTCTGAAAAATAACTCTGTAGATCAGTTACCGTCTTCAGGAAGAGCTTATTTAGCGGACATGTCTGTGAAAAAGCATGTAGGTTTATCTGTGTGTGTGTGTATGAGACATCTGAAAGAGCAATATTTAAACTGGAGAATGGCTCTGAACTTCAGATTTACGACCGTTACTTCTGAGATTGTCACAGAGGGCCCTGCTGAAAGTCGAAATCTCTGAGTCGGTGATTTCCTTTGGGACTAGCTGAAAATGAAAGCACAAGGCGATTTTCTGTGCTCCGGGGAGAAGTGCTTTGTGCAGTAGAATAAATTATCTCTTGATGGGGACATGCTACATGTCTGAGGGACAGTCTGATTAGCCGCTAAGGGGACAAGAAGGCAAGGAGGGGGCTGCATGGAAATGTGGTTGGTGGTAGGGGCATATGTCCAACTAAAAAACGGGGTGCTGCTCATCCTCACTTCACAATAAAGATGATATTGGCAAGATAGCTTTGCTCAAAGGAAGTTCCAAAATTAACTCTGAGAGTCCCCAGTAACAGAGGCAGAGGTGGTTGTAAAGAGAACCTCTTCTCCTTCTCTTGCAGGAGTCCATAGTGAACAGGATGGGTTTTCTGTCCCCTACGCCCTTCCTGGATTTACAGCCATATTGCCATATACGTGCCTGGGCGAGGGCGTCTCACCGTGACTTGTGCCTCTCTGGAGGGAGCGTCCTTGGCTACTAGCCAGGAGATTGATCAAATGCTGGCCACTCTCCCTTTTTCTGGGCATACTCTTGCTTTTCTTCTGAAAGCCCTTGTGGTTTGCCCAGCTTTGCCCACGGGAGGGGCTGCTTGACCTAAAAGTGTAGTGATGCCTTTTTGTGTTGGTGGTGACTGTGGTCCCTCACGTTTCCATGGGGCCAGCTGCCTGTGACCTCTTAGATCTCCAGGCACTTGTCAGTCTTTGTACATGAGCTCTCTTCCTCACAGCCTAACTTTAAAGGGGGCTTCCCTGGTGGCTCAGACGGTAAAGAATCTGCTTTAAAGGAAGCTTTATGCCTTTATTCTTTTTAAGGGATCATTTTTAAAGCAAGCAGCAATGAAATCAGCCCTGAAAGACTTAGGCAAGAGCCCTTTGTTTTTTAGGGGGTGGAGGCGATGGGGATATGCCAAGAAAGGGCAGGAAGGGCTGGTGGATTTCCATTGGCTGCATTTTTTCAGCAGAAGAATGACTTTCCAAGAGTATGGTGCTTTGGGGCCGAGTGACAGAACTTGGTGATGCCAGGGTGGACTGAGAAGGGCTACGTGAGTGTCATTCTTCACCTGGTGGTGTTTGGGTGGTTCCAGTCTTACTTGAAATAGCTGGAGAACCTTTTGCTGGAGTTGGCATTGGCATATTCAGATAAACGCCATGTCACAATGTATCCCCTTGTCTACGTTCATTTGGACTTGCTGGTTGATAGGCTGATTGTCAACTGATCATGAGCCCTAAAAAGTTTAATTTGAGTGGTATATAAGAGTAGAAAAGAAAACAGATCAGAAAATATTAAGTAGCATGACCGCAAACAGAAATGTTCCCTGTGCTTTGCTTCCTGTCTGCTTAGTCCATTGATTTCCTTTTTCTCATTTAATCCTCAACACAATTTTACGATCCCAATTCTGTAGATGAGGAACTCGAGGCCCAGAAAGAGTAATACTTTGGTTTCAAATCAAGGAATCCTGTCTAAAGCCCTGACTATAAAGTTGTATATTTTGCATTTTAATCCTGTTTGATCCAGTTTTTCGTATTTATACTGTATGACTCCTCACTGCACAGCCAGCCAGTGCCAGAGTAAATCTTAAAATTTGTTGAAGCACTTTTTTCAGACTTTCAGGTTTTGATGCTTAAAAATTAACTGAGGATATGTTGAATTCGTTTTCAGGTCTCCTATATCCTACCTCTCTGTATATTCATTCTGTTAATTTTTGAGAGTTTGATACTGAAACTCCAACTAAAGATATTATCTACTTAAAAATAATTATAGTATATAGTGGAACTATATGTAACCTTGTTCTGTATTTTCCAAGTCTCCTGTAAATGTGTTTTCATACTTTCATAATTTAAGAAAAAAATAGATGAGGACCGCAAAGAATCTATTGACATCAGTTATACTAATGTGTATTTATAATATTCAAAATCAACACTTAGAAAATTCACACAGAAAATATGAAAAGTAAACCTGTTGCACATTAAGACAGTAACATATTTTTTTATGGGCAGTAATTACATTTTCCAAAACAAAAATTCAGCGAGAAGAGTGTCGTTATTTTACATTTTTTTTGTAAAATGCTTTTGTTGTTGTTTAGTCACTAAGTCACGTCCAATTGTTTTGTGACACGATGGACTGTATAGCCTGCCAGGCTCCTCTGTCCATGGGATTTCCCAGGCAAGAAAACTGGAGTGGGTTGCCATACCTTCCTCTAGGGGACCCAGGGATCAAACCCGGGTTTCCTGCATTGGCAGGCAGATTCTTTACCACTGAGCTACCAGGGAAGCCCAAATTGCTTTTGCTGCTGCTGTTGCGTCGCGTCAGTTGTGTCCGACTCTGTGCAACCCCATAGACGGCAGCCCACCAGGCTCCCCCGTCCCTGGGATTCTCCAGGCAAGAGTACTGGAGTGGAGTGCCATTGCCTTCTCCAATGCATGAAAGTGAAAAGTGAAAGTGAAGTCGCTCAGTCGTGTCTGACTCTTAGCGACCCCGTGGACTGCAGCCTGCCAGGCTCCTCCGTCCATGGGATTTTCCAGGGAAGAGTACTGGAGTGGGGTGCCATTGATCTAGCTTAATAGAAGGTAACTGGACTCAAACCTGCCCCTGCCTCCAATCTGTTGTGACATCACGTGTCTTGCAGCTTCTGGAGAATTCCAGTGTGCATGAGAAAAGGCAGTGAAACCTTGGTGTTCTTACGAAAATAATTTTGACTTTGAAGATCCTCTGAAAGGGTCTTGGGAGATCTTAGGAGGCCCTGGGGCATCAGTAAAAGCCACTGGTAGGATAGGTAACCGCTTATAGAATAGGTAGGTTTTTCAGAAGGTTGGGTGGTGGCATGGAACATTTGAGAGGGGAAGCTGAAGGCTTAGGTGGCAGGATGCAATTGAATGTCCCTAAGTCTGGGTATTGTATCAGGCTTTCTATTCAGACATAAATGCACGGGAATGCATTTAAGCTGTTCTTGCAAAACCAAAGTTGCTTCCCAGCTGAAGTGCCTCCTGCATTGCAAAAGAACATTGCGAACTTGGAAGGCAGTGGTGCTTGTGTTCATTATTTTTAGATGAGCAAGATTACACCAACCAGTCCAGAAGTTCTGTAGTGGGAGGGGTCATTAAACAATGAGAAAGCGTGGGTTCCTCTCCGTGTCTGAAAACAGTTGCTTCAAATGCAACTTCCTTAGTGGCTGTTACTCTACAACGCCTTACTTGGTGGTGGTTGAAGCTTCTGGATTCAGATGAAGTTGTTCTGTAGGATAGAAGTTAGATCGTCTTTGAGTTTTATTGCCCATGGATTCTCTCACAAATGGTTTTAAAAGTGTCAGGGTGAAGCTGTTAGAAGTTCATGAGATACTCCGTGCTAGCCAATTTCAGTGTTTAAGTAGGGTAGTGACATGAAAGCCACTCAGTTGTATCTGACTCTTTGTGACCCCATGAACTATACTGTCCCCTGGAATTCTCCAGGCCAGATTACTGGAGTGGATAGCCTTTCCCTTCTCCAGGGGATCTTCCCAACCCAGGAACTGAACCCAGGTCTCCCGATTCTTTACCAGCTGAGCCACAAGGGGAGCCCTAGATGAGTGCAAATGCAGGCCTCTAGGGAGTAGTTTGCCTGGGTCTTGGGTGATGTGTACAAGGTTGTCACAGTTAAGGCGAGTGGGCAGTACAACACACGGGACAGCTGGTCATCAGGAAGTGAGTGGTGGAAGGGAGAGGGCGAGGGCAGGCAATGTGGGGGGGTTTTCTACCTGACACCAGAACTTGGAAGGGCCAAACTTTAATTTACTTTAAAATTATAACTGAATATAGTTGATTTACAGTATTGTGTTAGTTTAGGTGTATAGCAAAGTGAACCACTTATACATATATATCCACATTTTTTTTTAAAAGATTCTTTTCCCATGTAGGCTATCACAGAGTATTGAGTAGAATTCCCTGTGCTATATAGTAGGTCCTTCTTGATTATCTGTTTTATATATAGTCGTGTGCATATGTTAATCCCAAAGTCCTAGTTTATCCCTCCTCTCTTGGAAAGGCTGAACTTAAGGGCAGTGTCAGTGGGTTTCTTTTTATCCCCTGATGACTGAAAGGGTGTTCAGTCCCAAAGATCAGGTGGCTTCATCCTAATGAAATACAAAAGGCTTGCTTCTGCAGTCAGTAAAAATGTGGGAGTCTGTGGCTGTGGGGTCTGTTCACTGCTGTGAGGTCACAATTCTGATTTCCTCCTTTGTCCATCCACCCTTGAGGTTTAAGTGATAACCTTGGTTATCACTTCTTGGTTAATGAAAGTGTTCTAATTTGGTTTCATTTCAGAAGTTGCTAAGTTTTGAAGTCTTAAGTAGTGAGTAGGCGAAAGTTGAGATTATTATTTTTTTTAGAGAAATGAATATAAGGCATTAGTTAAATGTATACAGTAGAAATAGATGGAAGAAATGACAATAAGTGAGTTTTTACCACAAAGCTTTTAGCGAAAGAAAAGAGAAATCCAAATCTATCTTGAACTGCTTAAAATGAAATGAACATACCTCTTTTTGGATGAGGCTGTGCTTTAGTCTGTCTCAACACCAAAGTGGAAGAAAGTTCTAAATATTGAATTATCATTCCTTTGAAGAGATTTCCACCCCCACCCCTCTTCCAGCAGGGGCCTGGTTTGATGTTAGAAGAAGGGGAAGCGGAGTTGAGGTCTGGCTGTCTTGGGTATTTTGAATCTGGGGGCCGAGAAGCAGGACCTTGGATGACCTGAGTGTCAGCCACCTGATGGGCCTGCAGAGGACTGAAACATTTCTGGGACCTGTGTTTATTCGGGTATGTTTCCAGCAGTGCTGACAGAGTGAGAAGGGTCTATCAAGTAGGATAAGTGCAAGTTACAGGCAGTAGGGAGGGAAGACTTCGAAGAAAGTGAAGTGAATGTTCTCATTTTAGTCTCACTTGAAAATAAAAAAGTGAGCCCTTAGTAAGGGCCGGGTATTGGGCTGAGCACTTTGTGTGGGGTTTTTGGTTTGTCCCTCATGATGACCCTGATGGGAGGCAGGGTCCTGATGAGAGATAGGAATGGTACCTACCCTCCCACACACACTTTATTTTTTAAAACATGCACAAGGGAGTTGAAATTCAGAAGTTATGTAAGTTGCTTAAGCACACACAGCAGGTAACTGATGAAGATGGAATTTGAACGCAGGTGTTCTAGGTTGATGTTTCTAGCCTTTTTGAACTTACCGAGGGATGGTCAGTGGGAGACAGGTACTTCTTTCCAGGGATAGATGTTAGACGTTTTGTTTCTGGCTCCCAATGTCTCAAAAATCTGTTGAAAAGGGGCCAAGAGGCCTTTCTTCTCTATTTTTTGATCCAACAACATAAACTTGGCTTTAATTAGTTTTAGAAAAACAATCCCCTAAGAAACAGTGTAATTTCTTTTAGGCAGAAGATAAGCTGATGCTTTAGTACATTGAACCCAAATCTGACTGCTTACGTGTTCCAGGCAATGTGCTAGGGGCTGGGAAGCAGTGGGAATGAACCATCCTGCTGTCCCGGCCCTCACAGCTGTGCTGTGTGCGGTGCCTAGTTATTCAGTCGTTTCTGGCTCTTCGTGACCCCATGGACTGTAGCCCGCCAAGCTCTGTCCATGGGCCTTCTCTAGGCAAGGATACTGGAGTGGGTTGCCATGCCCTCCTCCAGGGGATCTTCCCGACCCAGGGATCGGACCCAGTTCTCCTGCATTGCAGGCAGATTCTTTACCAACTGAGCCACCAGGGAAGCCCGGCCCTCAGGGACTCGGTCTAGTGGTGAAGACTCGTAAACTAGCAGACAGGTGAATATGGGATTTTCGGACAGTGGGAGTGGGCCAGATAGTGTAGTTGGGGTCCTGTATAGAGAAATGTGTTGCCAACGTAGAACTCAGGTTTGGGGTACCAGAGAGGGCTTCCAGGAGGCAGTGACATCAAACCGGGACTGTAAAGCTAACTAGGAGTTAGCTACTGGTGGGGAGCACAGGGAGTGTCAGGCAGCTGGAGCAGCAGATGCCAACACCTGGGGGACAGAAAATGTACACAGTATGTTGGGGGAATCTGGAAAAATGCATCAGTGCTTGAGGGTGAAAGCAGTGGGGAGAGTCCAGAGAGATGAGGAAGAGATAGACAGGGACCGGATTATGGAGAGCCCTGAAGGGATTTGGGAAGGTTTTAAGCAGAGGAATACATGGTCTGCCTTAGGCTTCTAAAAGGTCGTGCTGGCTGTACATGTACAATAATGGAGGTGAGAGAGATGAATAGGATAGATGATCTTATCTGCAAAGCAGAAGTAGAGACAGAGATATGGAGAACAAATCTATGGCTATCAAGGGGGAAAAGGTGAGATGGGAGGAACTGAGAGATTGGGATTGACGTATATATGTTTTTGATACTATATATAAAGTAGATAACTCGTGAGAGCATAGTCGCAATGTGTAGTGCTGGGAAGTCTACGTAAGGTACTGTGGTGGCCTGAATAGGAAGGAAGTCCCAACGGGAGCGGGTATATGTATATGTATAACTGATTCATTTTGCTATGTAGTAGAAACTAACACCACATTGCTTTACAGCAACTATACTCTAATACAAATTTTTTAAAAAAATGAAACAAAAAAATCAAGGACTGGAATGAAGCCCAGTTGAAAAATGATTTTGCCTGAGATTTGTGGGGTGGGCAGAGGAGTTAAAAGTAGAGGCTTTATGAAATATATTCAAGCTTAAAGTCAGTAAGATTGGATGTTCATTTTAAATGTCATCATTCATATGTTTGACATATTTACTAAGCACCTACCACATGGTCAGCACTGGTGATAGGAATGCAGTGGTATGCCAGACAGATCCCAGACAGATTTGGGCTTGTATTAGGGCAAGAGATGAAATAGGAATGAGTGGATTCTGGACCTGAGGGACCAGCACGGGCAGAAGTCCTGTGACAGGGATAAGGTGAGAGGGGACAGGAGGTGCCCTCAGACTTGGGGAGGTCAATGATGTGAGTGTGGAGGAGGAGAAGCAGATTGGGCAGACGGGTGAGTTCTTTTTGGTCCATTGAGATGCTGTGGGCATTTTGGAGCTGAACCCCAGTAGCTCTTGGCCAGGAGATACAAACTTGTGGCTCTTCGTGGTATAGAAGCCGCTGGAGGAAGCAGAGTGGACAAGAGGACCGAGGAGGTGTAGGAAAGGCCGAGAGCAACACAGGCTGTGTGGCCTCAGAATTGGAGGACCACCACCCCGGGTTTCTCTTCTTCAAGGGGAGCTCTGAATTGGTGCATTTTTATCCCCACCTTTCTTAACAGATAGAATCCAGCATCCCGTTTCTTTCCACTCTGCTCAGGGAGCAGTTTCAGGGGACAGTGAATTGAAGCTGAGCCAGCGGGCGATGTGAGACTCAGCAAACCTGCCACAGCTCCATCTGCCTGCGGACGACACAGAGGCCGGAGTGATCCACCTTTCTCCACCCCGGTCAAACCTCTCTGTGAGAAGCCTATTTTAGGAGGTGTATTACCTGATCAGAGCAGTGGCGGGAAGTGGAGGTGGAATAGAAATACTGATAATTTTCATAGATGGGGTGATGTAACTTCCTGCCAGGTATCAGACTGGCCAAAAAATTCACTCGGGTTTCTCCATAAGCACTCACGGGAAAAGCCACATGAACTTTTTGGCCAACTCAGTACATCAGCAGATGCTTTATAAAGACGATCTCATGGAGCCTTATAACCACCTGCTGAGAGAAGCACTCTATTTGTCCCCCTTTTACAGATGGTAAAAGTAAGGCTTAGGGAAAGTGTGGATCTGGCCTGAAGCCCTACAGAGAAGAGATGACAGAGCCAGATTGGAACCCTGGCTCCTGAAGCCAGAAGGTGTCAGGAACTGGGGAGGATGCTGACAAGCCAAGTCTCAAGGAGAAATGAGAGAGTGTTCATGTGTTCAGAGGTCCTGGAGCATCAGAGGACAGATCAGTAGCAGAAATTCTGGGAGGCGCTTGTCGTTGTGTGGGAGGGGTGGGGAACAGGAGTGCTTGCCAAACAGGCTGTTTGAACCTAGAGTAGGCCTCATTGCCGGTCCACACGGAAGACAAGACCATCCCTTAAGCGACATGGTGGGGGAAGGGGTGGGGGTAGTTCTATTATTGGGCGAGACGTGGAATTACAGGGTTTACAGGGTTGCTTCCAACCTTTATTCTATGATTTTATATATTTGGAAAGTTCAGAATGCTCTGTGGTTGGGAGTTTCAGTATAATTCTACATTGTTCAGCTTTTTCTCAAGGGGTGAATTAGGCAGGATAATTACCTCCCTTAAAGTAAATATATGTCGTCATAGGTCACAAAAGGGTCCATTTGTGTGATACCCAGCTGACTTCTTATGCAGGAGATCCTTTCCTTTACTGAATTTTATTTTTTTAATTTATTAATTTTTTCCAGTTTTATTGAGATATTTGACCTGCAACATTGTATAAGTTTAAGGTGTACACCATAATGATGTGATGTATGTATCTATTACAAATGATTGCCACAGTAAATTTAGTTAACATCTGCACCAGTTATAATTTGTTTTTTCCTTGTGAAGGGAACCTTTAAGATCTACTCTCGATAACTTTCAAATATACAATACAGTACTGTGGCCTATACTTGTCACATTGTACATTGCATACCCAGAAGTTATTTTCTTAAATCAAACAGGAGAAGTTTAATATAAAGATTTTTTTTTATTTTTAAAAATTGAAATGTAGTTAATTTGCAGTGTAAGTTTCAGTTGTACCACATAGTGTGATTTGCAATTTTGAAAGAAATCTGAAGCCCTAAAATCAGCTAGAAATAACAGCTAATGGCCAGAGAGATGGTTGGGGCTCTGGAGCTGACCACCTGGGGCTTGTTCTCATAGATATCTGCTGACCAACTCAGAGTTTCTTAGCAGCAAGCCCTAGGTGTCAGATGTACCAGGGTCCTGCAGCTCAGTGGCAGGGTGGCACCAGCTGTTCTTCCGTTAGGTGATCCCCAGCCACTGTGTGAGTGACACAGGAGCCCTGGGTACAGTGATGAGGAGTTCAAAGGCACAAGTGGTCCAGGATCAGATCCATGGGCTTCTCATCCTGCTTCTGAACAACAGGAAGTCTTCCAGAGGATGGCTCTCAGGATGACTTTCTACCTCCTCCCCTCCAGACCCTAGAGGCCTGTTTTGTTGACTATCCTGGTGTTTACTTCCAGGACATCACTGATGGTTGTTCCTGTCCTTCCTCCCCTTTACTCCTTCCTCATCCTTTTCCTCTTCCTCCACTTGGCTAATGGTAGGTGAGGGGAAGCTTCCAAAGGTTTCCCACCAGACCAGAGAGGGTCTGCCTGGTCCTTTGTGAGGGTACCCATTGTTTGGGACCCTGGGGAAGAATCTGTCCCTGCCCCCACCCCCCTCTTTTTTAACTGGGATTCCTGGCAGATTGCTCAGTTGAGGACCATTAACTATGGTGGATGCATTAGCCCATGTTTTCAGGAGGAAATATAAAGTATGCCTGAAGTTTATTTGTTCAAGTATCTACTTAATAAGAATGTTGATTAGGAAGAAGAAACTTAATTTCCCCCCCTAGCTTATCAAAGTATTATGTGGCAGCGACTGAAAAATTAGGAAATACTAAAGGAAAAATTAGCAAATGGAATTGTGCACATAAAAGAAAATCAGTTCTTAATATTGTCACCAAGAATAAGAGGTTAACATATTAATCCATGTTCCAGGCATTGCCACTGATGAACAGCTCTGTTTACCAGTCATGTGGACCAGAGTTATAACTCTGGCCTTCCTACTTGTTAATTATATATGTCTTGGGCATCTTAGCCTTTTGGCAGCTCAGTTTCCCAACAGCAAAATGGTAATGATGGTAGTTCCTGCCTCATGCTGTGGTCCTGAGGACTTGAGAAGATTTGTAAGGGTCTCAGCCCGGTGGTGGGCATGATAATGTTTGCCAAACGCTAGCCATTATTATTAGAAATGGTGGCAATGCAGAACCTTGCTGCATGGGCCTGGCGCCCAGACTTCTGTTGCGATTATCAATGCAAGCAAAATTGAGTATGTCATGCTTTGTCATTCCAGGACACTGAATAGTGTCCAGTGCTTCCCATTCAGGACCTGAAGCTTCTAGTAAGGTGACCAGGTTGTGATCAAAGTTCAGAGACTAGTAGGCACGCTGCTGTTTCTCGGCCTGGTCTCCACTGGGGCCAAGAGGGCCGGGAGAGACTCAGTCACAGTAGACAAGTCCCTTGCCCTCCTCCTGAGCATGTATCTGCTCGCCTGTGTTCATCACTGTCCCTCGATCCTTCTGGAAGTTTCTAGTGTGAAGACACAGATTCGGTCTGACTCAAAATTCAAACAGAACTTGTTTCCCAGTAATCAGTCCCAGAAGTACACTGACTTCCTTACCCTTTATAAGACTTTTAAGTATAAGTGCAGAAGGGAAATACCAATGCCCGTGAGTGGTTTTGTTTTGGGTGTCTTGTTGGGATGTTGTTTAAAACAGGGGTTCCCAACCTCTGGGATCTAATGCCTGATGACTGATGTAATAGCAGTAGAAATAAAGTGCCCAATAAACGTTACGTGCTTGAATCACCCCCAAACCATTCCCTCCTCTCCCTTCCCTGGTCCGTGGAAAAATTGCCTTCCGGAAAACCAATCCCTGGTGCCAAAAAGGTTGAGGACCGCTGTTTTAAAACATCGGTTTGCCTATAGGTGTAAAATACACAGTTAAGAAGAAATGACAGCATGATAGGTTCGATTTCAGAGAGTGGGACGTGGCGAGCTGAGTCTCTGCCCGTTGTTTGTGTATCTCTCCCCAAGGCCTAGAGATGCTGGCTCTTTTGTTTTGAGAGTTTGTGTTCTCAGTTGCGCGCAATCTCTCTATGTAAGTTCATGTTCAAGGCAGTGCTCTTTATCTCTTGCAACATCTTGGCTGCTGGAAGGGCAAATGAGTTTTTCCTTGCCGTTTCTCACAAGCAGTGAACTGAGGTTCTTTCATGGTTTGTTTTCAGTACCTGCCACTCCTACTAAGGGAGGAGAAATGCTTCTTGAGGTTTCCCTCTGATCACTGAGGCATAATTCTTCTGAATAGAAAACTTGGCACCTGGAAAGCAATTTCAGGAGAGAATACTTCTCCACACCATTCCAAGTCTTGTGGCATGGTGGGGTGAATGCTTTCTGGCAGGGAAACTGGAGTAAAGAGATGGGCAAGGATGTTTAAGGGGGTCTGGGTTTGGAGGAGAGGTCTAGCAAAGACCGAGGTGACCCTAAACGTCTGTACACCAGGTGCCTGAGGAAATGATGAGGCGCTACTGCAGTCTACACCAGCACACACTCTTTGCACAGAACTGAGCTTGTTTTTTAATTTTTACTTTGTAACTATGCTGTGTGGCATGTGGGCTCTGAACTTCCCCAACCAGGGACTGAACCCTTTCTCCCTACATGGAAGCACCGAATCTTAACCACTTAACCACTGGACCGCTAGGGAAGTCCTTGAGCTTGTGTTGTAAATTTCAGTTTAGATTTTTTTTTTTTAATAATTGACTCCCACTCCTCAATGTTAATGGCCCTGATGAAAGCTCTTTCTATGAGTTATGTCAATATTTTTGTTGATAATTTGTGTGTGTGTGTGTGTGTGTGTTGTGTGTGGGGTGATTACTGAGCTGTGCAGAGATTTACTGAATTTATGAACATGTTCTAGCGCTGCCGTTCACTGTGTGTGTTCCTGACCAAGTTTCTTAAGGGACTGCAGCCTTACTCTTTAGTTGCGTTGGAATGATTCGGACCAGGTGCTGAGTCTTTCTCCCTCTGCATGGGTTTCATGGTGAAGGAAGAGAGGGGGAAGACAATGGAATAGCACTTGGGTGAAGTGTATAGGTTGTTGAATTCTTAAAAGGCCTCTAGAGCTTTGTGGTATTTATTACTAGGTTTCCTCATATTAATTCTGTTCCTTTGGTGCCTCAGCCCCAAGCCCTGCCGGACCCAAGTTTTATACCAGGTGTTTCCTTCTGCCTGAACATTCCCTGAGGCAGATTGAGCATGTTAATATTTCCTAAGTCAGACTTTCCAGCTCCTAATCATTGCAGAGTTCTTGGCAGACTTCCCTGTAGTCTTTATATTCACTATTTATTATCGAGGGTCTTCAACTTGGAGAATTGGATTCAGTCATGGTTTTGTTAGAAACAAGCCTTACTGTGGTTGGAATACCCTGAAATGAAAAGATAGATGGGGAAAAATGTGGCTGCATATGTCCTGCTTGGCTCAGCGAATTGCCTGCCTGTCACACACTGATTTAAATTTGACTTTTAAGTAGAACGCTTTGGAAAATTGAGCTAAGCCAATTCTCAGTGACTATCCCACCCCCACCCCCCGTCCCGCCCTGAGCATTTCTTTCCTTCTAATAATGTTGCATATTTTACTTTGTCTAGGATTCTCAAGAAAGACATGTCTGACAAGATGTCTAGTTTCCTACACATCGGAGACATTTGTTCTCTGTACGCCGAAGGATCGACAAATGGATTTATTAGCACCTTGGGGTAAGAGCACCTGGTTTCTTGTGTGGCAGGGTTTGTTTAAGACATTAGAACATCAGCTTCAACACTGTGATTTTTCTAGGACATGAATGTTCCCATTTTATTTGATTTTTCCAGCGATGGTTGGAATCACAAATATCAGATCTGATATTAGCCAGGTTTAACCTCTTACACAGAAATGCCATTTGCCCATCAGTTCTGCAAGAATGAAGTCTCATCAGTTAGTACTGTTAATTCAGAATTACTGTAATAGCCTCTTTCATACGTCAGAGGGAAAGTGCTAAGTGTATGGGATGAATGTTTAGATTAGTATTTACAGACCCCAGGGAAGTGCTTTCGCTTTGTAAAAGATCTTATTTTTAAGTGGTGACTTGTTTGTTGTACAGGTAGAGACCAGAACGTCTCAGGTGCTTCTCTCTCTTCTTTGAGGCAGAACGTTCTGCCTCAGATCGCTGTGTGCATCTGAAAGTTACAAATAGCACCAAGTTCTTTAAATCAGATTTCTGGTGTTCTGTTCTTTCTTCAGTTGTTTTTTTCCCCCCAAGCCCGTATAAATACATTCCCTAATGTATTCATTTGATTATCTTTTGCCTTCTCCTCCTCCTCCTATTGTCTGAAAGAGGAAATGAGAGGTGAATTAGTCCCGAAGGGCAGGCACAAGCAGAATGGGGAGTGAAGGTGGTTATCTCTGTAAGAGTTGTACATGGTCTGTAATGTCTTTGCATGAAAAGGAGTGGTGGGTGGCATTGTGGTGTTTGGCAAGAGCTGGTCTCAAATGTGGGGGCGGGGGAGGAAGGCAACAGTTTCTCTAAGAACCTCATTGTCACAGCAGCCAGAACCATCCTTTTTAATCAGACTTCCTATTTAAAGTATGCTGATTCTCTGGTATTCTGTAAAGTAAGTGTATTCCCAGGCTCTCATTCAGTTACTCCAGCCTCAAGGAGCAAGTTATTTCAGATAAAGAATTCTATAGCTCAGCTGGATCTCGCCGAATAAAGATTTTATTTTTCAAAAGTCATCCAGTAAAAATGAGTGATCCATGACTGCTTGATCACCAGTCAAGTGGCTTTTTGTTTTTTTGAAACCTTTTTAAACCTCTTTATACTAAAGACCCACCCTTCACAATATACCTTCTGTTGTTCAGTCACCGAGTTGTGTCTGACTCTTGGAGACCCCATGGACTGTAGCACACCAGGCTTCTCTGTCCCTCACCATCTCCCGGAGTTTGCCCAAGATACCTTCTGTAGCTTTGGCAGAGTCCTGCTGCTTGTGCCTCTCTGTTGTCCTTTTTTTCTTCTTGGCTAATTCCTTGCTTTTTCCATCTCTAGCTGAATCTTGCATCCTCTTATTTTTCTGCAACAATAAGTAGCAGTGGTAACTACCTATATGAATCCTGTCAGTGTTTACAGCTCTGTGCCATGTACTGTACATCCACCATCCCTTTAATCCCCAAACAGCTTTTTACAGTGAGCATTATTATTGCTATTTATGGGGGCAAAAATCTCTGAGCATCAGAGAGGTGAAGTCCCCTGCCCAGGGTTTCACAGCTACAAAGACTGAGAACTTCCAGACCAGCGCTTCTAACAGTTGCCCTTGGTGGGGCCAACTTCCCCTTCCTAGCTCGTCTGACCGCACCTCTCTGGCTGAATTTGCTCACCCCCATCCTGATGATCTGCCTACAACTCTCATCTGAATTCCTTGTTAAGCCTCAGGCCCACCTTATGCTCCATCTCTGGTCTGTGGCCCTAATTTCTTTCAATGGTGCCACTGCCTTTCCAGTCACCTAGGCTCACTTCCTGTCACTTGCTGAATCCACTGGGCCAGCACCTAAAATCTTAGTACGTCTTTTTCTTCCAGAGCCTCTCCTTTTAGGTTTCCTATGAGGTACAGAGCTTTATAAGAGTTTTCATAAGTATTGTGAACAAATTAATAATAAGGTCTTCCCATTTAACATGAGAATGACCCCTCTTTTTTTATGTTAAATTTGGGGCTCTAGTCTTTCCTTTAGATGAATATTTTATTCCCTTGGTTCTCTGCACATATTTGAGGATAACTGGTGTAAAAATGGATTTGGAAAATAAAATCTGACCTCTTTTTCCTTCTCATATTTTTACATTTATGGAGCGCTACTCGTGGATGACGATGAGTGACTGCCAATTTTTGTGGAATCAGCATCCAGCGCTATTTATGTAACCCCGTTCCATTTATATAGATGGAAGTTACCTCCAAATGGCTTTATTGACTCACTGAACTTTAAACTCACCTAGGGCCTTGGAAAGCCCAAGAGTGTGACATGTAGTGTCCAGAGAAGTGCTTCTCAATCATGTGCGAAACTTGTGAAAAATAAAGATTCTTGGATCCCGTCCTGCAACACAGCTTTAGCAGGCCTGGGGAGGATGGGCACTTGGTATCACTATATTTAAGAAACAAAAAATCTCATGAACATCTCCCTACTTGGGAATCCTTGAGACCAACTCTGCGATTTTACAGTTGAGGAAACTGAGACCAGGGGGAGTGAAGTGATACAGTCTGTGTCAGGCTGCTAGCAGGCAGCCGAAGGCCATCTACAGTTCAGTTTCTTCTAACCTAGAATGGGACCCTTTCTCCTAGCCATACCTCCTTGTCTGAGAACTTGATTAATTTACCAAGCCCTACGTTGAATATCAAGGCATGCCACCCTACTCCCCACCCCTGTCCCCAGCTCCTGCCTACACATATTAAATCTGGTGGTGTTTCCTTGTTTATACTTGGAGGGGCTCACAGTGGGCAGGGGTTTATGTATACACTTTCTGCTCTTGATTCGTGCATGAACGTTGAGGCTGTGACCACACGGTCCCTCTTGTTAATGAAGAGAGCCTATGTCTTAGAGCCGAAGGAGGCAAGTTGCCGGTGGACTGTTCTAGACACTTCGATTCATCGACTAAATAGATACTGAGTATTCAGCCTGGTTAGGCTGGCCCACACTTGCTGGCCCTGGGTGAAGGGTGGAACCTTCTGGGTCACAAAGCAGGCACGCTTTCTTGTTGCCTAGTGTATCATTTGTGTTTCAGCCAGGTGAGATGGGGGGTGGTGGGGAGGGACAGAGGCCAGGCAGAGGGAGCCTGGGGCAGGAAAGACTTAGGGTCTTCATGAGAAGATGGGAATTCTGATTTAGGATCTTGAAAGATGTGTGAAAGAATTTTAGGATGTGTTGGCAGATTTTGGAAAAGAAGCAGTAAGAGTTAAGGCTGGTTATTTAATGGTAACTTGCCTTTGGGATAAGACATAGATTAATGGAAGAATCCCTGGAAAACCATATTAGCTGGGAGCAAGTTTTGTGGCCCCTTGAAAAATGAGCCAGGCCTGCCAATACCAGTTCTAGGAACTTGGAAAAGTCATGTAAACTCCTCAGAGCTTCAATTTTCCTCGTCTGTTCAAAAAAAAAATTTTTTTTTTAACAAATCAGTTGTACAAAAGCATTGTACAAGTGATATTGGTCAGTTGGAATTTTAAACACGGGGTCTTTATATATAGATAGAGGCTGGTTATTTATCTGTAATTTTGTGCACTTTCCCCACTAGTCTTTTTGAAGCTCCAAAGTCTTCTCTTACTCCCATGCTTGTGTATGTAGGGTTCCTTCCCCTTGAAAATGCTCCCTTCTTCTTAATCCTCCGCCTCTCTTTCCATCTCCAACAGTTCCCAGTTGGGCCTCTTCCACGTGCAGCTTCTCAGGTAGCCTCAGGCACAGTGAGTTTCTGGCTGTATTTTGTCCTCTTCTCTTACAGCCTGCAGGTGATATGCTCCTTGTCAGTTTGTCTTTCTGGTTCCTGCATGAACCAGCCTTGAGCTCCCTAAGGGCAGGGGCCTGCCTCCCACCCATGTTCACATCCCAGGGCCTAGCTCAGTGCCTGGCATGGAGTGAGCCCCTTGGCTACCATTGGTTGGGTGCAAGGACCTTTTGCTGTGCCCCCGACCTAAGCTTTAGTACATGCTGTGCTCACATCAGGGCTTTCCAGGTGCCCCAGTGATAAAGAACTCACCTGCCAATGCTGGAGATGCAGGTTTGATCTCTGGGCCGGGAAGATCCCCTGGAGGAGGGCATGACAACCCACTCCAGTATTCTTGCTTAGAGAAGCCCATGGACAGAGGAGCCTGGTGGGCTACAGTCCATAGTCTGACGCAACTAAGCACGCACACGCTGTTTCACACACGCTCAGGTCTCTTCTGGATGTGGTTAAGTGAAAAGAGCCGTAGAAAACAGTACCTTAAAGTGTCCATTGCAGAAGCAGAGTCTTGGGCTCTTAAAGGAGGTTTCATTCCCTAGCTGGAGACTAGGGCAGCCTGTTTTGCATAGGAACAGTCCTGAGTATTTGAGTTTTGCTTAGTGCTTAGGATTTTATTTTCTTAGACTTGGTTTGATGCAACATTTACTTTCTTCTCTTTGCAGCCTGGTTGATGACCGTTGTGTTGTGCAGCCAGAAACCGGGGACCTTAACAATCCACCCAAGAAATTCAGAGGTAAGTTAGGGACCATTCCAGGGTGGGTCCCTTGCCTCATTTGAAAATTCATGAAGTCTGTTGCTATGTGTAGATACAGTTGTTGTTTTTTTGTTTTTTTTTTTAGTCAGTCATAGGTTTATTTGCCTACATATTTTTAAGATGTATGAGGCCAGTTTCAGGCTTTCTGAACTCTTAAAAGGCATACAAAAGTTCAGTGTCAAGATCAGGAAGGCTTGTATTAGGACCTTCAATTTTTTTCACTTGAATACATGCTGGTAAGCACAAATTCAGTTTAAAGCCTTACACTTGTGTTTGAACAAGTAGGATTTATGGATTGAATCGCAGGGAACATGTGGTATTTCAGCAGAACCTGGGGTTCCATTGGGAGCTTTGCTGTGCTTACATACTTCACCTCGGAGTGAGGCATTCTTATTATTACACTTACCTTTTTGAGTTAAAAGGCATAGGAGGGACAGTCTTCCTGCTGGTGGCCTTGCACTGTGGGCTTTCTTTGTGGACCTCTTGTGTTTGATGTCTTCCACGGAAGGTAGATTAGTGTATTCCAGGAGGTGTCTGAAATATAGTTGGTATCTTAAAATGAGAAACGTTCTGTTGTTATTTTCTGCTGCTTTTGTGGTTAGCGCTTCTCAGCTCTGGCTGCGATAGTAGAATTATCTGGTAGAGATATTAAATTACATGGCTGCCCAGGGCCCCTCTCCAGACCAGTTAAAGACTCTCTCAAGGTTGGGGGCTAGGCACTGGCATTTTTAGGGCAGTGATTTTTATTTACAGCCAGGGCTGAGAACCCAGCGGGGTAACTATTTGACGGATGGCCTCTGTCCCAGAAAGTTTAAACCTTGCTGTTTGCAGATTATATCTTTCAAGTTATGACTTCTTTTTGTTCTTACGTGATTTAGAAACTGTTTGAGGTTTTTGAATAAAATCTCCAGAAATTAGAATAAAATAGGCAGTTGTTCAGATGGAGAGAAGCCATTTGGAAGGTGTTCGGTGTTGCGCTGCATCCAGTTGGTGTGAGGCTGCCAGGAGCATGTTTTCACCTGGGGAGGGGGCTGGTGGGAGTCCGTTAAAAAAAAAAAAATCATTGGCATAAGCCTATACACCTCTGTTGCCTTTTTCTTCTCAGTTCCTGCTCCATGTCACCTTCCAAAACAAAATCCTGAATACAACAGAAGGATTTGATCCAATGATCATAATTCCCATCACTCACTCATAGAATTAAGCCCTTCCTTCTGAATTACATTGGAGAAGGCAATGGCACCCCACTCCAGTACTCTTGCCTGGAAAATCCCATGGACAGAGGAGCCTGGTAGGCTACAGTCTTTGGGGTCGCAAAGAGTCAGACACGACCGAGCGACTTCACTCAACTCCACTCTGAATTACATGATGTGCTGGAGTTTTACCATTTAAAAGAGCCAAGCATGAGAGACTCCGTGCCAACACTGAGTGTGACCACACTCATACTGTGCTGAGGGCTCTGCCAGCATTTCTAGCTGATGGAGGGGGTCTACTCTCCCTGGGAGGGGATTGAAGCCCTGGAAGGTGGAGGTTTAGTAGCTTGTCTGGAATCATAGAGTTGTTGACGGATGGAGTAGGAACTGGGATTCTCAACTTGGGCTGAGAAATCACCCAGGGGACGTTCAAAAACACCCACTGTTGAGTTCCACCTCCAGAGATTCTCATTTAACAGGGTATTTGAGATTTTGAAAATTCCCTGGTTTGAGTCTCCCATGCAGCCTAGGTTATGAACCACTGCTCTTAGGGCCTGAGCTATAAACTCATGGCTTTATTATGTAGCAGGAAGCTGGTCCACATAGTGCTTTTACAGTTGGGACCAAGTGGAAGGGATGTGGAGCCTATTGCTTGGGTCCAACATGAGCTCCTATCCTATTCTGCACCCTGGCTCTGGGAGCAGGGAAAGGAAGCTGAGAAAGATGTTAGCAAACTGTTTAGAGTTAACCAGTGGCTGTCTGAATATAAGTTTGCTGCCGCTGCTAAGTTGCTTCAGTCGTGTCTGACTCTGTGCAACCCCATAGACGGCAGCCCACCAGGCTCCCCCATCCCTGGGATTCTCCAGGCAAGAACACTGGAGTGGGTTGCCATTTCCTTCTCCAATGCATGAAAGTGAAAAGTGAAAATGAAGTCGCTCAATCGTGTCCAACTCTTAGCGACCCCATAGACTGCAGCCTTCCAGACTCCTCCGTCCATGGGATTTTCCAGGCAAGAGTACTGGAGTGGGGTGCCATTTAGAACATTGAAATAAACAAGATCATAGCCAGGGGAAGTCAGAAGAGATGTATGTTTTCCTGGCGCTAGGATAAAAGTGCCTGGTGCTTAGATGTATATCTGGTGGCTGATTGAAAGAGATTTTTTTTGAGATAAAAGTGACAATTCCTGTAGAAGCTATTTGGAAAGAACCAAACTGGCAACCCACACCAGTATTCTTGCCTGGAGAATTCCATGGACAGAGGAGCCTCACAGGCTACAGTCTTGGGGTCGCAAAGAGTCTGACATGACTGAGTGACTTTCACTTACTCAAACTCTGTTTATGGACTGGCTTGGGTCCACCGGTGGTCACGTGACAGTGACTTGATTTGTTGACTGTCTTTCCCCATAAATTAAAAATAAAGTGTTCTAGGTTGTGAGGTTCTTTGTACTTGTCGGAAATCTGGTTCAAAACATGCTTTGCAGCAGGCTTTGTGAATGTAGGTCATGGCTGCCTCAGTTCCTCATGGTGAGTGGGAGGCTGTCTGCACACAGGTGAGGGGCCCTGACCCATCTCCCGTTGCAAGCACTGGAAGGTCTTTTGCACCGTGGAGCCCGGGGGGTGTTTTCCAAAAAGTTCAACTGTGGTGTAGTGTTTGAAACATTTTTCTCTAAAACAGAGAGAAAGGTGTTTCTTCTGAAAGGGATTACTGCCTTTCCAAATACAGATCTGTTTTGAAGGCTCAAGTCATTTTGATGTTTAGAAATGGTGCATTGGGCAATTGGGTGGCATTTCTTGTCCATTTCCTTGCTGTGCCAATGCACCCAGAAATTTACCAGACACGTATGGAAAAGTGAGATGCTGGTGAGCGGCTGGTTAAAATGATGGAGTCTTTACCTTAGCGATCAGCCAACTATATGTAGTCATTTGGGTTTGCTGTTGCTTCCTTGCTGTGTTACTTCCTATATTGAGAACCATAATAACTTGTTCTTAAGTAAATGGAAACCAGAGGCCAATTAATGTAATACTCCCTGTGGCTTCTGACTTGAGGTTTTAATTCTGGGAGCTCCTCTTGAAATCTTCCAACCTAGCGGTTAATAACATAGGCTGGAGGATCGGGCTTCCAGGGTTCAAATCCAAATTCTGATAATTCTTAGCTCTGTGACCCTGGACAAATGGTGTAACTTCTGTGAACCTTGGTTTTCTCATCTGTGAAACATGTGATGATATTAGTCCCTTGCTCAAAAGGTTATTGTGAGGATTAAATGCATGTTCCAGATTTAGTACTGATGGTCCTTAGTTAAGGGCTTGGGAAGCCTTAGTTACTCCTGTATTTTCATTCCCAGTTCTCAGTACAGAGCCTGATCCTCATAGGTGGTGGCAGAAGGGACAGCAACTGTATGTGAATAATGATATGAGAATAATTATAGATGGTTCCTCTTTTTATCTTTAAATGCTTTGTGGGTAGCAGTGTGTACCTGGACCACATGGGCCTGGATTCGAGGCTCAGTGTTCCCATATACAAGCTGAGTGACCCTGATAGATTACTTAAATCTCTGAGCTTATTTCTTTACTTATGAAATGGAGGGAAAATCATTCTTTCCTCATAAAGATATAGGAAGGAAGGTAATATGGCTAAGGAGCCAAGCAGAGTACTTGGGTACACGAGGCTTGCTCAGGTGACTGGAAGCTGTTATTTTTTCATGGTAGATGCTGATGAATTAAACTGTTGAACACACTTGCTTCTTTCTGATGAGTAAAAGTACACTTCCAAGTGAATTGCTTTCTTTGCGATTCCTCTGAATGTATCTCCTGTCCCTGACGTTGTTGTGGGTAGGAAGAAGAGATTGGCTGAAGTTCTGTTTCATGGAAGCCAAGGCATTTTCATTATCTGAATGAATTTTGGACCATATCCTTGTCCTCTCAGTGATGAGAACTGAGCTGTAGAATCATTCAATTACTTTAGTCCTTTTGTTAATGTGGTACCATTTTAAAGCACCCATGTCAGTAGAAGGTAAGGCAGAATCTCTTTTCTTCCTCATGGGTGTCATTTTGCCCGTAGTTTGAAAATAGAGAAGGCAAACATCAGATTGAAACTGGGAATAGAAATTTTGTGGTCAGTGATTTCCTTTCTCTGGATTGTCTTTTCCTTTTCATTCCCACCCATCCCTTCCCTGTCCTAAATACGCTGGCATATTCTACAAAGAGAAGATGGAAGCTAAAGACCATTGTCCATTTCCATCCTAGAAGGTCTGCTGTTTTAAGTTGAACCCCCTGTGTTGCTGGAGTAGAAGTAACTGGGGCTTCTGGGAAACAAGATCATCTTTGGTGTTGATGACATTTATTGTGTGATCCCTTTTTTTCAGATCGGGGAAATTGTCCAGTTCTTGCTCTGAAAACTTGATCTTCTCCGTTTAGGTCAAGAGGCTAACTTTGACCTCACATTCTTGATCTTGTACAGATACTACGCTATCAGTGTTCCCAAGGTGTGAGAGATTTTTAATCTTGTAGTTAAACCTTTAGTTTTAGAAGAGAAGCTGTTTTGAATGGTAACTCAGAATTAAAGCTGTGGGGAGGAGCTTGGGCAGGGAAAGGTGAGGAGAAAGGAAGCATTCTGATATCTTTGGTGGTTCATAGGAACTGGGGAAGAGCTCAGAGATCAGGCTGAAAGTGTGTGTATTCTAGATCAGCATCTCCCTAGTCCTCTGTGTTTCCTCTTTCCTAATCAAAGTTGGTTTCAAGTGCAGTATGCTAATGTACTGTGAAAATGAGTCAAGCATTAAGGTCCTTCTGTGTTCTAGCTGCTGGCCTTGATGAAGAGAGGTGAGATGACTTGAATACAGTCTCCCTGGCTTTCAAGAGTCTTTACAAGTGTCACAGAGAAATAGACCCACATTATAAATAACAGTACCAACTACTAAGGGCTTCCCAGGTGACGCATTGGTAAGGAATCCACCTGCCAAGGCAGGAGATGCAAGAGACACGGTTTGATTCCTTGGGTTGGGAGGATCCCCTAGAGAAGGAAATGAGAACCCACTCCAGTATTCTTGCTTGGAAAATCCCATGGACAGAGGAGCCTGGTGGGCTGCAGTCCCTGGGCTCGCCCAGAGTTGGACATGACTGAGTATACATGTCACGTTAACACTGATAGAACATTTACATTTATATTGTGCAAGGCACAATGTGGATTGTGGATTCTCTCTTTTAACCTCTGTAACCTTCCTGTGAGCACAGATATTGGTGTTCCCATTATATAGATGAGGAAATGGAAGCCCTGAGAAACATGGGTCAGTTAAATCTCTCTTCTTAGAGTGATTGTTATTCATTCCACAGACATTTATTGAATGCTTCCTATGCACCAGCCGTTTATATTCCAGGGAAGAAAGATACATTCTCAAGGAAGTCAGTGCCAGTTCACAGTTAAAATCTTTAAGAAACATGATGAGAGTGATTTGTTGTCCACATGACAGCTGTTTGTAAGGGAATAGAGGCCCAGCTGGTGAAATATCCTTCTATAAAGTATGAAAGTCACCCCTGTTATCTAGTAGTTCATTGGGGCAAAGTAGATAATGCCACTTCATGTGCGTTCTCTCCTGAGCTTTGCAACACCTCCTCAGCCCAGGGTGTGTTTGTTTTATGCCTGATGCCTTTTGGGCTGACCAGGTGGAGGACCTGGCCCAGCGTCGCATGGCTTGTGAGTGTCAGAGTCAGACCAGAACTCCCTTGCAAAGGCCTGAACCCATGCTTTGCTCTCCCTCTCCCCGGTGGAACCTTCTCAAAGCATGAGGGTTCCTTCAAGCCATGGTCCTGTTACCTACCATCTCTAAATGAGAATAGACTAGGTTATTACTTCTCTGCTGTCTGTCCAAGCTCTTTTTAACTTTAATTTAGGATGGTATGAATGAGGAAGATGGAAGCCTTGGATCCTTTGACTTAATGCATTTTTAACTTTTTACCTGTCAATGGGGCAAGCTGTGGGGTATGCAATCTGTGACCTGCAGCATTCTTTGAATTCTATTTGTAGTGCAAATGAGGGTCTGTCCCCTGAGTGAAACGTTGGCTGAAGACTTAATAGCTCAGTATGTGTTCATTTTAAAACTATGAGAGCCTAGGAATCGTACTGGGATGAAGCAGAGTGTGTTGGTTGGCTATGGTAAACCACTCTGGATCTAAAGGCATGGCTGTGAACTCGAGGATCAGACTTCTGGTCTTTTCATTTTCACTGGACTCTTCTGTAGTCGCAGAACGCTTGTACTGTCAGCCTGTGTTTCAGAGGGCGTGTGGATTTACTTATCTGTCTTTGGCTGTGCTGGGTCTTCATTGCGGCCTAGGCTTTTCTCCAGTTACAGAGAACAGGGGCTACTTCTCTAGGTGCGATGCATGGACTTCTCGTTTCAGTGGCTCCTCTTGTTGCGGAGCATGGGCTGTAGGGCACGTGGGCTTCAGTAACTGTGGCTCGTGGGCTTTAGAGTACAGGCTCAGCACAGGCTTAGTTGCTCCAGGACATGTGGAATCTTCCCGGACCAGAAATTGAATCCATGTCTCCTCCATTGGCAGGCAGATTTTTTATCACTGATCCACCAGGGAAGCCCCTCCCTCGTAGCAGCTTTGAAGGGAGGGCCTCAAATAAGAATGGCATTTTTTATGATCAAGTGATGAGAAGTATTTGCATACTAGCAACCTACTTATCTGATAATAATCTGACCCAAGATTTAGTCTGAGGTGGGGAGTGGCTCTTGTAGGAAAACCATTAGTATTGGAGTAAAGCGCCCACCTAACCTGAGAGCTAGCAGCTGGCCCAGGCTCTGCCACTAACCACTGTGACACCGTGGGGGAAATCACTGCATTTTCTCCAGGCTTCAGTTTTCCCATCTGTTCAGTGGGCTCTAGCTTGAAGCTGTGATCAGCACCAGAAGCAGGCTGGTTACCATTTCACAAGGCAGCGGTGGTGTCCAGGAGCCTCATGCTGTCCAGAAGTAGGTTTCTGTTTCTTTGGGATTATAGGTCTTCTTTGTCAAGATAAGACAAGTGGATGGAAACAGCCATGTCTTATTCTAAGGCCAGGTGGGGACACGGCCAGGATCTTGGGGTCACCTGGACTAGAGTGGTGGTAACAAACTCAGCACTCAACTTTCTTTCATACCCGCTGTCCTTTGCTGCCCATTGTCTAATTGTTGCTAAGCAACATTATTTCTGCCCTTTTTTTTCCCCCTTTTCTTTTGGCAAGGCCTTGAAGGCATGAACTGGTATCTTATTTAGTTTTTAAATACCCACACGCCAAGAGGAGGGCCGCCCTTAAATTTTGTTTGTTCTTTTGATTGTAATTCATGATGGGCCTTTCGCAGTGGGACTCTGTTTCTGCCTGTCGTGTTAAATAAGGCAGAGAAATCAGTCTATTTAAGGTGCTTGTCAAGTATATGCCTTGAGGCACATTCAAGGTTTTGTGTGTGCGCACGCAGCTGCTTTGTGGGAAAAGTCTCTGGCAACTTATTCCATATTCACAAAATCAACTCAAATTTAATAAAAAGATTAGTAGGTTTTTTATAATCTTCATTTCAGATTTACCCGCTTATCCCAATCTTGCACCAACAGACTCCATCTAAAGGGAACAACACTGTAATTTAAATCAATTCCCCCAGGCAACATAGAAGGCTCCCAGCATGTCACACAGTCACTGGTGTGATGCCTGCCACTTGATTATACCAGAGTCCCCCACACTGCACGTGGCCCTTATCTGGATTCCTGCCTACTTGCTCAAAGCTTTGAGATGCTTGTCTGAAGGTGCTGGGTATCCTGCGCATGGGCATAGGAAAGCTTTTTGCTCCATTGCCTTGGATGGCTTTATTTTTGAATAGCTGAGTCACCCCTGGAAAGTAGACCTTAGACCCCTGTTGTATATTCGTTGACGCACAATAATCTATTTGCTAATGGAGAGCACATTTCAGCTTTGCATGCACAGAGTGCTCCCAGAGTAAGGGATCTGTTTTCTTTGTCATCTAATTGAATCTCAGGTCTGCCGTTGTGGCTTCCTCCAGTGAGGGCAAAATTAAAGTGGACAGAGAGCATGTGCAATTGGGTCATGTTTTCATACTGCTCTACAGTTATCCTGAAAGCACAACCTAGTGGTTGATGAAGGACTTTCTTTTGGCAAAGGCTTCTATAATCTTGTCTTCAGAGCATTGATGAAGATGTGCAGTGAATCACTTGAGTTTCTGGTAACATTCTCCCCCCCCCTTTTTTTTTTTTTGACATTTGAGGAAATGAGGGAGATTTAGAAAGTCTCCTGGGGTCAAAAAAGCAATTCCATGTCAAAATTGGGATTGGGACGCACCTTGGATCTCCTCCCACACTATCTTTTTTGTTCTGTCATTTCGTGTAAATAATGATAATCTAGTTTCCATAAGTGCAAATTAATAGTCAGTACCATGTATTGATATAGTGATTTCATACATTAATGAAATTTTATCTATTTAACTTTGATAGTTTCCTTTACTTTCATTATTTAGCCCTCATCACAACCCCGTAAGGCAAGCTACAGAGCAATGAAGTCTTCCCCTCCTTTTATAGATGAAGAACTGATATACGATAGGTTGGGTGGTGGTCCAAGTTACATAGTGCAAAGTGGCAGAGCCAGGATTTGAACCCAGACAATATGACATCAGAAACCTTCTTTTTAATACCTACTCCAAACTATCTTTAGAAAGAGATGGGCCTTCGAGTTTTCCTTTGCAAAATTACTGAATTCCTTCTCAACTGGTTTCTTCCTCTCTGTTGTTCGGTCACTCAGTCATGTCCAACTCTTTATGCCCCCACGGACTGCAGTATGCCAGGCCTCTCTGTCCTTCACTGCCTCCTCGAGTTCTCCCAGATTCACATCCATTGAGTCGGTGATGCCATCTAACCTTCTCATCCTCTGTCATCCTCCTCTCCTTCTTGACTAAAGTATTTCCCAGCATCAGAGTCTTTTCCAATGAGTCAGCTACTACCAACTCTTCTTCTCTGCTACCCTGAAACATGACATTCTGAGATGTGCTACCCAGGAGCAAATATCTTCGTACGAGAGGTACATGCTAACTGCGTACTTAACAGCCTTGAGCATAGTGTTTATCACAGCTGTCTTCTGTTTTTGTCTCTGCAGCTAGATTTTGGAGCACCTGGAGGGACCAAATCTTTTGCCCTGCCCTCCTGGCCCAGTGCCCAGCATAATGCTGGTCTTTAGTTAAAAGCTGGTTGAAAAGAATTTCATGCTTGTTCTAAAATGGTTTTCACTGTTCCCAGCTCTTACAGTGTTTTTGCTGAGGACATTTTAGGTTAGCTGAAGGCTGATTTTTTTTTTTTTTTTAACAAGGATGCCTGATGGCGTCCTATCTCTCCCCAAACTACCTGAGTCCAGAAAGCTTTCTGAAAACAGATTTCTTATAGTTGACTTGTCTTCTCCCAGGAATGTGGACTGACTTCATCCTCTGAGGGTATCTTCTTGATGCCTGCCCCCCACCCCCACCCTGTGTTGGATCTTTTTTCTCCCTTGTGCCTACAGTTTTGAGATTACCTGACTTCATTCCATACATGATCATGAAAAACAATAATTCCCTTCCTTCTCTCTGCTTGGCCTTTAGGCAGAGTCATGGCATGCCTTTGCTCTTGACTGGTGGAGCATCCCTGTGGTGTGGTGGTATGTCATCCCCATTTTACACTGGGTACCCTGAGCCCAGAGAGGGTTAGTAACTAATCTGGACTAAGCTGGGATTTGAACCCATGTCTGGAGGGTTCTTGACGGTATCTCTACTCAACCACTTGAGTGAACTAATAGAGTTGTGCTTCTCCAGAAATGTCTGGGGCCGCTTAGCACCTCCTGGGGTTCCACGTTTAAGTCATACTGCTCCGTGAGGATAAATCTAAAGGAGCGATAACCAGAATAGGATAGGTCTTGAAGCAACGATGTTCGTGCTGAACTGCGAAAAATGGGAGAGACCATGAGGCATTTTAGACGAGTTGAGTGACAATATTTCTCACCTAAGTTGCTGCCGTGGCCTCCTTGTTGGTTTCTGCACTTGCTTCTTGATCCTTTGTGTCTGAGCGTGGGGCCCGTCCCATCTGTTTCCCATGGCCAGAGGAATCAGTACAGGTCTCGTGATGTTACCTGGTTGCTTGGCACCCTCAGCAGTTCCCCACTTGTGCTTAGGATAAAGAACATGCTTTTGGGGTCCACAGGGTCCTGCATGAGTCACCCCGCTTACCTCCTAGGCTCACCTGCAGTCCCCGCTCCATGATCTCTGCTCCAGCCACACTGAGTCATTTCGTCCTGGCTGTCAGGGAACTTGCTCTGCACTCTGGGCGTTTCCTGTCCTTTATCTTCTCTCTGAAATGATCTCCCCATCTCCATCATGCCTCCTGGGACCCCTCATCGTCCGCAGCCCCTGGAGCTGGACTGCTTGGGTTTGACCCTCAGCTCTGGTTTTGCTGGTCATGTCACCTTCAGCCTCTCAGTCTCTCCATTTTCTCATCTGGAAGATGGTAAGATTATTGTATGTGCCTCACGGTGTTTTGATGAGAATCAAAAGAGCCTGTCCACGTGAAACACTTAAGGAGTACGTGGCCCAGATTAAAAGCTCTAAACAGTTGGCTGTCAGGGCTGGGTTTTGCCTTCGCTCTTACCCACCCCATTCATTGTGAGCTCAGAAACCATGCCTGTCTCCTCTAAGGCTTTGTACAGGCAGGCTCTTCCATATTTGTAGAATGAATGAGGAAAAGAATGTGCATCCAGGGATCTTGCTAAAACTCAGGTCCTAATTCAGTAGGTCTGGATGAAGCCTGAGATTCTGCATTTCTGACAAGCTGCTGTGCTGATGCGAGGCCCTAAGGGACAACGGCCAGTTGTCTTCTCTCGCTTTAAGGCTGTCATGTGGATGAGGGATGTTCAGAGCCCAGAACAACAGAGAATTAGGGCCAGCAGAGTCCAGTGACCAGAGGCAGAGTTTCAGATTTTAGGAACATGCTTCTGACTGTCATCAGTGCTGAGCGATTGCTCAAGGAAGAGGCCCACTTCAAAGGATGGGTTTCCCCTCATTCACAGGAGACTAAGCATTTGTCAGAGATGTTGGAGACAATTTCTACCGTGGGACAGAGGTTAGGTAGATGATCCCATCTGTCTGTGTTTTCCCATCGAAGGACCCAGCTGTTTCTTCTCTTTCTGCTTCCCATGGAAGCACTGTGTTTGGGGACATTGGGTCAGCAAACAGCTGGGGAGAGTACAGACATGCTGTCCAAGTGAGAAGCTCTCAGAGAACTGGGTTCATTTCATTTTGTTGAAGACCACTGGTCATAGTGGAAAGATGGGATTATTGAATATTTGAAAAAGTGAGCAAATATAAAGAAACTTACCTATCTGAATCAAAATCATCCCTAATCTGGTTTAAATGAATAGGTAAGATGATGTATTGGGGGGCGGGGGGGGCGGTAGGTGACTGTAGGCTTAAGAAGTTCTGGCTCTGGGGTCAGACTTGGGTTCAGGTCCCTCTGCCCCACCTGTCATGAGCTGTGTGGCCATGGGCACATCACTTAACCTCACTATACCTTAGTTTCCCTGACTGGTAACTATGGTTCATAATAGTACGGAACTGAGGCATTGTTTTAGGGTGAGGTGAGTCATGTAGGGAACACAGTTGGCCGCCTGCCTTGCACGACCTGAGCACCTAGTAGCTGAGTAGCTGGTGTGGCTAAATTTGCAATTGCCAACTTTCAGAACATCTCTTAAGAAGATCAAACACTGCCCTTCAGACATTGATACATCTCTTTTAAAGCTTCAGGATGTGGACTGTTCAGAGGTATCCACTGCCAGACACACTTTAACCTTTTTGAATTTCTTACACTTTATTGAGCGAGCTTATGATCAAGAGGAGCTTGAGAGCTGTAGCCTTTTGAAAAGGAGCCATCAGGCTGGTCTCTGCTTGCATAAGCCTCGATCGCAGCCTCAGTTACTGATGGGGCCTTTGCTGGAGATGGCAGACCCATCTCATGTATAAAATTACAGGCCCAACCAAGAGAGGAAGTTGTGTTTATCTTCACGCAAGCAGCAGGCATTCCGGCCACTCTTGACAGACAGGAGGCAGATATTGCCAATCTGCTCTTTTCCTGAAACTCCCCACCCGGCTGTGTGTTCTTTGTGAGTTCGGAGAGGTGCCTGCCACTTGGCCTGCAGGGAGACAGGCCTGGCTTTGAGCACAGTTGAGCTCCCTGGAGAAAGGATGTCCAATGGCTACTTTCTCGGTACTATTGGTCAAGGCAGGGGCCAGCATGCCTCCCAGAGAAGGCAGAAATTGTGCTTGTGTCCTCTGATTTGGGGAGCAAAGTGGAGAGTGGCCACAGGTGTGGGGAGAAGAATATGCCCCTTCAAAGAGTCCCATGTTTATCCCCCTGACAAAGCCATAGCTGGAGGTCAGTGCAGAAAAACTCCAATAAGAGCAGTTGCAATAATTGAGAAAATAATGTCAATACTTCTCTTATTGACATTTAGAAGTTTTTTCTTTTTTTTTTTTTGGTCTGGTATTTTTCCGGGTACATTTGAGTTCCAATTTGGGTGCTTCTGAAATGTCTGAATATTTTGTGCTGCTAAAATTACATGTGTCTAAAAATGTTATCAGCGATTACACTTATGTATAAGCTCACTTGGACTTCTGCTAGCAGGTTTCGGAGACTGAGGTCACTGTTCCCCATAGCCATTCTCAGAAACATGGCATTTTCAGGTAAAGGTAGAAAACAGAATAATCCAGCCTAGTTTAGCCATCAAGTAAGAGGCCTGCTCTTGAGAACTTTGCTTCTGTCTTGTCGACAAAGAATACTGGGGTTTTGTTGCCATAGTTTCAGTGAAAAATTTGACCTTAGCTACAATAACATACAGTTAGAAAGAACTAGCTAATCGGTTTTCTAAAATTAGTGTTCTCTAGTACATAAACCAGTAAGAACAGAGTATTTAATTAAATATTACACAAGGATATAAAAGCCCAGGGGAATGCAGTTACTTGATTGGGGCAGAGAGAGGAAGGAAACCCATAATCGACCTTTACTGATCTCTTGCAAGCTAGAAGAACTTTTTTTCTTTCTTTTTTTTTTAATGTTAGCATTGACTATTTTCAGATCTGTCAGGAATGAATATATAAAGCTGAGAGAATGAAGCAGAACATTCAGCATTATTTCCAGTTGTCCCTTGCGGGGTATAGACTTGCATGGCAAGAGCTGAAAAGGATGTTGGGCCATTATTCTCTCAAGGACACTTGGTGGTGGTCTCATGGTCAGCTTGGAAAGGAGAGGCATGTCAAAGTTTATTTACTGTCTGAAATCTTAGCCACTAGGTTCTAGACTTTAGTTCCTTTGAGTGCTGAGTGTGTGATTAGGGGACCAACACCCTTTCTTCCTTCTACCCCACAATTAGTTAGGCTTTGAGTGCTGACTGCTGCTGCTGCTAAGTCACTTCAGTCATGTCCGACTCTGTGCGACCCCATAGACGGCAGCCTACCAGGCTCCCCCGTCCCTGGGATTCTCCAGGCAAGAACATGAGTGGGGTGCCATTGCCTTCTCCGTGAGTGCTGATTGAGCACTCCCAAAATGATCTGTATGTAGATTATGCAAAATTTGGCATTTCTTGTCACCTACCTGTTAAGACCCCCTGCCTTAGCTGGTCTTTTGGTGATGGCTGAAAATGTTATTGATATTGTGTCAATCCAGAAAACTGTGTTAATATTTCTGGAGTGAAATAGGTTTCAGGCTCTGTAGTTTCAGGACATTTATTCGGATCCCTGGGGCATCCCTGTAAAGTGGTAAAGAAGCTACTCAGCGGCGAAGAATCTGCTGGCCAGTGCAGGAGATACGGGTTTGATCCCTGGGTCAGGAAGATTCCCTGGAGAAGGAAATGGCAAGCCACACCAGTTTTCTTCTCTGGAAAATCCCATGGACTGAGAAGCCTGGAGGGCTACAGTCCAAGGAATCGAAAAAGAGTTGGACACGACTTAGTGACTAAATAACAGCAGTAACATTTAGATCCCTAGTTGATACTCTTGTCTAATATTTCCACTGCCTGCTGTGGATACTACAGAGGTGCAATTGAGTTCATCTCTTTGCCAGGTTTATTACTGGTTGAAAACATGGTTCAGGGTTTTCTGGAACTTCCACTGTTGCATCTTCTTATCAATAACATTGTGATATTGTTCTCTATTAGTTTCATTTTTATGATTTCAGCCTTTTTTACTTGAAAAGAAATCCTGTCATAGAATTTGAAGTGTAGGCCATATTTAAGGGGCTATTAAATATGAACTTTTTCCATTTGATTTTTTTTCACCATTTTGCATGTTTCTGTATTGGTGTCTTAATTATTACAATGGAAAATATGTCCTTGGCAAGACTCAGAAACATAGTCTCAAAGGTCGTTGGATTGTGCAAGCTTCTTGATTATTTACGAGGTCATCTACCTGAACAAATAGAAATGGTTCGAGCCCTTAAGGAATTTGCAATCTTAGGACAGATGAGTGAGGAATACTTTAGGGATTATTCTTGGAGAATGTTGAATCCTAGATATGGTTTTTATTCCCGTGATGTTCATTGTTTCCATCAGATCAGTATGCCCACAACATTTGAATTCATCTTAATATTAGCTTGAGAAAAATTGCAGTTAGAGAGCTTTCTGAAAAGTGACAGCATAGGTTTTAAGTGCTTCCAATTGACCTAGCTTTCACTATCCATGTGTTCTCAGGCCTTGGCGTTAATGCGGATAGCTGAATTGATTATAGTTAGCAAATGCCATTGAAGAGGTTGAGTGTCTGGCTGGTGGAATGGTGAACTAGTCAGGACTCTTGGTTGTGAATAATATAGCCAGCTTGAACTATCTCAACATAAAGGGGCTTCCCAGGTGGCATTAGTGGTAAAGACCCTGCCTGCCAATGCAGGAGACATAAGAGGCCTGGGTAGGGAAGATCCCTTGGAGAAGGAAATGGCAGCCCATTCCAGTATTCTTGCCTGGGAAATCCCAGCGATAGGGGAGCGTGGTGGGTTACAGTCCATGGGGTCGCAAAGAGTCGGACACAACTTATCCAATAGACAACAAAACAAAGGGACTTTTTACTGGCTCAGATAGCTCCTTCATTGCATGAAGGGCAGGGGTGCAGCGGGGGTCAGGAGTGGCCCCATTCAGGCACTGAGCACCTTCAGCAGCCTGCTCCTTGTCTCTGCTCTCTGCACATCAGTTACTTGGAGCTCTTCCTTGTCCTCATCTAGTTTTGGTGTCAGGGTTGTACTGTGCTACTGTAACACCTTGTGCAGTGTTCCCTGGAATTGTTTTTCAATTCTTTGGGAGAGTTTGAATAGCATTGGAATTACCTCTTCCTGGAAACCATAAAAACCTTTATGTTTTCTTTATGGCAAGATAAACAACTTACCAGTAGACCATTTCTTTATGTCCCTAAAGGGCTGTTTCTCCTTGGGTCAGTTTTACAAGTTGTCTTTTTCCAAGAATGTAGACATGCCCTCTCAATTTTCAAACCTGTAATATCCTTTTATTATCTTGTTCATCTCAAGAAGTGTCTGGTTTGGTCCCTGTGGTAGGTTTAACTGTCTCCCTCTCTCTTGTAATGTCCACTTTGTAATCCCCAGAACCTGTGAATATATTACCTTATTTGGTAAACGGAACTTCACAGACATGATCACATTAAAGATCTTGAGATGGGAAGATTATCCTGATGTGATCACAAGGGTCCTTATAGGAGGGAAGCAGGGGGTTGTGGTGAGTAGTAGATGATGTGAGGATGGAGTCAACAGGAGCTTGCCTGACTTTGAGCCAGGGAGTGCAGGAAGCTGGAAAAGGCAAGGAAATGGATTCTCCCTTGAAGTCTCTGGAAGGGATGCAGCCCTGCTGATGGCTTACTTTTATTTTTTTTATGTTTATAATTTATTTATCTTTTAATTGAAGGATAATTGCTTCACTGAATTTTGTGGTTTTCTGTCAAATCTCAACATGACTCAGTCATAGATATACGTATGTCTCCTCCCTCTTGAGCTCCCTCCCATCTCCCTCCCCGTCGCACCCTTTTAGGTTGATACAGAGCCCCTGTTTGAGTTCCCTGAGTCATAGAGCAAATTCCCATTTGCTGTCTATTTTAGATATAGTAATGTACATTTCCATGTTACTGTCTCCATACATCTCACCCACTCCTCCCCTCTCCCCATTTCCATAAGTTTGTTCTCTATGTCTGTTTACTTTTAAATTTCGTGATATTGAGAGCATTAGACGTGTGTTACTCCAAGCAACTAAATTTTGGTAGTTTGTTACAGTATCAACAGGATTACTATAATATTCCAATATTATATATTTGTTTGCTCTCTTTTCTGGATAAGTATGGGCATGTTTGGGCTTCCCTCATAGCTCAGTTGGCAAAGAATCTGCTTGCAATGCAGGAGACCCAGGTTCAATCCCTGGGTCAGGAAGATCCCCGGGAGAAGGAAATGGCAATCCACTCCAGTATTCTTGCCTGAAAAACCCCATGGGCAGAGGAGCCTGGGAGATTTAGTCCATGGGGTCACAAGAGTTGGACATGACTTAGCGACTACACGACCACCATTGGCATGTTTTACTGTTGGGTCAGTCATCAGAAGGGCTTCCCTGGTGGCTCAGCTGGTGAAGAGTCGGCCTGCAGTTCAGGAGACCTGGGTTTGATCCCCGAGTTGGGAAGATCCCCTGGAGAAGGGAATGGCAACCCACTCCAGTAGTCTTGCCTGGGAAATCCCATGGACAGAGGAACCTGTCAGGCTCCAATCCATGGGGTCCAAAGAGTTGGACACGACTGAGTGACTAACAACTTGCGCTTTCTTAGTCGTCAAAAAAAAAAAAGCCCACAAAGTTTGGCCTTACTGATTCTAAAATGGGTTGGCCTTGAAGTTCATTCATTTCTGTCCCTTATTATTATCTTCTTTCTACCGTCTTTGTTTATTCTGCCCTTCCCTTACTGCTCTCTTTTTTAAAAATTTATTTTAATTGAAGAATAATTATAATATTGTGATTTTTTTTTTTTTTTGGCCATACATTAACATGAATTGGCCACAGGTATACATGTGTCCCCTGCTTCCCACCTCCCTCCCCACCCTGTCCCTCTGGGTTGTCCCAGAGCATCGACTTGGGGTGCCCTGCTTCCCTTTACTCTTAGGTTGGATAATTAACTCCAAATCTCGAGCCCTTCTCACATTGTAATTCAAGATCTAAAGCTGTAAATTTCCTTTAAGATTATTTTATCTGTATCCTACATGTTTTAACATGTAGTATTTTTTATTTTTATTGAATTTGAAATACTTTCTTGTATCTACTATCATTTCTTACATCTATGAGTTGTTTAGAAGTATTTTACATTTTCAGTTGTATGAGGGATTTCTAGTTCTGTCTTTAAAAAAATGTTTTATAACTTAGTTGTATGTTGGTCAGACAATATGATCTGTATGCTATCAGTTCTTCAAAACTGAAGAGCCTTGCTTTATGGCTTAGCTTGTGACCTATTTTTATGCTTATTCCAGTGTACTGGAAAGAATATGCTTTTTCCAGCCTAGAGTGCAATATCTATTATATGAATTCATTAATTTCTTGGGTTTTTTTTAATTGTTGTTTTTTGTCTGTTGCATCTTTTAAGACAGTTGTTAAAATTTCCCACTGTTAATTTTCTGGAGTTATAGAACTATTCTGTATCCTATTTATGTTGGTGATTATATAATATATGTATGTGTTGAAACTTGTAGAACTATATACCAAAAAAATGAATTTTACTTCATGTAAAAATTTCAAAAGGTTTAAAAATTTCCCACTATTACCGTGGATTTGTAATTTTGCATTGTATTGTAATTTTTAAGTTCTTTTGGCTAGATTTTTTAGTTTTTAGTTTAGTGACATTATGTCAGTAAAGGCTAACACTTGTAAAATTGTTATAACTTCCTGGTGAGCTAAGTGTTTTATCATTACACAGGGAACATTTTTATCTGTTTTATGTCTTGAGGTCTGTTGTTGTCTGTTACTAATAAACCCACACCAGAGTTTTAGTTAGTATTTATTCGGTATAACGTTTTAAATTATATCATTATGCTTTGGAGATGTTTCTCATAAGCGCACATAACCGGATTTTTAAAACTATTCTGATTATCTTTGTCTATTCATTAGAATGTTTAGTCCATATACGTTTGTTGTAATTATGGTTTTGGATTTACAAACTTAGTTTTTGTTTTTCTTTCTTACCTCATTTTCTTTGCCTTCTCTTGCCTTCTCTAAATTTCATGAAAGGCTTTTCATGTTGTTGTTGTCCATTCCATTTTTTCCCCTTCTACCAGGTTGAGGGTTATACTTTGTTTATTGTAGCAGTTACTCACGATAGTTCAATGTGTGTATCTAATTAAGCCTAATGTTAATAACTATTGTTATTTTCTGCTACAAGACAAGGACTTTAGATTTTAGAACATTTTGATTTCCATCACCCTCTCTGAGTATGCTCTTTCTAGTACCTTATATTTTATGTAAGCTTGCATATTAGATATGTTTTTTTATATTGACTTATAAGTCTTTTTCATATGGACTTATATTTTAGAATTCCTCAAACTGTATATCTGGGATAATTGTCTTTCTACTTCAGAAACATTCCATAGAATTTAGAGTGTTTGTTAATGGTAAAATCTCTTATTTTCTTTGAATATACTCATTTTTTGTTTGTTTGTTTTTCTGAAAACTTGGCTTTTATTCTCAAGTGATAGTTTTTCTTGGTATAAAATTGTAAGTGGGTGAGTACTTTGTCTTAGCATTGTTTTTTTTTTGAAGAGGGTTCCATTTTTTACTGTTAAAAGCGATTGGCAGAAACTTAGAATTTTTCTCTCTGATTGACTTTAGGATCTGCTCTGTCTTTGCTTTTTGAAGTTTTTTATTGGTTTGATTCCAGGTGTTTTTTTTTTTTTTTTTTACCCTGCATGATACTGGTTAGATTCCTGGATTGAGGTTATTTTTTTTTATAATAATCATTGAAAATTCTGAGCCATTATCTATTGGAATACTTGCTTTCCCACTGTCTGTTGTCTTTTGGAACTTTAGTTGGATTATGTTTCTTAATCTCTTCACCTTTCCATCTTTGCTTTCTAGCTTTTACTCTGAATGGTTTTTTCTGCTCTATCCTTACTAATTCTGTTTTATTCTAATCTGTTTTTTGTTGTTGTTGTTGTTCTTTGAGAGTCTGATTTCAATTCTGTCAATATTTTTCATTTCTGAAAGCTCTCTTTGTATCTTCTAAAAATGTTTAATCATTCCTTCGTATTCTGCCATGTTTTCCAGCCTCTATTTTACATCTGTTGCATAAAAAACAGCATAGGTTGTTTTCTAAAGACTGCTACATTTTGAAAATAATTTTATTTATTTGTTTCTTTTTGGCTGTGCTGGGCGTCTGTTGCTGCACAGGCTTTTTTTTCCCCTCTGGTTGCAGAGAGCAGAGTCCGAGGCAGCAGTGTGCAGGCGTTTCTTCGGGATGCCGTGTTGCAGAGCGTGGTCTCCAGGGTGGGTGGACTTCAGTAGTCACAGCGTGTGGGCTCAGTAACCGTAGCTCCTGGGCTCTGGAGCACAGGCTCAATAGTTATGGCACATGGGCTTAGTTGCTCTGTGGCATATGGGATCCTTCCAGATCAGGGATCCAACCCATGCTCCTTGCATTGGCAAGCAGATTCTCTACCACTGAGCCAACAAGGAAGCCCAAATCATAGTTTTAAAATATTCTGTCTAAAAATTGTAAGAGGTGAATTCTTTACAAGGCTTAATCTATTTTCCGTAGAGGCTGGTTATAAAACTGATATCTTATTTCCCTGTATGTTTTGTGAGTTTGACTATTGCTTCTGTTTCTTCCTCAGCATCCCAGGTTTCATCTCATTGGTCAGTACTGGGTTCTATACTATTTCTAGCTGCGAGGAATTTGGGGGAAGCAGCCAGGGAAAGAGATGTTAGAAATCAGCTAGGGTAGACAATGAGATTTCTATAATGTGACATGCTGATTGCAACACAGGGCTCCACATGGTTTTCCTTTATCTGATTCGTAGTGTTTTTCAGTGGCTAAAGAATACTGACTTTTGCCTAGAGTAAATACTTCAGTGTATCTATGTGTAAGAACAAAGTTTTTTCCCAGTTGAAGTTAACCTTGTATAGCCATCTTAAACGGAAGCAGGCAACCAAGTGTGTTCACCAGATGCCAGTGTCCACCTTTAATACGGTGGTTATTAATGAGAGCAGATAACTTAATGAGTGATAGCCATTTGATTTTTTTATTTTTTGGCTGCCATGTAAGAGGTATGCCCCAAGTGAATTTTTTTTTTCTTTTTGTTCATAATTCCTTTGTTTGGCCAAGTGAGTGGGACTAGGTGAAGACAAGCTTTTCAAACACATGACTGGGTTTCCACTGATCAAGTCTGGGGGCCATCTATCTCAGTTATTTTGGAATGACACTGCCAGTTTGCAAAGGGAAATGGATAGTCATAGATCTTACCGTCATCTGTCATCCCTCTTATGTGATGGCGATGTTGGAGGGTCATTCTGTGAGCTTGCCCTTTGGTTTGCTTTCATTGGAACAGGTTCATAGGGACCAAAAGCTTACTTACAGTATCCAAAACAGTTTGCTCTCGGATCCTCAAAAAGATTAAGCTGGAGAGAAAAAACCTAAAATAAATTAGATGATCTATTTCAAGTTCAATGTTTTTTTTCCTTTTTCAACTTGAGGAGGAAGTCATTTTTCTTGGAAAGTGGTAGGGAAATCTTTCCTTTCTCATTTCTAGTACTTATGTATGGAGGCTGCATATGGTATAGAAAAGAACTTGGCTCTGGTAGCATCATTATTGGGTTCAAATCCTGACGAGTGTGTGATCTTGGGCAAAGTATTTAATTTTTCTGTCTTGATTTGCTCATGAGTAAAATGATAACAACTTTAGAGGGTTTAGGAAACTCAAGGGTAAAAGAAGCACTGTGAGAGCAAAGCCAAGGTCACTGTAAGTGGGTACTTAGCACTCAACATTATTATCATGATGATGATAAGGTTTTTTCCCCTTATTTTTGAGTTTTGCTTCTGAGCTGGGAAAGGAATTCTCCATTTTGGGGGGAAAATAGACTTGAGGAGCAGAAGATACCTTCTCAAGTCACCATAAGAAGACATTGGAATTTCTCCTGTCTGTGTGTACATATACTCAAGCCTTCCATTCACCTTTGTATATTCTAATCATCATCTCAACTTGGCGAAGATGGTACATTATAATCATTTTCTAGTTGAGGGAAGATGCCCATATAGGTTATGAAATTTGCCCAAACTCAGAATTTTAGCAAATGATACATATAGCAAGTCTTGCTGCTAAGAGGGAACTCCTGAACCTTTCCTCTGCTCAGAAGTTCTTGCCTCAAGGCTCTGCCTTGACTCTGGGTCTCACTTGAACTGAGTTCTTCTGTCCATTCAGTAGCAAATATGTGTTTGGCCTTCAGCCCACGAGTCTGCACAATGTATAATATTTTTGGTTGTTTCCTCTTAGCCTTAATCTCCACAAAAGGATTGCATGTCTGAAGATGGGACAAACAATTCAGGGAGTGAGGGGGCTGACTGGGAGTGTCCAGAAAGCAGCCTGGTATTATGAGTCAAAGGACCAGAGTCGACCTTTGCTTTGTCCCTGACTATCAGCGTGGCCTCAGGCAATGCTCTTGACAGGTTTGGGCCTTTGCTTCTTCATCTGTGACGTGACAATGCTGGCCAGGAGAACGAAACGTGACAAAATTCTATTGAGTGGCAATCCCATGCAAGGCCTGAGTTAGGCACGGTTTGTATTACAATTGTATTTACAACCTCTTAAATCAGTCAGGTCCCCTCTATGTCTCTGATCGCTTTTAATCTCTAATTGATGAAAGATTAGGCCTAACATTTTGTTCTTGTATCCCAGTTAGAAGAAGCACATACCAATCCCTCCAGTTTATCGCCTATGATTTCTTAATGTGGATAAACCCCATATATGCAGTTAAAAACAACACTTGGCTAAGAAGTTATAGCAGTGTCTAAACTTACCCAGAATGGAAAGCCTTAACTAGTAGAAGCAGTGAAAAACTGATTTCCTTACATCATGCTTCTGGGCTCCCTACCTCTGTGTTGCCATTGATGACATGGATTTGCCTCTCTTGCTTGTGCCCTGGTCCAATATGGCTTCAGAGGACTTGGCCATGTTGGGGCATGGTGGTATATGGTGGTGATAACAGATTTTACAATCGAACCTGCTGGGTTCAAATATTAGTTTTGCCATTTACTATGTGCTGGTATCTCAGGACTCAGTTACTTAAGCTATAAAATATAGCTCATAAAAACCCTCATGAAAACCCTCATTTATTGAGCACATATATGCTGAGCACTGTGGTATTTTCTATACAATTTAGTCCTCACAATTAGCCCATGAGATTTTTTTCCTGTTTTACCTTTCAGAAAACTAAGATCAAGTGTTAGTCACCTTTCATTTCAGTTCAGTTGCTCAGTCATGTCTGACTCTTTGTGACCCCATGAACTGTGGTATGCCAGGCTTCCTTGTCCTTCTCTCTCTCCCAGAGTTTATTCAAACTCATGTTCATTGAGTCAGTGATGCCATCCAACCATCTCATCCTTTGTTGCCCCCTTCTCATCCTGCCCTCAATCTTTCCCAGCATGAGAGTCTCTTCTGATGATTCAGCTCTTCGAATCAGGTGGCCAAAGTATTGGAGCTTCAGCATTAGTCCTTTCAATGAATATTCAGGACTGATTCCCTTTAGGACTGACTTGTTTGATCTCCTTCAATCCCCCTTCCTACCCAGTCACATTGGGATATAAGTCACTCCAAATCCATGGGGTTGAGCTTCCAAATGTACCAGAGTCATTTTCCTCCTTCCTACCCTGCAAAGATTTAGAAGTTGTAGTGTGGTGGGTGGCATATGAAACAGGTTACCAGACCATTTCTTGGCAGGAGAGCCTGAGATATCATTTAGGTAATTTTACTTCACTCTGTTAAAGTCACATTTCTTCTGTACCCACTTCTGATGCACATACAAGCCTGGCTCAGTCTGGGGACTGCCTGTGACAAAGTCATCCTACTTCTTATTTCCCATGTTGAATTAATAACCAGACCCTCTCTTAACTTCAGGCACTGGTCAGGGTTATACAGGGTGATTGCATGAGCACTGGTCCAGGGATTGTTAGAAAACATCATGTTTTTATTCCTTTAAATAAGATCTGTCCCCTGTCCTGCCTAGGTTTGTCTTCAGCAGTAGATAAAGTTAATAAGACCTTGATCTGACTGTAAATGGCAGATACTGCTAAGATTCAATTAAAACCAGTGGAATTGAATTTGCTTAATTAATTGAGAATTATGTCTCCGTCAGTGTTCATCATCAGTTTTCTGCCTCTTGATTGTGCTGCTTTCTAAAGCCAAGTTTGAAATTCCTTTTCCATGACATGTTCTAGCCACATGAGTCAAGAATTTGAAGTAAAAGAGGGGTATGCCTGTGAGTGAAACTAGGGTATTCTCATCTTTCTAGTAAACACTCAGTACTTTACTTCTCATTTCTCGGATGGCACGTCAGTTTAATATAGTTCATGAAGTTTTGTGGCTGTTTGATTTCCCTCATGCAGAAAATAAATCTCAGCACCTTTTCCTGAAGCCCGTATTTCTTCTCTGGAAATGTACAGGTAGTGATGAAGGAAGCCTTTGTCCTGTTGATTGGAATTGTGCTACTCACCTTTATACTGGTTACTTCCATTCTTTCAAGGTGACACAAAAGACGTTATTGGGGGAGGAAGGGTGTCTTGCTCAAGTCATAGATTTCATCTGGGGTCTAAACCTGGGGACTAATGATTAAGATATCTTTTCATCTTAAAGAACTTCCCGGGGAGCACAACCCAGTGTCACGACCTAGAGGGCTTGGGATGGGGTGGGAAGTGGGAGGGAGGTTCATGAGGGAGGAGACATTAATGTATACTTATGGCTCTTTGTTCTGTGACAGAAACCAACACACCATTGTAAAACAGTCATCCTTCAATTAAAAAAAAAAACAAAGAACTTCCCAGGACCCTATATTCTCTTTAAGTCAGAGGGACAAGTTTCAAGGAAGTGTTTGGTTTTTACCACTTGGGGTAAAATTGCTCCAGTTCTCACCAATCTGTAAACCCTATTAAGAAAATTTAGGTTGTTAACTTGCTTTTCTCAGCAAAAGAAAAAAAAGAAAAAAATCTTCGTGTTTCTAAGGAATCACTTTTCAGGAGCACATGGCTTGTTTTTCCTTTTGGTCACAGAGGGCAAGTAACACAAAACACCCTTGGTTGTCCATTTAGCAGGAAACAATTCTTAGTTTCTCTAGATTTTCTGATTTTTAGAAATCACTGGTTTAAAAGGGAATTATAACATGAAAAAATATATATTATTTTAAGTTTTCAAATACTGACTTTCTCTGTAGTGAATGTCTAGATGAATACGGTGGTTTGCTTTTTCGTAATTGACGAATGCACTGACATGGCTATATACTAATCTTTCTATTTTATCCCAGTGGTTTTTTTAAAATTAAAGTCACACAAAAAGACTCACCAGGGCTGTTTAAAGCAGAGGTGCTCAAAATAATTTTTCTCTTACCAAAAAAAATAGAAAAAAATCCTTACAAGTTTCTAAAATCCTGACAGTTCCATGGTGAAGGAAGGATTCAAGTGGTTTGTTCATTTCTCACAAACATCTCTATTGAAGTTGGAGAGATTTTTTTTTTTAACGTGAAACATTATGACTCTTCCCCCCCCACCCCCCACTCCAAACTCTAACTTGGATTGCTGAGATGTAGCAAACTGTCAGTGTTAACTATTGGTTTCTTTCTCTGGACCATTTCTCTGCATTTTCTCTTGTGGAGTTGAATCTGGTCTAGTCAATGCTCTGCACCATGTGGGCATTCAGAGGAAGGAAACGGGAGAAGGGAAAGGAGGTGGCTATTTTCTACTAACTGAAAAGCCAACGGTGGTGGTTTTTTCCCTGCCCCCAAGGAAAAAAAACAAGATTTTCTTCTTGAGACATCCCTTCAATGCCTGTGTTTTCTTTGCGAGGCCATTTTTTCTTGCTGATGAAATCAGTGTCTGCAGCATTTCCTGTGCTTTCCATCTCTCTCTTTATAGTTATAACATTCACCTGTCATTGAATCAGCTAACAGCTTGGCACATATCAGATAGAAAATTGTTCTTGGGGAGTGGGTTGATTTCTGGCTATTAAAAATTCCCCAAGACATCATCATTCTCTGAATAGGGCCACCTTGGAGTTTTCTGGTACTTGTGTTATTAATATTTAGACCCTGCTCCAAAGGGCCACAGACAGCTCCTTCTGTACAGTTGGAGCCCATTAAGTATAGATGCCTCAAGCCCAAGTGACAGCATAAAGACACTGATATATCTGCCACCTGAGTGCAGAGTAACCATTTAACCCACTGACACAATGGCTCCTACCTCACAAGGCTGCAATGATGATTTTCTTGGCCATTTCAGATAAATCATTTAGTGCCTGGTACATAATAAATAATTGAAACTATTGGGTTTCTTGTGTCTGGCACATAATGTTCCTTAACTGTTCAAAAGCAAAATAGCAAACCTGAGCACATTATCAGACCAATTATCTTTAAGTTAGATTTTATCCATGATATTAAGACAAGTGACATGCTTTGCCAACATGGGCTTGAAGTATATTTGAAACGTTGATTTGTGGAAGTTTGAGATGACTCCCTTGGGAGCCAAAATGGCTGGAGAAAAAGAGGAGGACCAAGACCAGAACAGGGCTGTCTGGCCTTATGTTTACGTCTTGCACGGAGCGCTTTCCCCACTGTGTCGAGCAGACAGAGCTGAAGTGCTTATGTGTATGTGTGTAAGGGGGTGGCGACTTGGCAGAGAAGATGCCAGCTGTGGCGTCTCACAGCAGAGGTTTGGAGGCTAAGGATGGGGCTCCAGGGAAGTCCCTCCGCCACAGAGTATGATTTTTTGGTTTTGTTCTGGCTTTGGTCTGCACAGAGAAAGAAAAAAAAAAAGACAGAGACCAGCTGCTGGAGTCTAGAAGGGAGTAGTGGGCCTGGGGAGTGTGTGTTAGAATCAGCCAGTGTCGTTGTGTTTCGGGGACGAATATCTTACTTGCCCCTCTCTGTTGCTGAGATTGAGAGATGTGAAATCATGGGACGATTCAGAAACGTCTCCTTAGAAAAACACCATCTTCTCATCGCTTCAGTGTACAGGGCGTTTTGTGAGGACAGAGCTTTCTAATCTCTCAAGCACTGCCAAGAAATGCTTACGCTTCTTATCTAGAGAGTTTATTCCTCATCTCAATTATAAAGGATTGAGTAGATGCTGCACAGTTGACATTGGTCCTTGCCCTTGATAAAAGGTCATAAGAGAGCTAGCCCCAGCCTTGGCCAGTGATTTAGCACCAATGCAATAAATACTTCCCCAGATCTTGACATATTAATAATATATGCTAATTGAAGTGGGGTAGATAAAAAGATAATACTCCATGTGCAGTGCTTTTAATAGTTTCTAAAGACTTATTCTCTTATACAAATGAGGAATTGGAAAATCAAAGAGGTCAGGTCGAGGTTATATCAGTGGTAAGTGAGAGTTATAGCTGCAACTATCCTGTTCTTTTTCTCTTCTGTCTGAGACATGTTCACTTAACTTTTAAGAGAAAGGATAATTTGGTGGACTCCCATAAATGTTTATGAAGTACATTCTGGAGGTACCGTGTTGTAACAGATTGACTGTTAATCTGGATCTCAGTATAGCAGCAGGAATCCTATTTGTACTTTTTATCTGGTTTTAAAGGGTACTTATCACAATTTTAATGACAAAATAATTTGAGTAGCAATTTATTCTATGTGTACCCTCTGTGGCTACAGCATGGCTAGAGGTTGATCTTTCTTGTTGACCTGAGGATTCCCAACTCAAAATGAAGTACAGAACAGGTCCTCAAGAAAATCTTATTGAAATCTGTAAAGAACAGAGAGGAGGTGCTGTTTTATTGACATATCAAGTGCCATGGGAGCATAGATGAAGTCTGTTGGGGAAAGGGTTATTGACAAAAGCAGGGAGACTTTGAGAGAAAACGTACTAAGCTAGATGATGAAGGATGGATGGGAGTCAGAGATGTATGGAATGACAGGGGTTGGAGTAGATCAAGGGGAGAGGCATCGACTCTCTCTCATAAGGGCGCTAATCCCATTCACAAGGGCTCGGCCTCATGACCCAGTCCCTATGCAAGTCTCTCAACACTGGGTATTAGGTTTCAACATACAGTTTTCAGCTGACACAAACTTCGAGACCACAGTAGTCTATGAAAAGCAGAGTTGGTGATAAATTCTATTCTCTTCGGTAGGTATAGAGACTCACTGTTGTCCATGAATCTGGCATTTCTCAATAAGGATGGGAGCAATACAGCATTGTTCCTATAATCAGAAGAGAGTACAATGTTTGACACATTACACATTTTCCAGGGTTTGAGAGAATAAATTTTTGTCCAGTTATATAATCAATACTTTCCTTTAGGAACGTTAATCTGGTAATACTAGATATTGACTGAGTTAATAGATTTGTGTGTGTGTGTATAACATGAATCAATTGAATTAATATTTTTGATGCCTGCTGTGTTAAGCATCATGGTAGGAGCTGGGGACATAGAGTGGTGAGCTCATTGGTGGATTGGGCTGGGGAGACAGAGGGCTGTAGGGAGGTAAGAAAGCTAGATGGGAAGGTGTGAGGGTGAGATAGCAGGTCTCATCGGCAAGATATATGGAGAGTAAACGAGACGGGACCGAAGTTCTGGTTCACTCAACAGTGACCATGAATCATGACTAGTGTCGGTGATAGAGAGCGTTTCTCTCATTGGTCATCGGGAGGATGATGGAAACATGCCCCTGATTTGCAATGGCGATGTTGTGTCGTCTTGTTTGTGGGTAGATTAATTGGATCACATGTGTCTGTAAATGATGGTGTAAATATATTTCTGATTACAATCCACAGAAAAAGCAAAGATGGCAATAAAAGAGCTGTTGCTTATGTATCAATTAATAGAGCAACTCTCTCTAGAACACATGGTGCTGGTGTGGGGGCTGGGAGTGAAGAAAGATTTTATTACCAAGAGCATGATCTACTGATGGAACTGAACCCACACAGTGTGTGTTTCCATCTGGCAGGGGCTGTACTTTTGAAACAATGTGCCCTGTTCCATAGGGTTTTCGATAAATACTGAGCAGAGTGGATTATTAGAGAATTCAGCGTTATTATTTATAGAAAGCACCAGAATCCCATAGTCAAAATCAGGGGATTTGAGGGCTTGGAATTGATTGCAAAGATTGCTGAATCCAGTCATCCCTAATTCTCCCTGTCTTTTTAAGGAAGCTATTCTTGTGTGTTTACTAAGGTTAAGTGGTATAGCCAAGGTTGTACAGCTAATTTTATTACAGCACCTAGACCAGAACCTAGGTCCTCACAGGTAATGGATCACTCTTCAGCAGTTTAGTGTCTATCCTTCCAGAATGTTTCCTGTTCTTTGAAAAACGTATACGAGTATATAAACTTGTACATTTTTGTGAGTTGTCTTCAACTTGTAATTATTCTTCTGCAACTTGATTTTCTCACCTGGAAGTATTTCTTTAACCTGTATTTTTAAAAAGTCATTGCCTATTTATTTTCAACTGTTGAGGATTATTCCACAGTGTGGATATGTCAGAGCATGACTAAGCATTTGCTGAATAATATATCTGTATCTATATGAACAGTACTGAAATTTATGTATCAAAAATTTATACAGCCCACCCCCTACTTTGTGTCAGATGCTGTACTAAAATTAACTAATTTAATCTTTTAAGTGCCTCATGAAGCTGATCTGTTTTACAGATGAGGAAACTAAAATAGATAAGAAATTAAATAATTAGCTTAGCACTCATGGCTTGAAGCCAGGATTTGAATGCAGGCCGTCCAGCTCCAAAGCCTGTGTTCTTAACCACTGCACTGTGCTGCGTTTTACCTTACATTGCCCTGTGTTCACATATACAACTGTTTTTGTGCATGAGTAGCATAGAAAAGGAATTATCGAAGCAACTTTTTAATGAAGAAATGACCAAACATTCAGACACAAGATGGCTTCTGAGTTTTTTTTTAAATTGGAGTATAATTGCTTTACAATGTGTTCCTGCTGTACAAAGAAGTGAATCAGCTAAGCTTATACGTGAATCTCCTCCCTTTAGAGCTTCTCTCCCGCCCTGTGCTATTTTTTAAAACTTACTATTATTTTTTTAATTTTTTGGCTGCGTCATGCAGGATATGGGATCTTAGTTCCCCGATGAGGGATTGAACCTGTGCCACATGCAATAGATTCTTAACCACTGGAACTAATTGCTTTTTATGGCTTACCACTCTTAGTCCCCACAGCACCTAGCCAGACAGAATCTCTTACTGTAAGAAAACTACAATGTGGTAGTAGTGGCCTCAGATGGCCTCGGATCACTCAGTCACACTTTTATTTTTTCAACTTTGTTGACCTATACTTAACATAAAACATTGTGTAAGTTTAAGGTGTGTAAGTTTAAGGCGTACAACCTGTTGGCTTGATAGGTTTATATTTTACAAAATGTTACCACCATAGCTAACACCTGCATCATGTTGCACGATCACTGTTTATTTTTTTGTAGTGAGAACATTTAGGATCTTACTGCCTAGCAACAGTCCATTATATAATATAGTATTGTTAACTGTCATCACCCTGCTGTACATTACATCCTCAGAACTTATTCATCTTACAACTGAAAGTTTGTACTCTTTGACCAATATCTCCCCTTTTCCTCCATCCCTTAGTCCTAGTAACCACTATTTTGGTGTCTGTTTCTATGAATTCAGACTTCTTAGATTCTACACACAAGTGATGTCATACAGTATTTGTCTTTCTTCTTCTGATTTACTTCACTTAATATAATGCGCTCAAGATTCATGCATCTTGTCCCAGATCAGTATGCGCTCCTTTTTCATAGCAAAATAGTACTCCATTGTGTGTGTGTGTGTGTGTGTGTGTGTGTGTGTGTGTGTGTACGTACACAGAGACACACACTACATCATTTTTATCCATTCATAGGTTGATGGACACTTCAATTGTTTCTCTTTGTTAGCTATTGTGAGTAATGCTGCAGTGAACAAGGGAATAAAGATAACTCTTAAAGATAGTGATTTTGATTCCTTTGCATATATACCCCGAAGTAGGGCTGCTGGATTGTGTAGTAATTTTAAATTTTTTGAAGAATCCCCATACTTTTTTCTGTAATGGCTATTTCAGTTTATATTCTCACCAACTGAGATCACTTGTTTAGTGAGTGGCAGATGGTGGCTGGAACCTAGGTTTCACTAATTCCAGAGCCTCAGTTCTTAATACTGTTTAATTTCCTTTTGACTGTGGTCATTTGGGCCTCCATATGATGAAATATTTTGGCTAAAGCTTTGATTTGACTTTTAAATAGTCATCTATGCCTTTTTAGCTTAATTTTTTTTCTTTAGCATTTGAAATTAAGCTTATGAAGTAGGAAATGGCAACCCACTCCAGTACTCTTGCCTGGAAAATTAAATGGACAGGAAAGTCTGGTGGGATACAGTCCATGGGATTGCAGAGTCGGACACAACTGAACATGCACACCCTCCCTTATGAAGTGATTTTTGTTTGAGATTTCTATTTCCTACAGATTATTTTTGCAGATTCAGTATTTTTCCCCTCTATCAAAATTATAGTGCATGGTTACGACTCATAAGTTTGGATGAGGGTAGGGTTGTTCTCTGTTATTCTAAATGTAAACATGGATCAGGAAGTTCATGTGGATGTATACTTCACGTCTCTCAAAATGCAGTGGTTTCAGCATTCATTGTAAATTCACTCATGCTCATAAATGCATGGTGTGAATCCACTGAGTTTTAACATAAGCTTTGCTAGAACTGCATAAGCTTCTCACGTTGCTCCCCACCTCCTCCTATAAGAACATTTTCTGCCCACTCTGAATAAGTTTATAGATATGTTTGAACAGTCCTCAAGCAAATGAACTTCTCAGTTCAGTTTAAAAATGGGGAAAATAGGCTTTGGAATCTATTTTCTGAGTGAGAATTTCTTCTTTCATGTGACAGATTTAGTATGTATAAAACATAGGAAGAAAAACATCTTAATTGGAATTAAAGCCATTCTGTTAAATGCTTGATATGATAAGGGTTTGAAGAAAGTGAAGGATATGCTAAAGGCAAATAGTGTGAGAAAAAAAGAAAAGCAATTAGAAACTCTCAGGAAAAACTAAAACTGAACTGAATATGAAATATATTCATACTACTTTATCTGATACGCTTTGAACAATATTACATGATCATAGTAATAAAAACACAGAATCAATCTGTAGACAAAGTAGAAAGCTCATGGTTTAAAAGCATTATCACTAATTAATCTTGATGATGTAAACATTACGTAAGGTAGATGATAAGAGATGGAAAGACACGAATTGAAGGAGTAATATCACAGCAGACAGTTAAGAGCTACTGAAGGTGGTGGACCAGCAATTAAAAGGGGCTACATTTAAAAAATAAGTTAAACATCCACAGGCAAGAAAATACTAAAATAGTCTTTTTAAGAAAGAAAAACTACTAATAAATAATAAACAAAAGAGTTAAAGAATGCCTCCTGTCTGAGAGATGTTTAGGGAAGGTGCCTTCTGATGCACGATGAGGAATTTTTGCTTTTCCTTACGATTTTTAAAACTTCTTTTCTGGTGGAAATTTCCAAATCCCTCCAAAATAGATACAGTAAATCCTCTGAACCTGTCTGCCAGATTGAACACTCCCATGTTTTACCATTTTTATTTCATTTATCTTTTTTTTTTTTCTTTTTGGCTAGGATACTTAAAGAAAAAGTCAGACTGTTTCGCCTGTAAAACAGTTGTATCTCAAAATAAAAATGATATCTTAGATCAGTTCAGTTCAGTTGCTCAGTCATGTCCGACTCTCTGCGACCCCATGAATCACCGCACGCCAGGCCTCCTTGTCCATCACCATCTCCCAGAGTTCACTCAAACTCACGTCCATCAAGTCAGTGATGCCATCCAGCCATCTCATCCTCTGTTGTCCCCTTTTCCTCCTGCCCCCAACCCCTCCCAGCATCAGAGTCTTTTCCAATGGGTCAACTCTTCGCATGAAGTGGCCTAAGTATTGGAGTTTCAGCTTTAGCATCATTCCTTCCAAAGAACACCCAGGACTGATCTCATTTAGAATTAGACTGGTTGTATCTCCTTGCAGTCCAAGGGACTCTCAAGAGTCTTCTCCAACACCACAGTTCAAAACATCAATTCTTTGGCGCTCAGCTTTCTTCACAGTCCAACTCTCACATCCATACATGACCACAGGAAAAACCATAGCCTTGACTAGATGGATGTTTGTTGTCAAAGTAATAATGTCTCTGCTTTTCAATATGCTATCTAGGTTGGTCATAACTTTTCTTCCAAGGAGTAAGCATCTTTTAATTTCATGGCTGCAGTCACCATCTGCAGTGATTTTGGAGCCCCCAAAAATATAGCCTGTCACTGTTTCCTCTGTTTCCCCATCTATTTCCCATGAAGTGATGGGACCAGATGCCATGATCTTCATTTTCTGAATGTTGAGCCTTAAGCCAACTTTTTCACTCTCCTCTTTAAGGGTGGCATCATCTGCATATCAGCACGGTATTATTATCACACGTGATACAACTAACAATTTCTATTCTTACCTTATTTAATTTTCTGATTTTCTAAAAAATGTTTTAATAGTTACAATGTTCAAATGAAGTTCTAAACAAGGCCCCTCTCGTATGTGGGCATATATCTCTTCAATCTCTTTCCAGTCTCTTTAGTTTCTTTCTTTCTTTTTTTTTTTACTATGCAGTTGACTTAATGAACAATATTCAATATTAAATATATGTGTCTGAAGCACTTCTAGTACTTTGGCTACCTGATGTAAAGAGCCAAGTCATTGGAAAAGACCTTGATGATGGGAAAGATTGAAGGCAAAGGAGAAGGGGATGGCAGGATATGGTTAGGTAGCATCACTGACTCAATGGACATGAAATTGAGCAAACTCAGAGAAACAGTGGACAGGGGAGCCTGGTGTTCTGCAGTCCAGGGAGTCTGCAAAGAGTTGGACATACCTTAGGAACAGAACAGCAGCAACATGAAATTGATTCAGTGAACAATATTTGACATTAAAAATATGTGCTTGCATTAATTTGATTGAAAACTTTAAAGCTTTATATAGTTAAAAGCCTTAATATGTTCTCCTTAACTTTGAGTATATTTTAGTAAAAATTCCTTTGTAATGCTTAAACATCTCTAATCCAGGAGCATTTATTTATCAACTATTTTGGCAGAAATTTTGCTTACAAAAGTGAATAAAAATAATTTTTTTCCTCAAGGATTTTCAGATTAGTCATTGAGGGCAGTATGTGGACATCCCTGCTGAGGCATTTTGCCATATGGAATTGTAATTATTTTTTTTAGCTAATGGACTCCTTACTAGGTGCCAGCCACTAAGTGCTTTAAGTATATTATTTTATTTAATCTTTACTCTTTGGGAGAACCCCCAGTGTACAGACTAATCGACCTGAGACCCAAGGGGACTGAGTAGCTTTGTATGGGGTCATCTAGGTTAGTTTGTGACTCAGCCTGTATGTGAACAAAGTCTTTGTGATGCTGGGCCCTGAGCTCTTAATCACTACACCATATAGGGCCTCTTAGTTTTGATGTCCTCGTCACCTCTTCTAACAGACAGCATCATATATTGTTTCAAGTATGGGTTTTGGAGCTAGACTGCTTGGTTTCCATCTTGGCTCTGGTACTTAATAGCTTTGTGACCTTGAGTGAGTTACATAATCTGTGTCTCAGTTTCTCCATCTGTGAAATGGGGATAATAATCCTGCTCCATAGGCCATTATGAGATTTGATGACTTCTCATTTGTAAAAACCAGGAACAGCATGTGTCACATACATAAGCAAAAAATTAAATGACTGCAGCTAGAAACACTGTGCTTGACTTAGCGTGTGAATGGAGGGGTGGGTGGTGGAGGACAAATAAAACGGAGAAGCAAGTAGTGGGCAGTGTCTTCTTACAGTTATCTCATCAGGGAAGGAATCTCTTAATTTAATGAGCTTCTCTGTTAGATTCATAATATTTTGTTGGTAGATTTCTTGATGCTTAATGTTCGCGTCAGTTTTTCTAACCATTCCTTTTCGTTTCGTTTTTGTCTTTTTTCAAATCATTTGAATTATCAGGAAGCATAAAAGGCAACTATTATGTTAAGCTTTTGGTAGAAGAAGAGAGAATGGGGTTTAGATTTTCTTGTCAAGAATAAAGAAAAAAATCTTAATCACATTACAGAGCTGAAATCACAAAGGCTCTGGAGGCACAGATAAGCTGCAGTGTCTGGAGAGTAGATGCAGCTGTTTAGCCTCTGTCATGTAATCTATCCCCAAAGTCTCGTGGAGGGAAGTAGAGGTGACAGAGGATTATGTGACTAAGCAGTTAAGGATGGCTCCAGAACTCCTTACTTGGTTTGACTGATTTTTTTAACCTGTTGAACTTGGCTAAAATGCAGTTGTTTATAATCTGGAAGACTAGAGCAATATGGAGACCAATGAATTGTTTCTAAGATGGCACTTGCTGTGTTGCAGATGTAGGCTTATAGGACTTTAGGTCATCGATGGATTCTGCTGGAGATGTACACAGAATGAGGTGGAGGGTCTTGTGTTTAATGCCCCCTGATCCATTTCCAGCAGCTGACCTGGTTGGTTGTGATGTCCTGATTACTGTTGTGTAATAGGTGTTGCTGCTGCTAGCTCGTTTCAGTCGTGTCTGACTCTGTGCGACCCCATAGACAGCAGCCCACCAGGCTCCTCCATCCCTGGGATTCTCCAGGCAATAATACTGGAGTGGGTTGCCATTTCCTTCTCCAATGCAGACCTGTATGCTAAGTCGCTTCAGTCGTGTCTAACTCCTGTGTGACTCCATGGACAGCAGCCCGCCAGGGTGCCCTGTCCGAGGCATTCTCCAGGCAAGAATACTGGAGTGGATTGCCATTTCCTCTCCAATAGGTGTTAGGAAACACCAAGTGTCTTTTGGATACATAGTGTCAGATGGAAGGAGATGATCTTCTTGGACTAGTAGCTGATTGTTCCTGAAATTGGTAATGATGTGAGTGAAATTCTATCTTGCAGCAGAAGAAAGTGACCTCATTGGGAAGGACAGTGTGAAATTTCCCATTGTCCACCTTTATTCTCCAAATGGCATATGACTAGTTCCTGTGGTCCTGTGACTGAGTGGTTAATGGTGGCTCCAGAAATCTTCTCTTGACTTGACTTCTTTTCTAACTTCTTGAACCTTACTAGTACATAATTATTTAGCATTTGTGTACTTATCAAGATACATGTATAGCTTCATACTTACTAATATTTTTGAGTCTAATGTGATAAACTGACCAAAACAGGAAAAAAAGAAAATAAGAATGCGTATTAACTTTATCTCTGATTTTTGGATCTGGTGTGAATTTTGGACAGTGTTATATTTGCCAGTTGGCCAGTGGTAAAGAATCCACCTGTCAAGAAGGAGATGGCAGGATGTCGATTCAGTCCCTGGGTTGGAAAGATCCCCTGGAGAAGGAAATGGCAGCCCACTCCAGTATTCTTGCCTGGAAAATTCCATGGACAGAGGAGCCTGGCAGCCTACAGTCCATGGGGTCGCAAAGAGTTGGACATGACTGAGTGACTGGGTACATACACACACTTGCCTAAGGGTTTCTTTTATTCGTGGCACTGGTTTGCAATGTTTATGGTTTAAATGACTTAAAGGTTTATTAATTTTTTTGACTGTAGCTTTAAAAGACATGAGTAATAGACTTGCCAATAACTATTTTAAAACATAAACAGATAATCGTTTGTTTTTCTGTAAAGGTCACATTCAGGATTCAGAGCTTGTGACTCTGAGGATGGCTATTTTTCTTAGAGCAATTATTTAGCAAGTTGAAATGGATAGCTCCTAGGTCACTGACATTTATTCAACTTTGATTTTAATGCTTATTTACTTTCTGATTGTATATAACATTGGAATTTAGGTACATCTTTTCAAGCTGTCTTGATGTTCTATACCTCTTTAATTGGGTTTTTATAAGAAAAACTATTAGATTGAAATATTAAGTTTCAACAAGTAGCTTTGCCTTTTGAGTTATGATAATCCCCAATTTTATTAAAACCTTGTTTTGTGGTAATAGTGAAGTGAAAGTGGCTCAGTTGTGTCTGACTTTTTGCGACCCCATGGACTATACAGTCCATGGAATTCTCCAGGCCAGAATACTGAAGTGGGTAGCCTTTCCCTTCTGCAGGGGATCTTCCCAGGGATTGAACCCAGGTCTCCCACATTGCAGGTGGATTCTTTACCAGCTGAGCAACAAGGGAAGCCCAAGAATACTGGAGTGGGTAACCTATCCCTTCTCCAGCAGATTTTCCCTACCCAGGAATCAAACTGGGGTCTCCTGCATTGCAGGCAAATTCTTGACCAACTGAGCTATCAGGGAAGCCCTGTGGTAACCATATATATATATATATATTTTTTTTTTTACTTGGTGTGTGAAAAATCCTGAGTGGGTGAAGCAGTTAGACTGATTATTTAAGCTGAGATTACTTAGGATATGTGATGTGTTTATATTACCCTGAGCAAATTGTTTATAGGAGGATCATTTAAATATACATTTCCAATATCTTAGTTTTTAGGTTTGCCAACTCTATAGATGTTGAGACTTTCCAGAATCTTATCATTGTACCAGCTAGTGGTTCTCCCTTGAATAAATTGCAGGACTTTGCACCTCACTGAAAATAACTCACCTTTGAAGGCAATACTCAATTATTCTTTCAAAAAAACATTAAGTGCCTGCCAAGGACTGTGTGCTTTGTTTATCACTGGGGATGTAATATTGAATGAGACAAGTCTCTGCCCTCATAGAACTTAAATTCTAGTGGGATGAGATTAACACCAGCAAGTAAACAATAAATAATAAACCAGGTACACAGGAGAGTGCTAAATGCCATGAAGAGTATAAAATAAGACGGTAGAGTGCACTGTGGCCTGGATGGAGTGGTGTGGCCAGCCCTGAATAGAGTGGTGAGGGAATCTTCTAGAGAAGGTGATGTTTGGGTTGATATCAAAGTCTAAGAGGGACCAGCCACGTGAGCTGATGAGAGATGGTGTGCAGATACCAAGAACACTCAGGGTGAAAGCCATGAGTTAGGTGCCAAGAATGTTGGAGAAACAGAAAGCAAGTGGTCAGGGAGCCCGTCACCATGTCCTAACCGATTCCCACTAATGGGAGTGTGCAGGACCCTTCTTGTTGCTGTGTTTAGTCGCTCAGTCATGTCCAACTCTTTTGAGACCCTGTGGGCTGCAGCCCACCAGGCTCCTCTGTCCATGGGATTTCCCAGGCAAGACTACTAGAGTGGGTTGCCATTTCCTTCTCTAGGGAATCTTCCCAAGCCAAGAATCAAACCCATTCTCCTGCATTGGTAGCCAGATTCTTTACCACTGAGCCTCCAGAGGATCCCACACAAGACCCTGCAAGAAGCAATTTGGTCCTTACCCAGATGTTGAGAAGTATTGGGTTGGCCAAAAAGTTAGCTTAGGCTTTTTGTAAGATGGTATGGAAAAACCTGAATGAACGTTTTGGCCAGCCCAATATTATGTACATGGAGTTTTGCTAAGGCTTGCAAAAGTTCAGGTGACTCAAGTTTGATTTCCTACCTAATTGTAGGAGCTTTTGCCCCCATCCCACAAGTCGTGTGGATTTACAGCACCCCGTTTTGCTCACTGTTTTCTTTGCTGAGGGGAGGAAACTGCCCCAGATTTGTTCATCCATCGTGTTTTGGGTAACTGTGAACCGACAGACCAACGTACTTGCTTTCAGAATTTGGTGGGGTTCATGGTTGTTTGTTTGTTTGTTAACAAATTAGAGTTTTTAAAGAGAGTATGTTAGTTTGCTAGTGCTATTGTACCAAAGCACCACAAAACATATTGCTTAAACAATAGAAATCTATTGTCTCGCTTAAATTAAGGTGTTGGCAGCTTTCTGAAAGCTGAGGAGGCAGAAATCTGTTCCCATTGTCTTTTTCTCCTGGCTTCTGGTGGTTTGCTCTTTGGTATTCCTTGGCTTCTGTTGTATGACCCTGATCCTTTCCTTCATCACATGGCATTCTTCCTCTGTCTGTGTGTCTGCATCCCCAAACAGCCCTTTTTTATGAAACACCAATCATACTGAATTAGGGCCTACCCTGCTCCAGTCTGACCTCATCTCTGCAGTAATCCAGTTTCCCAAAAAGGTCACATTCAGAGATGCTGGGGGTTAGACCCTCAATGTAGGAATCTGGGGCAGGGGATACAATTCAGTCCTTAACAGGATTGTGTATAGTTTGACTGAATTCATTGTTTCTTACAAATGGAAAAATGAACAATGTCTGCAGATTTCTTGAAGCTGTTGAACCCATTTTTCAGTTCAGGCACTGGGAAGCCATGGCTCCTTTTTGATTAATAACAGCTTAGTGTTTATTGAGCACTCACCAGGGTCCTTTGTGCTAAGATCTCGATGCGTGTTGCCTTGTTGAACCCTTGCACTGTCTGGAGATGATTCTACAATCAACCTCCCTTTCCCTGGAGGGATCTAAGGCTTAGTTGTGTAAGGAATCTTGGGCTCTGTCACCACAGCATTTTTCATACTCATCTGTTAAAAAATTCATTTATTTTTGGCTGCACAGGATCTTCCTGGCTGTGCTGGGTCTTCGCTGCTGCTCATGGGCTTTCTCTAGTCATAATGAGCGGGAGCTACTCTCGAGCTGCGGCACTTGGTCTCCTCACTGTGGTGGCTTCTCTTGTGGTGGAGCATGGGCTCTAGGCATGCGGGCTTAGGTGCAGCACATGAACTTCGTTTTCTTGAGGCATGTGGGATCTTCCTGGACCAGGGATCGAACCCACGACCCCTGCATCTGCAGGCAGATTCTTAACCACTGAACCACCAGGGAAGTCCTTTCATACACAACCTTAAACGGCCAGCCTTGGTGGAGTACTGGGAGCCACCAGGAGCGCTAACAACACCTCTAGGTAAAAGGAGTTTCTGGTCTTCCTCGTTCTATTCCGCAGCTGTTTCATGCCTCCCTTGGGCTTTATACTTGAAAGATCTTCTGTCATTGTGCATCAGGACTGTGAAGATTAATTAGTTAATATTTGTGAAGCACTTTGGAGATGAAAAGCTCATGAACGCTAAGTAGAATTAAATTTGGTCTCCTGGTGCCAAGAAATAAACAGTTCTTTCTTGCCTGCTTGGGGTCAAGAGGTCACCTTAAGATGCAGGAGAGCCTGTCCAAACATTGAACAGCCTGTATTGATTACCACTCCCCACCCGGAGGAGGTCTGAATGGTACCCTGCTTCCCTTTGAACCCAGATTGGATTCTGCAGGCTATTGAACAGTTGCCTCTCTGGAAAATAAAAAAGGTGATCGATATTGAAACAGGTTTTAAGTTTTAACAATTTAAAGGAGTTAAATTGAGTGCAACCCCAGAAATTCAGAGATGAATATCCAAGTAGTGTGAAGAGTCATTAAGTATATTAAGGCTGGAAGTGACACAGTTCAGAATTGAGGTTGTCGTTGTTTCTTTCTCCTTTTCGTTTGTTACAACTTTGGCCCAAGGTGTGTGCCAGAAAGTTCCAAAGTCTCACTGTTAATGATTTGAGTGGCTTGGTGTTGGCCCTCCCTTGCCCGTTGTCCTTCCTGGTAGCCAAAATCCTATACAACAAGCTGTAACATATCCTCAAATGAACTTTGGCAAAGAGTGTTTGACGATGGAGGAGAAGATAAATTCACAGAACAAATAACTATAAAAAGGCATGACTTGTAAGAATTTATAAGCCACAGTTCAGTTCAGTCAGTCGTGTCTGATTCTTTGCGACCCCATGAATCGCAGCACGCCAGGCCTCCCTGTCCATCAAGCATCTCCCGGAGTTTACCCAAACTCATGTCCATCGAGTCGGTGATGCCATCCAGCCATCTCATCCTCTGTCATCACCTCCTCCTCCTGCCCCCAATCCCTCCCAGCATCAGGGTCTTTTCCAGTGAGTCAACTCTTCCCATGAGGTGGCTGAAGTATTGGAGTTTCAGCTTCAGCATCAGTCTTTCCAATGATCACCCAGGACTGATTTCCTTTAGGATGGACTGGTTGGATCTCCTTGCAGTCCAAGGGACTCTCAAAGAGTCTTTGCCAATACCACAGTTCAAAAGCATAGGGGCTTTAATATTTTCCTGTAGTCAGATATATTGGCATTTTTCTCTATTGTTAATTTCATTTGTAGTGTCCTTTGAACTCTCCCCCTGCTTGGAGATGATTCTGCATGACATTTTTTTATATGTCCACAGGCAGGAGATACTGAGCCAGCATCTATTCAGGTAACTCAAAGAAATGACATTAGGAGCCAAATTGGAAACTGAATCTTGGACTTCTAATGACTGTTCTTTCCTTTTCCTGTTGGATAGATCTTCTGAGCACTGCCCTCAACTTAGGTATTTAACAATTGCTTTTCCAAAGGACAGTGAATTGAATGAACCCTGACTATCAACAATCTTTTTATCTTTTTTTTTTTTTTTGCAAAGGATCTGTTTTCCCAGAATATATTGACCTTTATTCCAGTATTCTCTATGAGCAAGCCTCTGTCTGTTGAATTCAGCTCCTAGAACCTCAGCTTTGAATGAATAAATAGGTAAGGTGAGGAATCAGTGACTCAGTTCCACCAAGAATGAGACTGGATAAGGTCAGAGTTGGGAGTGGAGAGAAATAGCCAGTGGTATTTGGGTCAAGAGACAGATACACAGGCACATAGTGACTGCACCGGTAGAGCTCTTTCCCAGGTTCTTAACCTCCTGAACCCAATAAGAATGGCTCCTGTTCACTCCCCCCTGCCTTTTTCCACTTGTCTAACCCGTGTGACTCTGGACAGTTACCAACCTGCCCTGGTTCGGGCCACTACTAGATATTCTCCATGGGCTTCCCTGGTGGCTCAGTAATGCCTTTGAACTGTGATGCTGGAAAAGACTCTTGAGAGTCCCTTGGACAGCAAGGCGATCCGGCCAGTCCATCCTAAAGGAAATCAGTCCTGAATATTCATTGGAAGGACTGTTGCTGAAGCTGAAGCTCCAATACTTTGGCAGTTTGATGCTGAGTCACTGGAAAAGACCTTGGTGCTGGGAAAGATTGAGGGCAGTCAGGAGGGCAAGAGGAAAAGGGAGTGTCAGAAGATGAGACAGTTAGATAGCATCACTGACTCAATGGACAAGAATCTGTGCAGACCCCGGGAAATAGTGGAGGACAGGGAGACCTGGAATGCTGCGATCCGTGGGGTCACAAAGTGTTGGACGTGACTGAGAAACTGGACAACAGCAGTAACAGATACTCTCCTGGCACCCACAGCAGGTTGAGACATTTTTCTTCTCTTAATTTCTCCTCAGGAGACCTGAATGCTCATTAGACTGCTTTCTTATCCTGTCTTCCCTCTGTTCCCAGTTCAGCTCTCTTTCTCCTAGATGTGTATTTTGGGAGGTAATTCAGGATAGGTGCAGAATGCCTGAGTTTGAATCCTGGCTCTGCCACCTAGAACATGTATGTAGACTTTGGGGAAGCTATTTAGCCTCTCTGTCTGTTTCCTCATCTGTAAAATGAGGTTATTAAAAATACCTATTTGATTACAGGATTAGATGAGATAATGTGTTCAACTCTTAGGGTGTAGCCTGTAATGTATTCAGCTAGTGTAAACTGAAGAGAAGGTATATTGTCCTATTTATTTCCTTCAATTCTTACCTGGGTAACATTGGACAGTCACTATCTGTTTTACTTTGTGGTGGTTTAGTCATTAAGTTGTTGCAACTCTTTGTGACCCCACGAACTGTAGCTCACCAGGCTCCTCTGTCTATGGAATTCTCCAGGCAAGAATAGTGAACTGGGTTTCCATTTCCTTCTCCAGGGGATCTTCCCCATCCAGGGATTGAACGTGGGTCTCCTGCGTTGCAGGCAGATTGTTTACCAACTGAGCTTTAGTTCTTCCTTTTTCATTTGTTCCTGTACCACTGGTGATAAGAAGAAAAGTCCTAATTGCTGATAGATCAGTTCCTTGTTGAAACTTGTAATACTCCAGGTTGAAAGTGAAAAGATAAAACGCAATAAGATAAATTCCCTTTTCTTGTAGCTTAGTGTATCAGGAAAAGAGATATGCCAAGAAAGGATTACAGTGTAGTGTAGAAAGTGCTGGACCCCAAGAACAAACCAAGATTAGAGGCAGAATGAAGGAAGACAATGTTGAACTATATGGAGTAGATTTGGGAGCAAGGGTTGATTATGGAGGGCTTCACTGAGGATGTGACACTTGAGCTAGTTCTTTTTGAAAATATGTATTTATGTCAGGCTGCACTGGGTCTTCTGTGCTGCGTGAGTTTTCGCTGTTTGCAGCGCATGGGCTTTTCACTGCAGTGGCTTCTCGTGAAGCATGGGCTCTAGGGCACTCAGGCTTCAGTGGTTGTGGCGTGTGGGTTCGGTAGTTGCAGCTCCCAGGTTCTAGACTTGTGGTGCATGGGCGTAGTTGCTTCGAGGCATGTGGAATCTTCCCAGATCAGAGATCAAGTCCATGTCCCCTGAACTGGCAGGCGGACTCCTCACCACTGAGTCACCAGGGAAGCCCTTGAGCTAGTTCTTAAAGGATGAAGAGGCATTTTCTAGTCATACAACACAGGAAGAATTCCAGGAAGAAGGAACCTCACAAGTAAGACAGTGGACATACAAATAGCATTGGGAAGGCTATATAAGAGCAACAGTGATGTATGTGGCTGGAGGGAAGGTTGTGGGGTCATGCTCCAGGGAAGGTGAGGTTGGGCGATCAGGCACCCAAATCATGGAGAGTGTTTCGGGCAGGGAAGCAGCTTGGCCTTTACCTTCAGTCAGGATTGCAGTTAAAGGGCTTTGGCAGAGGAGTGAGCGTGCATTTATATTTGCATTTTAGGTGGGCAGCCATACTAGCATTATGTATAAGATGTGTGGGGGAGGAATGATTTAGAAAGCCAACGACTGTCACCATGCTGGACAGCATGGATGCGAGATGGTGAGGGACCTGGGCTGGCCCTCTCCTGTGGAGAGGAGAGAAAGCAAAGAAATACTTTGACACAGGACTCAGTATCTGATGGGTACGAGTGCTGATGGAGAAGGAGCCTCTGGAAACATTTCCTGAGTTTCTGCCCTGGCAGCCTGATGGAGTGGCAAGCAGTTCACGCCAGAGGGGGCATGGGAGGAGAGGATGAGGCTCTGTTGACTCCGTTTAGGATTGTGTTCTGTAGCCAATAGGCACGAAAAGGGAGCCTGGGTGTGAGATGGGGCTGAATTCAATCACACGTTCAGAAGTCAGTAGCAGATGATACTTAAAAATTGGGGGGTGGCGGGTAGATGAGATGGCATTGATAAAAGAAGGGCAGAAGAATAAAACCTGGAAATTCAAGAAATAGGAATATCTGGAGGAAGTAAAGAAAAGGGTGGTGGTGGGGGACTCAGGGGCGGATGCAGTGGGGGAAAATGCAGAGCATCTGGGAGAGGATGAGATCCTGGGTGCCAGGAGGGGTCAGAGGTTCGGTAATGAAGCTTCAACATCATCATCACCCCCACACGCCAGATACGTTGAAGTGAGAGCTTCCCATTGGATCTAGCAGATGTGTGGTCCCTGGGAGTCTGTGGCAAAGCCATAGCGGGGCATGGAGTAGGAAGAGCAGGACATTGAAAAGTCCATTCTTCTTACAAAATTGGACCATGAACGTGCTGGTCCTTACTCTAGAGTTTTATGTGAAAACTTTTGGGTGCAAGTGATGTTTTAGAGAAACACAGAAGACAAAAAACCATCATAAGCTTTGTGAACTGAGACACAGTGAAAACTAGCCGTCCTCTACTCCGGAGGTCCGTACTGTTCTTCAGGACCTGCACATGCTTTTATGTTTGTTTCTCTTCTTTTCCTTCTCCTCCCTCCCGTTCCACAGAGCTTTGTTGAATACTGATTATATGCCAAGTACTGGGGGCTGCCAAGCTGAGTGGAGACAATAGCCCTTCTCTGGAGGTCCTCTCCTCTGAGGGTGAAGATAGTGGTATGCATTAATGGCGAGGGAGTGTGTCTTGGGCTAAGAAGGGTGGGGATGGCTTCAGATGGGGTAGGTCTTGCCACATGGGTAGATGGTAACCAGAGCACTTCAGCAAAGCCAGTAGAGCCTGCCACATCGAGAAGATGCAAGAGGCCAGAGCTTGAGTGAAGAATGTGAAGTTGTGTGGCTGGAGTAGAGGATGCTTGCGTCTCGATGTCAGGAGTTGTTACAGATGAGGCCAGAAATGCTGATGAGGGCTGTATGGGACAGGTTCTTTCATGCTCTTTTCAAGACATGGACTTTGGAAGAATCCTTAAAAACGTGAAATTGTTTAGTCAGAAAAAGTCTTAAAAATCATTACAGTTTGGCTTAAAGAAAGTTAATTCAGGTGATAATGTGGAAGAGGTGTTTTCTTACATCCAGTCTTTCATATAAAATTTAAAATTTGATTTTAAAAATGCTTTGTTTCAAGCATTATGATAGTATATATGTATATTCATTAGAGAAGGAAATGGCACCCCACTCCAGTATTCTTGCTGGGATAATCCCATGGACAGAGGAGCCTTGTGGGCTATAGTCCATGGGGTCGCAAAGAGTCAAATGCAGCTGAGCAACTCACACACACACACATGCATATGTATACATGTCTATAAAATATATTTCTCACAGTGTGACATTATTACATTATAGTAATGCTTTTATGCATATTTAAACAGATGATATTCTAGGTTTCTATAAGTGAAGTCATTTTTGTGACTACTTTTTCTATAGAAAAATGAATATGAGTGTCAGAGGACAAAACTTTGTGTGTGAGAACTATAAGCTAAAAGATCTAATCTCAGATCTTTGTGTGTGAGAACTATAAGCTAAAAGATCTAATCTCAGATCTCTGATGTCTTTTAAAAATGTTTGCCTTTCTCTCTGTGTATTATGAGAAATTCCAGAACTCATGATCTCTAAACTGGAAACCTATGATTCCGTGTGTTTGCCAGCATAGGTAACAAAGCTGTATTAGGATGCCTTTCAAAGTTTGCATGAATGTTTTGGTATTTAAGGAACAGGTCGTCTTTGAGCTTGTCATGGGAGTCACATAGTTTTGGAAACCAGTTTTTAACCTTAAACTTTGCTCACATTAAAGTCTAGAATACTGTGGTTTTTGAAGACCAGCTGCTGAATGCATTCAGGCATATTTAACTTTTCTGAATGGCTATTAAAGACCTTAAGACAATCAGACTCAGGTTCAAGGAAAGGACCTCCTATAGGAATTTAATATTTTTAAACTGTGGGCTGACCATGGCCTAGTATTTTTTGGTATTCTTGACTCCAGGAGTCCCAAGGATAATAGCTAAGGGTTTTGTTGTATTTATTTTTTCTCTTCTCCCAGCTCTACAGTTGAGCTGCCCTTCAATTTGAAACACTGCATATTTTCCCACTTCAGCTTTGAGGCTTACTATTTCAATGTACAATACAAATAGTCACTGAGGGAAAATGACATAATTTCAAACTTGATCTGAGGCAAAAAAGTTGTTAGTTGCCCTTCTTTCAATCTTCATAAGTTCCTGAGCCTCATGATGTTATCAGAATAAAAGTATGGACTGTTGAAATATTCATTTCAATTTACTGAGAATTTTTGTATTTCTTATAAAATAGGTTTACCTTTTATGTTCATAATTTCTTACAATCAGTGAATATTATTTATGAGAGCTGTACTAACTTGAGTTTCCTAAAATCATTCTCTAATGTTTTTGGAATCAATGTACAGTTTGACGTAACAGTACAAATAGACCGTGTAACCACTCACTGAAGATAAATGATGTTTTTATGCGGAAAGAATAAGACTGTTTCTTGGTTTTCAGCCACGTGTATAGCAAATCATGAGTTGAAGAGTCTGAATACCGCAGTCTTTTTTTTTCTATTGTATTTATTTAATCAAGCTTTTCTGTTTTTTTTTGTCATTTTTTAAGAAAATTTTTCATTGGGAGATAATTGCTTTACAAAGTGCTTCTGTTTTCTGCTGTACAACAATACAAATCAGTCATATATATATATATATATATATCCCCTCCCTTGTGAGTGTCCCTCCTTTCTCCTGTCCCACCCCTCTAGGTCATCACAGAGTGCCAGGCGGGCTCCCTGTGTAATACAGCGATTTCCCATTATCTATCTGTGTTACAGTTAATAGGGTATATATGTCAATACTACTTTCTCCTCTCTTCCCCTGCTGTGGCCACAAGTCCATTCTCTACATCTGTGTCTCCATTCCTTCTGTGCATGATTCATTAGTACTATTTTCCTAGATTCCATATATATGCATTAATATACAATATTTTTCTATTTCTGACTTATTCTAGACAGCAGGCTCTAGGTTCATCTACCTCACTACAACCGACTCAAATTCATTCCTTTTTATGGCTGAGTAATATTCCATTGCATCTTATTTATCCATTTACCTGTTGATGGACAGCTAGTGAATACCTCCCAGTCTTTTATATTTTATTTCTCTCTTTATTTATATGTCACTTATTTTGCCATGAACTGTAAAATTGTAGGTAGTTCTACAGTAGTTGGGGTTCATGATCAGTCAGATCATGAACCACCTAGATATTTTCAAAGGTCCTTTTTTGTTCTGTCAGTTACTTTTTGTCCATATTTGGCCATTTTGGGGGCCGAGTTTATCCTCATTTGTCAGTGGTGATAATTGTGAATAGAAAATAACTCAATCAAGTCCAATCAGCATTATTGTCTGAAAGTGTTAGTTGCTCAGTGGTGTCCTACTCTTTGCAATCCCATGGACGGGAGCCCATGGGAGCCCATGGGACTGTGCCCATGTAGGCTCCTCTGTCTTTGAGATTCTCCGGGCAAGAATACTAGAATGGGTTGCCATTTCCTCCTCCAGGGCATCTTCCTGACCCAGGGATTGAACCTGGATCTCCAACATTGCAGGCAGATTCTTTATTGTCTGAGCCATCAGGGAAGCGCTATTGTCTACGTAGTGACTTGCTCCACAGCAATTAAAAAACCTTACCGGCACACAGGGCTTCCCAGGTGGCAAGGTGGTAAAGAATCCGCCTGCCAGTGCAGGTGATGCAGCTTCAGTTTCTGGGTTGGGAAGATCCGCTGGAGAAGGAAATGGCAACACAACAGTCAGTGTTTACTGCTCATGTGTCTGGTGCCCCTGAGGTCCTGCTGATTGGGTGAGTTGCCTGTGTGCCTAGTGTTGGCTGGCTGTAGGATGGGGTGAGGTGACTTTGCTCCGCCACACCCATCTCTCCTTCTTTATCAGTCTTGGCAGTAACAGTGGATTCTAGAGAACCAGCCCCACCTTACAGATCCGTAAAGCCTCTGCTTATATCATGTCTGCTGACCAAAGCGCATCACTCTGGGCTGAGCCCAAAGTCAAGAGGCAGCTCAGGGGCCAGCCCACCCATGGAAGATGTGCACTGCAAGGTTACAAGGCAGAGGGCATGGCTCCAGGCAGAAGTGAAGAACTGAGGCCAAATGTTGCAATCCGTCATGTAAAATATAGAATTTTTGATTGAGACCAGTTGGTTTTACTGCTTACCCATCACTCATATTGTCTGCTTGCTTTAGCATCTTTTAAAGACATATTTATTTGGCTGTGTTGAGTCTTTGTTGCAATCTTTTCTTGGGACGTGTAGGCTCTGTTGCTCCACAGCAGGGCTCTTAATTTCCCGAACAGAGATTGAATCCACATCCCATTCATTGCAAGGCGAATTCTTAACCACCAGACGGCCAGGAAGTCCCCTTCCTTTAGGATTACATCAGGGATTATTTGGTGGTAAAGAACAGAAACTCATTCAAGTTGCCTTGAAGGTTACTGCAAACAGAACAGGCAAGCTCACAGACACAGAAAAGTAGAAAACCAAGAACAAGCAGTTCTCGCGGGTACTGTGACTGCTAAAGAATTTGAGGCCATTTTCTCTGTGAGAGTCTGAATAGCTTCTCTTCTCTCTGCTTCTATTTCTTCTCTCTTGCTCATGACCTATCATGGAGTCTTCATTGCCAATTCTGCGTGGCCTTTCAGTTCAAGCACCCATCATATCTCTGTCTGAATCTGCCAGTCTCAAATTCCTCTTCTGGCCTCCTGCTCATGGACTGGTCATTCTTGGGTCTATTCTTTCTGTCTCCCAGGGCTGAGTTCTCAGATTTTTATCTCTGTCTTTACACCTTCACCTACTGAGTTGGTCTAATCCCATGATTTTAAACACTGTGACAATGCTGATGACTCATACATTTCTGTCGCTAGCCTAGACTTCTCCCTTGAACTCCAGACTCACATAGACTGTATCTTATTCCAGATTTCCACTTGGATATATCTTACAGGCATCTCAGACTTAGTCCACTTGATTTCCTCCTTATAAACCTTCACTTCTCAGACTTTATCAGTAAATGGTAATTCTAGTTTGCCATTTGTTTAAGACATTTTCTTGGAATTTTTTTTTATGTTTGGTCATGTATTTACTTTTATATGCATATACTAGAGTTCTAATATGTATATAGTACCTGTATTATAAAAGGAAGCAAAATTGCAAACTTAATATGATACAGATGAAATCTGTAGTCTTGTTCTTTAGGATGCTTCTTAATTTCACTTATGGCTATCTTAAACACAATAGATGCTTCAGTTCAGTTCAGTCGCTTAGTCGTGTCCGACTCTTTGTGACCCCATGAATCACAGCACACCAGGCCTCCCTGTCCGTCACCAACTCCCAGAGTTTACTCAAACTCATGTCCATCGAGACAGTGATGCCGTCCAGCCATCTCATACTTTGTCGTTCCCTTCTCCTCCTGCCCCCAACCCCTCCCAGCGTCAGGGTCTTTTCCAATGAGTCAACTCTTCACATGAAGTAGCCTAAGTATTGGAGTTTCAGCTTTAGCATCAGTCCTTCCAGTGAACACCCAGGACTGATTCTTTAGGATGGACTGGTTGGATCTCCTTGCAGTCCAAGGGACTCTCAAGAGTCTTCTCCAACACCACAGTTCAAAAGCATCAGTTCTTCAGCGCTCAGCTTTCTTGACAGTCCAACTCTCACATCCATACATGACCACTGGAAAAACCATAGCCTTGATGAGATGGACCTTTGTTGGCAAAGCAATGTCTCTGCTTTTGAATATGCTATCCAGGTTGGTCATAAATTTCCTTCCAAGGAGTAAGCATCTTTTAATTTCATGGCTGCAGTCACCATCTGCAGTGATTTTGGAGCCCCCCAAAATAAAGTCTGACACTATTTCCTCATCTGTTTCCTATGAAGTGATGGGACCAGATGCCATGATCTTCATTTTCTGAATGTTGAGCTTTAAGCCAGCTTTTTCACTCTCCTCTTCCACTTTCATCAAGAGGCTTTTTAATTCCCCTTCACTTTCTGCCATAAAGGTGGTGTCATCTGCATATCTGAGGTTATTGATATTTTCCTGGCAATCTTGATTCCAGCCTGTGCTTCTTCCAGCCCAGCGTTTCTCATGATGTACTCTGCATAGGAGTTAAATAAGCAGGGTGACAATATACAGCCTTTGACATACTCCTTTTGTGTGCCTTAAACTTGAGTTTCATTTTTCATTTTGTGGTAGTTTACACTTAATGTAAACTTTACCATCTTAACCATTTTTATGGGTAATAATTCTGAAACTGTATCCATTAAACGACTCCCCTTTTTTAGTTCCTCCATCCTCTGGTAAGAACCACTCTACTTTCTGTTTCTACGAATTTGACTACAGATGCCTCATTGAAGTGGAAACATGTTTTTTTGTGACTGGCTTCTTGACATAATGTGCTCAAAATTCATTCATGTTGGAGCATGTGGCAGCAATTCCTTCCTTGGGCTTCCCTGGTGGCTCAGAGGTTAAAGCGTCTTCCTAGAATGCAGGAAACCTGGGTTCGATCCCTGGGTCAGGAAGATCCCCTGGACAAGGAAATGGCAACCCACGCCAGTACTCTTGCCTGGAGAATCCCATGGAAGGAGGAGGGGGTCACAAAGAGTCCCCAAGCAACTGTACACTCATGGATGAGTGAACAAAATGTGATCTGTTCTACACTGGAATATTACACAGCCTTAAGTGAAAGTGAAGTCACTCAGTCGTGTCCGACTCTTTGCAACCCCATGGACTGGGGTCCCCAGAGTCCTTGGGGTCCCCATGGACCCCAAAGGCATGAGTGCCTTTTCTGGTCAGGTAGTTGGGGAAAGTCTCTTTACAGTTGCTTCCACCTCTTGCATATTGTGAATAGGGCTATGAACATGGGTGTGCAAATATCTATTTCAATTCTTTTGGGCATATATGCCCAGACATGGGATTTTTGGATCATATAGTGATTCTATTTTTAATTTTTTGAAACACCTCTGTACCATTTTCCACAACAGTCACCCCATTTTACAGTTCTACCAACAATACACTAGGGTTCCAATTTCTCTTATATCCAATAATTGGAGTCTTCGTAACTGTTCCCATCTTAATCTATGTTAGATGGGTAATGATATCTATCAGCTAATCCTCCTGATTTATGTTCAAAATATACCCCCCCGTCCAACTACTTCTCAGCTTGTCCATCACTGTCACTTTTTCTTTAGTCACCATTGGCTCTTGTGTGGACCACTGTAGTAATCTTCTAGTTCCCTGGCCAAGGATGGAACCAGACCTCCTGCATTGGGAGCTCAGAGTCTTAGACACTGGAGCCCCAAGAAAGTCCCCAGAATGGTAATTTTAAAATATAAGCCAGGTTTTATCATCCTTCTTCTCATAACATTTGCATGGCTCCTATCAGAAAGTCTCTTCCTTAGTGTTTAATGTCATAAAAATGCTCATCCCCTTACTTACATGGCTTCAGACACACTGACCTCTTACTGTGCCTTACAACACACTAAGACTCTTTCTGCCTCAGGGCTTTTGCCTCTGTTGTCCTCTCATCCTGGGTGGCTTTACTCATAGACAATTACTTGATTCATTTCTTCCTTAATTCAGTTTTCTGCTCAGTTGTGACCTCTTCAAAGAGACTTTCCCCAACTACCTGATCAAAAAAGGCACTCGTTGTTAACTTTCACCGAGCACTTACCACTCTGACATCACGTGTGCTGTGTACTCACTTGTGTCTGACTCTCTCTAGCACCATGGACTGTAGCCCGCCAGGCTCTTCTGTCCATGGAATTTTCCAGGCAAGAATACTGGAGTGGGCTGCCATTTCCCACTCCAGATGACCTCCCCAACCCAGTGATTGAACCTGCATCTTCTGCATTCATACCACCTGGGAAGCCCCTCTGACATCATACTGTACTTATTTGTGACAGTGTTTTTAGTTTTCTCCTCCAGGAGAACTTGAGCACTATGAATTCTCTCTGGGCATCTGCAAAAGTTTCTGGCACTTCAGAGATGCTCAATAAATATTTGTTGAATGAATGAGTAAGAGAACACTCTGTACCCTTGTATCTAAACAGCTTTGGTCATGGTGACAGAGATGCCTAGTGTACACCTGGTGTCCTACCTGGGGGCTTCTAAGGAGAATGCCTGTAGTTTTTCTTCCTCCTCCAGTTGATTTCACCAGCTGTTATCCACTTGATGACTGTTGCTCAAGAGATCTGAGTGGGAAAGTATAGATAAATGCCTCATCCAACCCCTTATGGAAAAAAAAAATTCAAGAATTGGTGGGAATTGTTTGCTGCTGTCCTCTTGGTTCCAAATCAGCTTTCCTAAGTTGAGTTTTAGCTGCTCTTTATTACCTGCAATCACATTACCTGCTGTAATGTGGGGGTAATGCCTCATTTGCACAGTGAATGCCGAAAATGGGTTTTAAAACAGAAAGCAAAGCCAGAAATTCCTCTGCATGGGAGATGGTAGTTTGACAAGTCTTTGAATTACATAATGGAATCTCCTCTTACTTTCTTTATAAAATATATCAAACTGTCAAAAACAATGAGCTTTTCTTCCCAGGTTGTTTGGGATATTCCTGGCACTTCTAGCTGCCATCCTGTCCTAGAGGGGCTCTGGGATTAGAATTATGTGTGGTAGCTTTGTTTTCCCCCAGCTGGGTTTGTGATGAAGTTATTCTGATGGAAGCGCTCAGCTGATTCTAAAGGAGGTGCACATGCTCGCTGAGCTGAGTGCTTCTACCTTAAATGGTCTTCCATGCTGTGGAAGAGAGCTTCCAGTGCATCGTTGTAGTGATCATGTCATAGGGTTGGAACATGATCTTTGCCTATTCACGCCTCCTCATGGTTTTGAGAAGTCTCTTTCAGTCTTATGAGTCTGTTAGAGATACTGATAGTTAAACATGGTCTGTAGGCTCCTGGGGTCTTTGGATAGGTAACCAGGGGTCTGTCAGTTGCAAAAGATTGAAAGATGACTGCAAACACCGTTGTTAGTTTCTCACCCTGGGCACTGCTTACACAGCATGTTCACTTTGTGAAAATTCAGCTCATCTGCTTACGAGTTGTGTACTTTTCTGTGTTTTATATTTCAATAAAAAGACTCTCTTAAGAAAACAAACCAACCATATTTCCTATCTGCAAGAACATCTCCTCTTGGTGGAGATATTCAAAGAGAAGATCACATACTCAGATTAGTGCTGGGATTAAAGAAAGCCTATTATAGGAGCACAAATACAAGGGTTCATCCTCATCTTTTAATGGGATGGAGGAAAATCAGAGAGAAGATTTTAATGGAATTTATCTATTACCTTTTCTTGGCTTCCTCCCATACATGATAAGATTCCTATAGAGAAAACAAGAATAAGTCACTTAGATTCTAGTGCTGTGGTAGCATGCTTAGAAGATAAAATGTTGCTTAAAAAAGCAAAAATTCTGCTAAAAATATCATTGCCTTTAGGGAACTTGTTAATAATTGTCTCCCCAGTCCTGCTTCATTTTGGCATAGATGGGTGAGTGTTGAAACACATGACTGTGGTTGGTTGTCCATGGGTGTGTTTTGTTACTGTGAAATAGTTGGTATTAATGACTAGCAGTGACCCTGTGTTGGAGGAGAGTGGTATTAGTGTTGTGTGTGTTAAGGGTAGAGGAGTAGTAATGTTTTTGTTGTTTGGTCATTTATATGTCCAGCTCTTTGCAACCCCATGGACTGTAGCGTGTCAGATTACTCTGTCCATAAAAGTTTTTCAGGTAAGAATACTGAAGTGAGTTGCCATTTCCCTCTCCAGGGAATCTTCCCAATTCAGGGATCGAACCCACATCTCCTGCATTGGCAAGCAGATTATTTATTACTGAGCCACCAGGGAAGCCCTTTTTGAGTACTGTTGACTGTGAAAGAGTCTAATAAGAAAGAATGTTTTTATTGTTTCTTTTCATCATTATGATTGAACAGAATTGTAATAGGCAATAATTAGCCAGCCTTCCAAGGTGATATTAAGCTGATTTCTCAAGTGTAAGTGCTTTGAGCTCATAGTAGGAACTGACAGGCAGAGATTGGAACTGTTGGACAATTGAAATCCTTAGAGTAGATAGCACCCAAATTGGTCTTTGAACAGTGGGCTCCAGACATGTGGGTGCAGAAGAAATACTTTGTTAATGTTTAAAGTAGATTCCTAGGTTCTGCCCCCAGGTTCTGTGGGTCTCGGAAAGGAAGCCCAGCCTTGAGAATGTGTGGGCGGTTCGCAGAGGACTCTGTGAGAAGTGATGACAGGAAGTGAAGGTAGGGGGTGAGAGGAGGATTGGTGGAAGGCAAGTGCTTGGAAGGAGGAGGAAAAAACAGCAGTCAGTGAGGAGGCAGGCTGATTCCCAAGATAGAAACAGAGACTGTTTCTGAGAAGTAAATGTGGTGTATAGTCTCTGACATTGGAGGGACTGATGCCGGAACAGATAATAGCAGTGGAACGTGTCAACCATAGGATGCTATGATCTGTAATTGTTGACTTTATTGGAAGGTGGCTTAAGAATGAGGTTAATATTTAAAGGAAAATGTCACTCTAGGGGAATGTGTGCCTTAAGACATCACACCTGAAACTAATTTCAGACTAGCTTCTTATTCGAACCTATCATTGGAAGGAGGAAAAGACTGGGAGCCCCAGAGCCAGGGAAGTAACTTGGTGGAGAGGTCAGCAGAACTTCGACTGAAATCTCAGGGCCCTGAGATTGAGCTGTAAGAGAAAAAACCGATAGCCTTTGCCCTCAAAGAGTTTGTAGTCTAACAAGCAAGTCAGTTGTAGAACAAGCACAGGAATTTCTCCTACTGTGGTTCTGTCTCCCATGATGATAGTTAAATAGCAAGGTTGTTCTATTAGGAAATAAGCTTTGCATGATGCAGCCCCGTACTGATTACCGTATTATTGAATGAGAACCAGGGTACAAGATGAGCCATATAGCCCTCTCAACAGCTGCACTGTTTGAATGACAGGTTGCTGCTTGGCCCTGAGATTTTTGACTTAATGCAAGCTTCTGTGAATTAGTGGGGTATTGTATGGCTCTGCTACTTGAAATGTACTGTGCAAGGCTATCACCTAGGTGTCTTGTTAAAAATGCAGGTTCTGTGTGTTGAGAGTGAGGGCTAAGGTCCTGCATTTTCAGCAGACTGCCTAAGGGTGCTGATGCTGGCAGTAGGTGGACCACGCTGAATAGCAAGAATCTAGAAACTTGGAGATGTTTGGAGGCTCTTCTGAGTCACTGAAGAGCTCCTCCGAGTCACTGAAGAGCTCCTCCAATGTAAGTAGTTGGGTTTTTGTTAGTTTGGATCAACTGATTTTTTTTTTTTCAGCTTGTAATTATAAATAGGTCCATTGTAACTACAAAAATACCTTTGCTGTTGAAATTCATCCAGAAAAACAATTTTATGATTGCAAGTCCTTTCTAAGGCATTTTCATTGAAAAAAATTATAACCTCATTTTGGAGAAAACCAGATTTCTTGAATTCACCAACTATCACATTATAGCAGCACAGACTGTAATTACAAGTGTGACAAATGTTATAAAGTAAATTGGAAGAACCCTGGGAATATCTATATTGGGGTGCTCTGTATGTGTGTATTTGGACAGAAGCCACACTGGTTTCTTTTTCTGCTCCCCATCTCAATCCTATATTAGTACATAAGTTAGCACATCCTGGTCCAGAAAGTCTTGAAGCAGAATAGCATTATTACCTGAACCTCTTCCAATAGCCAAAGCCAGTGAAACCACACATTCCGTACACATTTTGGAATATTAGCCCTTTCACTTCCGGCTCATAGTTTGTTTATAACAAGCAGAAGGAGAAAAATTATTAGTCTCAGATTGCTATCGTGCTTGACACTATTGGGCTTTTTAAAGGTTGTAAGTGAATAAATTGAGCTTTTGTGTAGGCGTGTTTCTTTTTTTAAGTTGTTTGATATGAGGGTAAAAACTTAATTGCAGAAGATTCTATAGAAAACAGATTCTCTCTGGAATCTTTTTAAGAGTGATTTTCTCATCTTTTGAGCTCATTGGAAAAGACTCTGCTGCTGGGAGGGATTGGGGGCAGGAGGAGAAGGTGACGACAGACGATGAGATGGCTGGATGGCATCACTGACTCGATGGCCGTGAGTCTGAGTGAACTCCGGGAGTTGGTGATGGACAGGGAGGCCTGGTGTGCTGCGATTCATGCGGTTGCAAAGAATCGGACATGACTGAGCGACTGAACTGAACTGAACTGATTGAAGAATACAAAAAATCGTAGGGAGATTTTCTGTTTGACCTTCTTGATTAATTTCCTTCCACTGTGTGTTGGCTTTCATGTTGAAATTAGAAATTTCCATGGCTGATTACAGGGGCATTAATGCTGTTGTTATTCCAGATTCCTTTGACCCTTAAAATTACAGAACTTGGCGATATCTTTATAATGAGAAAGAACCTTGGTACTTAACATGCCCCAGTGGTTCAGCACTCTGTGGTGGGCTCAGCTGTGGAGTGACTGACGTTTGAATCCCACTTCCCTAAGGATGTCTGTGTTCAGTACCTTCCAGTCAACATCTGTATGTGAGATTTGACCACATCAGTTCAGCTCAGTCTCTCAGTCGTGTCTGACTGTTTGCAACCCTATGAATCACAGCACACCAGGCCTCCCTGTCCATTACTAACTCCCGGAGTTTACCCAAACTCATGTCCATCAAGTCAGTGATGCCATCTAGCCATCTCATCCTCTGTCGTCCCCTTCTCCTCCTGCCCCCAGTCCCTCCCAGCGTCAGAGTCTTTTCCAGTGAGTTAACTCTTCGCATGAGGTGGCCGAGGTACTGAAGTTTCAGCTTTAGCATCAGTCCTTCTGATGAACACCCAGGACTGATCTCCTTTAGGATGGACTGGTTGGATCTCCTTGTAGTCCAAGGGACTCTCAAGAGTCTTCTCCAACACCACAGTTCAAAAGCATCAGTTCTTCAGCACTCAGCTTTCTTGACAGTCCAACTCTCACATTCATACATGACCACTGGAAAAACCATAGCCTTGACTAGACGGACCTTTGTTGGCAAAGTAATGTCTCTGCTTTTATGGCCCCTCCTAAAGACCGTAATGAAATATGTAGTATTTCCAAGGAACAGCAGAAGAATTAGAAAATGACTACATCTCAAAAGGTTTTTCTTATTGTAGACTTTTTTGGGAGGAGTGCCGTTTACATTTTTCTTGTGTAAGCATGGAGTCCTTATTACTGATCTATGTAGAGACACATCAAATGAGGTAGATGACAGTGAACTTGACATTGTCATTGAGAGGATAGAACTCAAGGGGTCAAGCTATCTTTTGTTTTGCTTGTAGTATTGAGGTTTCTATCCTTCTGACTGTAACAAAAATTTGACTCATGTGACACTGCTGGTTTTGACCTATAAAAGTATTTCATTTGGTTCTACCCAATTTTATATTAATTCCATAGCTGTTAGGACCTATACATTTTGATGCTAAGAAGCTCCATTTGTGCAGTGACTAGGAAGTGACTGTGCTGTGGTTAGTCGCTCAGTCGTGTCCAACTCTTTTCAACCCCAAGGACTGTAGCCTGCCAGGCTCCTCTGTCCATAGGATTCTCCAGGCAGGAATACTGGAGTGGGTGCCATGCCCTCCTCCAGGGGATCTTCCCAACCAAGGGATCCAACCCAGGTCTCCCGCATGGCAAGCAGATTCTTTTTACCGTCTGAGCCACCAGGGAAGCCCATGAAGTTCCTGCCAGGGTTCAAATTGCCTGGGTTTGAGTTCTAGCCCAACAGCATCAGCTGTTTAATATTGAGAAGGTTACTTAACCTCCCCCGGCCTTGGTTTTTTCTAAAAGCTGTGTCCCTCTGGGGATGAAATGAGATGATATTCTGAAGTCCTTACATAGTACATATAACATTGTAAAGCATTAATAATAGTAGTGCTACTGAGCATTTGTTGAGCTCTATTAATACTCTTTTTTCATATAATACCTTGTTAATATCAATAAATATTTCTAAATGCTTGTTTTATATATTATATAAAATAAATGTTACATATTATATAGCTTTAATGTTTAGAATAATAGGTTAGCATCTATTAGATCAAGTAGATCCTGTAACTTGACCAGAGCAGTCTTCATGGAGAACTTTCCTCCTTTTGGGGTGAATGGTTGGGGGTGGTTGGATGTTGGTTTGGAGGTGCTTAGAGAGAGGAATACTGGTCAGTCACTGAGTACATCCTTCTTTGGTGTTTTCCCTTTAATAGAAAGTCTCTTACTGATCTGAATTCCTTTCTGTAGGAAAGTTCACTTTAGACAGTGACATTGAACTTGAGTTTTTATTTTAATGATAAGAGAATTGAAAAGTTGCATTCTCAGAAGGTACAGTGGGTTCTTTCCAGTGTTACATGAAATGAGGTTTGACATAGACCTTAAAGTGGAATTATTTGACTTCATTGCTTCGTCTTTAAAGTACCTCCTACCTTCTGGAGATTACAAGAATATTTTTTTCTGGATTGGGTAATTAGGTATAACTGCATTTGGAATGTTGAATCAAGTTTTTTTTTTTTTTTTGAAGCCATATGATAAGTTGCAAGACCTCTTGATGGAGAATTTTAATGGTAATAAATGTTAGTGAAGAGGAAGGGTTAAGGTTCAAGTCAGTTAAATGGAAATAGGTTGGTTGATGGTTCAGAGAAGTGGTTTTCAAATTTACTCATGCAGTTGTTCCTTAGGGCCCATGTCATATTTTCAAAGGGAAGTCAGAACAAGAGAACCCCACAAGTTCCCCACATTTTTCGTTATAAAAGCTACCAAGCCTAGTTATCTAATCTGATGTTCGTGGCTGTAAGACTAAGTGCCACAGGGAGGTTATAGATGAGAGAATGGAGAGCTCACTGCTCTGGCGTTCTGCAGCTCACTGATGTGGTGAGTGAAGGAGGTGGCTTTCACCTTTCTATCCCACTGACTTGTTAATAATCCCCCACAACCGTCTTTATCCCCACCCCCTTGCAGGGATAGAGTTTCACTGACTGAACTAATGAGAACAGATTCTTTGTGTGGACAAGCCACAGGGGTGAACTGAGCATGCTCAGCTTCTCCCAGTCCTCTCATCCCTGAGTGGGGCTTCCTCCTGCCAAGAAGAGAAATCAAGGGGGACGGAGAGAGGCTGCGAGTGTCACCCTTGGGAAGACTCCCCTACGGAGGGAAACATTAGGCAAGAAGAATGAAGGTTCCCACCTTGTCCAGCAAACATTTATTGTTTCTCTAAATACTAAGCAGTATGTTAGATGCCAGAGCAGTTCATTAAACTCTGTACCTCTGGACTCTGTAACCCTTAAGATTTAAATGTGTTGATCCTGGAATATAAACCAGTCCCCTCTCTCCCACAGACCAAACTGAAACGTTTCAGAAACTTCAAATACTCCCTGTTTCAGGTACTGGTAAAAATTCAAAGTAATTCCCCCAAGAAATGTGTAGAAGCGACCCAGATCTGTTCTGATCGCCCAGTCATCTGGCAGAGTGTTTTTGTTGAGGTAGCACCAGTGAGGTGGGAGGTGGAATGTCAACTGAGAGTCCTTCTTGAGCTCCGGAGAGGTCGTGAGATTCCTGTCCAAGGGGCCACCTGTATGGACGAAGCACATCACAGTGACACTTTGTGCTTACGTCCCAAGGTTAGTCCGGTTGGAAGGCTCCAAACTCCGAGGAAAGCCTTCTTTGTTGTTCCCAGACTGGTGTTGTATTATGTCGGTCATTTTTACATAATTTTAGATTGCTTGCCATAGTCTGTATAGGAAAATTTAGCTTGGGTATGATAGTCTATATTGGGAACCGTCCCTCCTCAGTATTAAATGAGTCTAGGACAACAGGCAACACCCACCCCATTACAAGACTTTTTATGAAGCAAACATCTATTTTTGCTTTGTGCAGACTCCACTGTATGAAGGGCTGAAAATAACCAAATGCTCAGAAACCATTTGTGATGCAAAAATGACTGTAGAGGGAACCATGTTGCTTGCTGCCCTGGTTATGACTGACTAGTATAGGTCAGAAATTGTGCCCTACAACCAGTTTTGCTAGGTCATTCTGAGGTTTTTTCCTGGTGTTGGAGGGACCTGCAGTTAGTTTTCCCTGTGGACCTGCAATGTCATCTTGCCCACATAAACTGTTAGGGAAGCTGAAAATAATTTAGACAGGCAGGCTTTTTATTTGATTGCCAAAAAGAAATAATTTAGTGTTTGAGTCTTGAAGATTTTTTTTGTATTTTTAAGGACTTAAAGAGAAATGGAAATAAACAGACCACAGGTTAGCGTAATCAAGGGCAAGGTTGTTAATGCCTTTTCTGATCTTCACCACATTTCCTAATGCTGACACTGTTTCTTTTTTTAATTTTTATTGGACTACAGCTGATTTACAGTGTTGTATTAGTTTCAGAGGAGTTACAGATGTAGATGATGCCGTTTCTTAAGCTCTGCCACGTGCGAGGCTTGCAGACTCCAGTGTACTCTTACTGGGCTGAGTCGTATCCCCAAGGAGTATGTTTGCCAGTGTTCTCAAACCAGCATCAGAAATCAAGCTTTTCACACAGAGGATATACGCTTCTGGTTTTTTATCAAGAAGGCAAATTCCCTCTCCCCCTAGCAAACATGCAAGCTTTTAGATCCAGAAAAGTTGGAGTGAGCCAAAGGAACAGCTGGTTATTTTAATGCCTCAAGGCTGTTCCTGCCCCATCTATAGCACAATTCTCTACTACCCCCTAGCTCCCCGCCGCCCCCCCACTGCCACAGTCTGAGTATTTCCAGGGGGAGCCAAGATGACCCACTTCTCTGGGTGCTGTGGAAAATGGCTACTTGCCAACTCCATGTCCCACCTGCCCCAGAGGTGCCTTTAGAGATGGATGGAGACTTGGGTGCCTCTCTATAGCATTTTTTTTTTAATTGAAATATAGTTCAGTTACAATGTTGTTTTAGTTTCAGGTATGTAGCAAAGTAAATTAGTAGTATATATACATATATCTACTTTTTTTTTAAATTCTTTTCCCATATAGGCCATTATAGAGTATTGAGAAGAGTTCCCTGTGCTATAAAATACATCCTTATTAGTTACTTATTTTATATATAGTAGTGTATATATGTCAGTCCCAATCCGTTTCCGCCCCCCACCGCCACCCGGTAGCATGATGATTTGTGTTATCATCTCCAAACCTCAAGGAAAAAAAAGATCCAAGTTGATAAGTGATTGGTCCGGTTGCATTAGAAGGAAGTGACCACAGAGGACTCACATTCTGGATTTCAGGGGACTAGATTGGGCATGGCATTTTCTCTGAGTCTCTTAACCTTTTCATGACTATGAAAGTTCCTTACCATCTGTTGGATTTTTATGTGAGATGATGAGCTTTCAGAAACGTAAAGGACTCAAGGAAAGTGAAAGCAATACTAGACATTCTGGAAAAATTTATGGAATGTGTCCTCCTCCCCATGATGTGCATGCTTTAAGCCGGCTGCCTCCTCCACTGTTAAGTCTGTCTGTGAACTTTGGGCTGGTCACCTGAAAAGCTGCAGAAGACATTGGCAAAGTGTAAATCACAACCCTAAGGAGAATTGTTTTTACCTCCAGCCCTTATTTGAGCAAACTCTGTCTCCAGTATTTATTTAAAATTCATCTTTAGCATATAAAAGACTCAAGGCATAAGGGGGGAAAGAAAAGATTTTATAAAAATCAAGCCATTTCTCCTGTGCTAAGACAGGAAACTGGATTTGGAACTTCTTTGGAAGCAGAGAAAATGCAGTTAAATAAATGTTTAAACACAGGTAGTCTTATAAATATTTTCACTGGGGGAAAAAAAGAAAATTCACTGGATAACCTTACCTACAATAATGTCTAATTATGTCAAATTTTGCGATAAAGCTGTTCACATATGACATAGAACAAAAAGTTAGGATTTGAATTACACCAAAGACTTGTTCGGTTTGAGTTACTAGTTTCACAAGAGAACGTTCAGCCGCTCAGCAAGTTTGAAGCTTCTGAAAGTGGCAGGGGCAGGGATCAGTGCATTTACGGGCCTCTCCTTGGCAAAGGATTCTTCCCTCTGTGGTTTCTTCACATTTTCTCTCTGCATTTGCAATCCGTGCTGTAGGATGGGATCCTCACATTTCTGTCATCCAACTGGCTAGTTTGAGGAAAGATACAGCTTTAGCCTGCACTTCCTTGGCTTTTCGCTTTCACTTGCCTTATTTGGTAAAGCTGTGGGCTTCGTTGTTCCTGGAAAGGGCTGTTT